>JAFBJR010000099.1:2580473-2982263 GCA_016785285.1 Brachirus orientalis | reverse complement strand
TTATATATATATATATATATATATATATATATATATATATATATATATATATGTTTTCAAAGAACTGATCCAGTAGAGGGAGAAGAGAAGAGGCCCAAGAATAGAGCCTTGAGGCACACCGCAAGTGAGAGGCACTGGAGAAGATATCACATAGTGGGGATGACATTTTGAATGTAGAGATGTATCTGTCACCACTGGCAAGGAGATATAGAAGACACCTATGAATGTGAGTGTGTGTTTGTTCTTGTATTCGTGAGTAAAAGAAAAATTACCACAATGCCTTAGAAGAGTAGTTTCTAAGGTTCGTATTTATTACATTGACTAAAGTAAATACAAGTTTGTCATCTCAGAATTCTGAACACCCAATCCGAATGTGCATATACAAATATATAGTAGATTAAGTTTTTTTTTATTTTTGCTTTAATTTTCTCAGTTTAAGAAACCTGATTTACCAGGATTTATTTACAAAAATACAACTTAAATAACCAGTCCATAGGGCAAAATAAAAAATGCTGAAGCTGGCCAGCTGGCAACGTGGAGGTCAGGAATCGGCAGTACTGAAAAGAAGGAACGAAAAGAGTGAGTATTAGAAACAAGCCAAGGTTTTAAAAATCGATCAACAGGAGAGCTATTTGAAGATGTGATGTAGTGAGGGTTACCAAACGTGACTGGAAAGATGCGCTGACACCAAGCAGCAGGAAACCGGGGTTTAAGTAGGCGAAACAGCTGATTGCAAAACTGGAAACAGCTGCAAGATGAAAGCTCCGCCTCGTCTGTCAACGAGCCTCCTGAAAACAAAAAAATTCCAGGAAGCAGAGCAGCAATATACAAAATAAAACAGGAAATAAACTAAAACAAGGGAAAGCAACCCAGACCAGGCGAGAGACATGACACTAGACACTTTTTTTGTTGCAAGATATTTGCATGTTAATAATAATATTCTTTTGGTCTTACTTTTATTTTATTTTTATATTTTTTTTCGGAGGACCAAGGTCAATTTTTGCTTCTAACAGTTAAACACCTAACCACTTGTTGCATGCTGTTGATAATGTGACATTAAAATATCGTTCAAGCAGGCTCTCCTCTCTTCTTCACTGCTTTCTGTACCTAGGTATTTATTTATTCTTTCTTTTCATTTAAACTGACTTGTTGACTCAGTTTCCTCCCGTTTATCTGCTCTTTTGTGCATTTTATTGTGGTAGCAGTGTTTGTGTAAAGGCCTTTAACTACAAAAAAGTTGTGTGTATGTATTTCCATTAACCAGAATACATTTAATTTTAGAATTTAAGCTGAAATTATAGCTGTCAAGAACATCAAAGTGTCAGACCCTTTTACATATGCAAACACATACAGACACACAAACATGGAATTCCCATCACTCTTCCATTCATTAGTCACATTACAGGCCCGCGAGATGAGTGCACTATTCAGAAGGTGTGGCTGTCAACATCAATAAGGGCTTTCCAGTGTGAGGAGCCATTAATACCAAAGTAGCCACTCGACATGTTGTCACATATGAATAATGGTTTGCATAACAAATCATTTTGCTGTCTGACAGATATTCCAGCGTCAGCGCAGGCGGAGGCTCCAGTTCTAGCACTTTGCTCCCATCAGCAGCTTGGCTGCTTGATCAAAGCTGAAGTTAAAGGATCGGAGGACAGTGAATGGGCAAAACAGATTTTTCCACATGGATGACACCTTATCTTATTCTAGGGTTAGAGAGAAGATGATACAGGAAAAGGTTATACACCACGGCAATGAAATGAATCACCAACAGTCACGATTAGTTAGTGTCCCACAGCGGAGACGTTATGATGTTTTCCAATCAACCTCAGGGGTCGCTGCACCTCATCTCTCACTGATGACATCTGTATGGTCAATGCAATTTGACCAGGAAACAATGACCACAACCTGTGTCTCCTCTCAGTGAGCAACCACACATGGACACTTAATCTAACATCTCGCCCTCAGTCCAGGTAAATAGTAAACACTTTTTTTAGTCTTGGCCTCTTACACTGCTTCACCATTTATCCATTCACACAGCATATTATTGTATATGCAGCAGCACTTTATCACACATATTGACACACAGCAGGCACAGGGGCCAGGAGCAATGTGCGGTGAAGTTTTTGCCCAGAGAAAACATCAGCATGTGCAAAAGCTTTGCTGGAGATGAAACCATGACTTTCTGCTTGGAAGAAGACCCACTCTAACACTGACTCATGTCTGCCCCATCATATTGCCACTGTATTTTTTGGCAAACTACAGATACATGTAAGGTCATGTTTCTGAAGGTACATGCTTATGAATGTGTCTTGGAAAGCAATAATTGCTCTCTTCTATTTTTCAAAACACAGAATGATGAACGTTCTGTTGTGCAGTAAATCAAGTTTTCATTTTTACATTAAAACCCCAATGTGATGGCAAAGAGAATAAAACAGTGAGAGCTCTTACAGACCAGTGGCTCTGCAATGATGCAGCTTCAGGATCCACATTTCTTCTGACACAGGTTAAGACCCAAATTCTTTTGAGCCACATAGGTTGATGAGATGGCTGATGATTTTGCCATGACAGTGATGGTTGTGAGTGGCCACTGTCACATGGTAAGTATGTCCTTCAAAATGAAAGAATACATTCTTACCCACCTCAACATTTCTGCACTCTGACAAACGACTTACTTTGGCGATAAAAAGACTGTTAACGTGATCAATATAAACATGGATGGGTTGTTTTACTATCACCATTACTTCATGCAGTCATTTTTAACATAATTGTCAGGACTGGTTTGCCAAATCATGTTTTTTTACAGTTGAGGTTTTTGTGTAGGTAATTTACTTCTGTACCTCTGACATTCTGATCTAGTGATTTTTATTTAACACCACTGAGCATTTCCATTTTCTGTCACTGTTGTTTTCACTGAGTTGACCAGTAGTCACCTCATGATTTTTGCCTGAATGTCTCTGTTGCCTCCATGTTTTATGAAGGCTTTCTCACATTTTATAAATATTTGACTGTTTAGTTTTGACCTGGTCTGTATGTTTTGTGTTTGGATTCTTCTTTGCCTTTGCCTGATTTATCTGACTTCTTCAAACTGCATTACTGTCCAATTTATTGGGTTCAAGTGTTTGGGTTTGGACTGGACTTTGATTCTTTCTCTGCACCTAACTTCTCTATCTCCCAGTATACAGAACAATAATGATGAGTTTAAGACAAAAAGTGTGTGCTTAAGCCTTAAACCACTCACTTTCAACCTGTCCATAAAAAACCACCAAGTTTCATGGCAAAAACCCACTAATGAGAGGTCACAAATCAGATCTGCTGCTTGGTGGACATCTTGTGGATGTTTCACTTGCTATATTGCTTGTCAGCTCAAACCCTGGCAACTGGGCCTCAATTACTTGAGGCCATGATTTAAAGGGGAATTTTGTCATTCCAAGTGGCATCTAGAGGATAAGCTTAAAATTACAATAAAGAAATGCTCCTCTGCTCACCCTTCCCTTCCCTGAGAACTGCGGTCGCTTTTACTGATCAAAATGCCGTTGTCGACTTCTACAACCATGTCAACAGATGAGGTTTCCATATAAAGACACATTTATAAGTTTTACTTGTGTATATTTTAATTATATAGGTCATAGATGTGCATGATAGTAAAACTTATTGTTATTTTTCCATATCATGTTGGCATTTGTTTGCTAACTGCGGGCTACCTGTCATCACAGTAGTAGTAAAAAAGGTAGTGGTAATTGTATTCAGTCTGAACTATAAAGAAAGCGAGAGAGCAGCGTGCTCGTGGTAGTGGAGAGGAGCATCAGATGAGCAGCCGCTTCCACAGAAGAAGAGAGAAGAGAATCCCCTCACACACAGAAGAAGTAACAGAGGTTTGTACTGATAATATTGTATAATTTTCTCACCTGGTCTGGTTACTAACAACTACAGAACTACAATAGGTATATATATAACATTAGTGCCTCTGTAGTGTACATCATACTGTAAGTTGGATGTGTTATTTCATTAGAACTGTTGTTGCCTGAGTAACATCAGCCGAATGATTATATGAAAACCAGGAGGAAAAAATATGACAAATATTCATGCGCAGACCAAATTATGTCCCACACAATACTGAATAACCTACAAACCATAACATGTAGTCCACTGTCATGTTATCTACCAAACATCACTCAAACAAACACTTCTGACAGTTTCACACAATGTCACAAGTACATTCATATTAGGACATCATTTTTTTTTTAATTTTATATATGGCTCTAGTTAATATAATTTCTGATAATTTAGTTTATGTTATTTTTTTTCATATATTATATATATTTTTTACGCCAATTGACTGATATTTATACTTGTATATTCTACTGGTTAAAACTGAAGAGGAAATAAATAAAAAAGGTGAACAGGTATATGTGCTGTATTCATTTCAATACTCTTCCATATAAATATCTATACAGCAACAGCAAGAAACTGCCTGAGCAGCACCAAGGTTCAAGAAAGTGAGGGGAAAACTTCATTTGCCCAATCATTTCTATAAACCAAGCACTACGGCCATATGTTTGTCCACTTTAGGCTCCTGTAGAAATGTGGCATGTTGTGATTCTGGAGGAATACTGTGGAGGAATGGCCGGTGATTGTGTTATTATGAAGGGCTTATTCTAAGGCTATGAAAATCATAAAATAATTATATACGGTGACAATACAACACTTGCATCATTGTATATATAGGAAACTTGATTTTTGCTAATAAAGCCCCAGAAATACTCCAAACTGTTACTTTAATGTGTTCAACAATTTGCCAAAATGTAAATGCAAACATTTTATTATGTACAGAATATGCAAATGTAACTTTTCCTTTTCCAGTCTTTTCTTATATTTTACTTTATAAGAAAAGACTAAGATGGGCATTCAGGACATCTGCACTATTTTTAACTATAGGGACTTCTAAAATGCTGTTGCTTTGTTGGGAACCTGCTCCAACTAAACAGAAAATCAACAATTGTCTTCCTGAGGATTCATTTCCCAATTCTCTTTTGAATACTTGCAAATTGCAAATTGTATTGTGCTTCTGTCCATGTGATAATTTAGATGGATATAGCTGAGCATGCAGTGAACAGCTTTGGGGCACAACAGTGTGCCATGCAAGGACAGAGTGGCTGACACCTGCTGAATGGAGAGAACTGGCAGAGAAATGGAGGAGCGTTGAGAGAAACCAGGTTATACGCTGCATTGCGTGGCCTCTGCTGTAACACCGCAGGAAGTCTATGAAATAGGTCACTGGTGGCTCGAGCCTGTTAGTGGAAATTCAAATCTATTTGAAGTCGTGGTGCAGAGAGGAAATGAAGAGTTTGAGCACAAGACCGGTGCTTATTCCATTTTATAAGTCAATGCGTTTTCATGTTCACACACACACACACACCGTATTATCAGGCACACAGATGGAATGACTCTCAAAACAGAACCTGAAACAGGGACAGGGTTCAAAGTCTTTAATGCAAAAGGTGTTGAGATGAGTGTAGATCAGGCAGAAGTATCGAAGTTGTAAGGCAGAACTCACAGGTCAAAAGCAGGTAAGGATCAAAACACACCAGAAAACCACAAAGAATTGCTGGAATGTTCACACTGGCGTAAAGCACATCTATATATACACAGAAAAATGCAAGTTATTAGGACAAGTAAACCAATTGACAGGATATAGGGAGTGAAAGCAGACTACCAAAATATAAGGAAACAGCAAAAATAAAACTAGCAGAAATAAACCCTGACACCTACATGATGCATTTTGGAGTGATTGTTGGCTAGTGATGTTGCCTCACAAAAAGAGGGTCACCGATTCAAATTTGTCCGAGCAAAGGTCTTTCGTGCATGTGGATTGTCCAGATTCCAACATGGAAACTGGTGATCAAGCAGACAATAACGCTGGAAGACTGTAGATTTGCACAACTGAAAAGTAAGAAAAGTGTGATAAATGAATTAGAAACGACCTAAAAACCACTACATTTAACACACTGAACACAGACACCACTTTTGTCCAACCTATTTGCACATTAATAAGTGTATCCAGTCAAAGCGGCTTTCACATCAGCAAAAGGACACCACAAACCCTTACTGTGGCTTTTATTTTCTATTTTACTGTGGCCCCCCGTGACCCTCATGTCAGGGGGAAAAGTTGTAGAAAATGGATGGATGCAGTGAGTGAGCTGTCATTTTGAGTGAGTGTCTCCAAAAATACATAACCAGGTGAAATGTACATTTTTAATAGAATGGATTTATCAAAATTCGCACAGGCTAGTGGATTCTTCATCATTCTTCTGCTAATCACAGATTAACTGCCTCGAGTCAGGAACACATTAAATAAGCTTACTCGTTTTTCCTCTATACCTAAACAGAATTTGGTGAGGACAACCTATTTAAATCCTCAAAATCCACAGTAAACAGTTGTTCTTCAGTAAACCCTGACAGAATAAATATGGTTTGAGGTTCTCAGATGACTTGGACTTGACCTGATAAAAAAAATTAAAGACTTGAAGCTTGACTTGGATTTGAAAGTTAAAAAGTCTGGACTTGACTTGAGACATAATGAACCTGAAAGACCTGAAAGACTTGCTTTTCATTTTAGGTTTTTTATTTGAAATATAAAATATAACATAAACAGATTTCTGACAGCCAGACTAAAACATCAAATTTTCTTTACAGACTTTACATATTCATTTACAGACTCATTCCGGCTGTAAGTACACAAATTAGTTAACTAATTAACTAATTTGACTGTTCTCAAAGTCATTAGTTAGCTAATGTTGGCTTGATATGATACGATATGGAGGCTGCTAACTTTCAGGTAGTGAAAAAAAACAATCAATTGCTGAAAAATAGGACACTGATAGACAGTAACTTACAAGTTAAACACTGAGTGGTTCAATTAAGTAAATATGGATTTACAATTGAGTAAATATGGTTTGAAATGGGGTGATTGAAGTAAACAATTATATGTTAAACACAATACATGAAACAAATCGGATTTTAAAATGCAGCAAATGTAAGTTATAAACACTACATGAAATAAATACAAGTGGGGGAGGGAATATTATTTTATTGAAAAAAAAAAGCTTTTATAAAGTTATTATTTTTTTAAATTCCAATTATTTTACTGAATATCATTGCTGATCATGCAAATCTAATTTATTTATATGTACAGGTTTGATAAATTTGCCATAGATATCACAGTTGGCAGGTATAGTGGGAACCATTCAAAGGTTTGCCAACTTTCAGCTGAATTCCAGTGGATGGAGTAACCCCCCTGTTCTCCTATTTTTTTTTTTTTTACTATATACTCACCTATTCATTGAATTACAAAGTATGTCCAACAGACAACTAGTATGTCACACACAGTAGCCAACAGTCATTCTGATAATTTGAGAAGTTATATTAATTATAACAGGCCTGTTGAAGATATGCTGGCCACTGTTCTAGCAGACTCTGTGGGTACTTATTACATTAACTTATTACAAAACAAATTAGTGAGGACATGGTTTACATGCCTTTCTAATCAGACACAATTGCAATGCAGAATATAATTCAATAATCATTATAAATAAGGGTGAGGAGTACAGTAAATATTATATGAGAACAACTAATGAAAAAAGCAATAGACGCATGAAAACTGCAAAATTGTTACAATTTTTGTGACAGCTTGTAACATTTTTGTATATTTGTGTCTTGTCAAATAAACACATGAAACAAGAGAACTTGACTTGGGGGCCAAACAGGTGTAGGTGAATACGAATTCCATCCACACAGAAACAGCATTCTGGGAGATCTAGGACTGAATTTTTTGTAATATGAGCCTTATTTTAAGTCTTATTTATATTCTGTACACATAATCAACACTTCTTTAAAATCCAACAAAAGTTGGTTTTGTCAAGTAATTGCCATGTAAAATGATAATATGGCATTGTAATTTTCACTGATCCTGCAGTGTGTCTTTAATTGTTTTTAAAAATTCCCCAAAATTCTGTTTCTGTTCAGTGTGTATTCACTTGTTTGGCCCCCTATGATTTTATCGAAACAAAATGGAGGGGAACGTAAGAATACAAAAGCAACAACTATCCCTTTAAGTATAACATCATTGTGGAATGAAGTTTTGATTCTTTCCTATTCCCAAAAATGTGGCAGTATGCACATGTACATGTGGACATACCTTGAGAAAGTGCTGTCTTCTGAACAATTGTGTCTTTCTGTGAGAGCAGCATTGTAGCATGATTTAATATGACACCGCTGCTGCTGATACTACTACATTTTGCAGAGGGTAAAGGAAACCATGCTGCATCAGCCATTTCTTGCCTCCCTGATGTTTGTTTTTTTCACAAAAAAAACAACAGCACAGAAACATTTTATACAGAAAGGATGAGATGAAATATATGAGGACGATGTTAACTCACCCTATTCTTAAGGGGTAATTTCTCTTTGTTTCAATGTTGCAGATGAGGAACACATCTTACAGTCAGAATAATGGGATTAAAAAAAACTGATAAAGAAAACATTTCAGCTCCATAACAAATAGGACATTAACACATTCATTGTAATTTATAATGGGCCAAGCATAATGCCGTTTTTTTTAAATCATGTTAATAATGCACCATTATGCACCACATTGAAAGAGACTCTTAAAATCTGTCATTAACTGCAAATTCAAAATGTATATGTATGTTTAATCACTTAAAAAATTAAAAAAAAATATTTGATAGACCTAATAACAAGCAAGACATACTCAAACACTAACTATACCTAAAATGCTAAGAATTGAGACTCAGATGTGCAAATGAATAAAGTTAATGCACATAATACTTAATACTATAATTAGTTTCTGTATAGATAAAAATTCATATGCAATTTTTTAATGTTAATGCAATATAAATTTTATGTACAAAATGTAAATAACTATTATGGATGGCACAATATCACTTTTTGTGTCTGATACCCATACCGATAACACAACTTCTTTGTGATTATCTACTGATACCGATATCGGATACAGCTATTTTAGCCCTTCTAAACTATGCTGTCAACAACACATTTTGCTAGTAATTTCAAGAAATATTAACGACATAATTCTGCATATGTGTAACACATATTCCTTTTAATAAACAACTTTTTTTTCTTTCCCAATACACTGATTTAGACCAGTAACGGACAGATACTGACAATACCAAAGCAATATGTGAAGTGCTAGTTCTATTTGTCTTTGATAATAATTAACAATACATTTTACAGTTGAGTACACTCAGGGTTAAGAACTGACCTTTCAGATTTATAGTCCTCATGCACTTTCTCCAAATTCATTCTTCCGTCATTTGCTGCTGTATACTGTATGTTTGTCCTGACGAGAGTGGCTTCTCCAAGGTTATGCTATTGTGACAAACATTTTAAAGTGGAATGCACTCTGGCAATTCACACTCCTGTATGTGGAGCGAAGGTCAACACTTTCCTCAAATGGCGGCGACACTTTGCATCAATCAAATTTTCTCATGTCGGGCCTCCACTTTTTTTGGCCTGAGATGATTGAGTGGGAAGATTTTGTTTCCTCACGGTTGCATCACCTTGATTTTAATGAGACAGTGAGGGGGTTGCCAGTGCAGGAAAAAGCCAATGAAGTGATGCTGAAGTCCTCATCAGACCTGGGAGCCAAGAATTGCTGACTAAGAAGGTTTTTGTTCGTTTTTACTGCTGAAGTATAGTTATTGCATTTCCCTCTGTTAGTCACATGGACGGTCAGCAATCGTCTTCCTTCTTGCTCCCCCCGACACCCACTCCCACTGCACCAGCTGAGATTTCTTACCAATCATCAGCAGGTTGATGAGATCACTGATGGCTGTAGCTGAGTCGGCAACTCATTGTAGATTATGAGTAATAGCATGGTAACGTTTGACTATGCTAAAGGAAGTTGTAAAACTTACTTTCTACTTTTGGTCGTTTATGTACTTTTGCAAGAAGAAAATGAACATATTTGAAAATTAAATCTCAATCTAATCCAGGGTTTCCCAATCCTGGTCCTGGGGATCCACTGTCCTGCATGTTTTAGATGTTTCCCTGCTTAGCACACCTTGTTCAAATGTTCAGCTCATCATTATCACAATCCATTTACTTCAGATCTAAAGCAGATGTTTCAAACCCAGAGGTCTAATATATATATATATATATATAAGTACTTAAATAAATATATAAGTACTTCTTTTTCTGTGAAACATTCTACCAGATTTGACTATCATTTGATAATTTTAGGCTCATATTGCTGATCTGTACTAAACAAGTGCTTTTTTTCCATAAAGGTGGACTTTTTTCTCTTGGGTTGCTCCAAGAACCAATGTGAAACGCACTTCTACTGCTTCAACTGCTTACTGCATGTATCACAGTGCTCAGAGCAAGTGAAGCTGTTGTAAGTTTAGGGGTGAAAGTTATACGGGAGTTGGTGTTTCATTGGAAATGGAAAAGACGGGCTTGATGCCAAAGTGTGTGAAGCGTTTGTATGCGGAGTCAAAGAAAAAGTGGGAGAGTGATAGGATAAGATGCCGGACAAGGGTGATTATATTGGCCCTGCTTTCACCTGTGTCAGCTGAGCGATGCCGATGGATGTCAGAGTGATAGCGACATGGCTCTGTTACTGTTGGACTAGTAAGTAGACATTGTTTGCTTACAAATTGTGCACTGGAGCTTGCTGCGTGTCAGGTGGTGTTACCGAAGACATGTCATTCCCCGTTCATGTTCAAGTTGTTCAAGTTCAAGTTGTTAATGTAGTTGAGTGGTTTCCCCCCAGCTCCTAGTTATGGCTAATATGCTTGAAGACACTGTTCTCTGGTATCACTGGTTTGTCAACAAACGTACATGTTTGCATCTACATGCAATGCTGCACGTCTGTTTAAATACAGTTACATCAGACAGTTCTGTTTTCCGACTTTAGGGGGATCCTGAGAGCAAAAACTATATTGTGTCACTTTAATGACTCACTTGCAAACACAGTATGAAGCATTCAAGTTATACAAATATTCAAGCATTAAGTCTAGTATTTAATTATTAGTTTTAAAGTGCATACTTCTTCAGTACCATAAATACCATAAATAATAACAAAAACAGCACAACAGAATTTACTTAACAGACAAAATTTTACAGTCTCTGCAAAAAGAGCATGCTATTTTATAACAGCATGACACATGCATCTTAAAAACCATTAGTTGTCTGAGGCATTACAGAGGCACACGTCTGCATTTTCTGGTCGCACATTCGAGTATAGGCATGCATTTAAGGGCTGTATTTACAAATTAATATTTAACATCAACCTACCAGCAAGTGATGTGCTAGCATCATCTCGCTGTCTCCTCTTTTATCTTTTTTAATGCCCCCCGACTCTTGATGCCTTTTTTCAGGCCATGTCAAAACACAGTTGTCTGTCATACTTTACAATGAGGCATAAATGAACAGACCACTGGGAGATGGGAGGGGTGGGCACCACAGAGAGGCTGAGGGGGCCGCTGCTGCCACACAAGCTTGATTTATCTTTTTTTTTTTTTTAGCAGCAAATATTTTACTTTGCGTTGCTTATATCTATTCACATACTTTGTATTTTTCATTTTAAACATGTGGTCATACTATGATTATAGTGTTTTTTCATGAGCCTAATTTTTCTGGTTCCTCCCATGCACTTTTTCCCTACACACAGTGTGTGTGCCGCACTCTGACCAGGTCTTAAATTCTCCCATCATTTGCTTCAACTGAAGAAAACACAACTAAAACACAAGTACAAGAGCCCTTTAGGTCATCACACTTGTGAGTGAAGCACTAGTGGTTTTCACAGCAGGTTAGTTATTTGTGCACAGTTAGAGATGGTTCCTATTTGCAAAGAAATATGAATTGAAAGACAAACACTAAATGGTTCAAATCATGACTCTTTTGGTTAGATATGAACCTCCATGTCCTATCAAATTTATAACACAGTATAGGTATGCAGTGCACACACAGCTGTGTTTAATCTTTTATGGACAGTTTCTCAGTGTAATCTGAGCAAAGGCAAAGAAAAATGAATTGGAAAAGTGGAAATGATTAAATTCTGCTAAACTAAAGGAAAGGAAGGAAAAGATGGATAACTATAAGTGGGAATTAACAGCGGCCGGTGAAATAAATGGGAGTGGGAGTGTCAGGGCTGGTGTCAGGAAATAGTCAGAGGGAGAAAAGGAGTAATCTGATTGCAATGGGACATTACTCTCTGCCCGTGTCCTGGAGGAAGAGCGGAAAGTGGCTGTGTCCTCTCTTAAGTCCTCTACCCATTAGGCCTTGCATCGTTTGGGAGATTAATAGACGCTCACGCGTGAACACTGCCACATTTGTCAGCTGCCTCGTCCGATAATATGGGGCTGCAGGCGTGCCTCCCCCCCAACCTCCATTTTAAAAGGACCTTAAAAGGTCACAGTGAGAGATGTTAGTAAATGGAGGGTGAAGAAAAAAAAAAAAATAATAATAACCAGTGAAAATCATGAAAAATCAAGACAAAGGTATGTGTAAGAATGAAACAAACATAAATGCATGTCTACCAGACAAATTAAGCCCCAAGGATAATGTGTTTGTTTACAACTGCACTGTAGAGACAAACCCCATCTATCTCATGTGCCTATATCTACATTCATTAGGAACCAGGGATTTTTCTTTTTTTTTTATCATGCAGCTGTCCTTCTGTGAATCCTGCATCACAATGTTCCTCAGAGAAAAAGATGGAGAAATAAGATTTAAAAAAGATGCAAAGAGCAGAGGGCTGTAATATGAAGCATTACAGCAAGTTCTGCAGAGCCAGGCCTTCTTTTTATTAGCTGGTTCGACAAAACCTCAAGCCCAAATTAGGGGCAATGAGTATCACTACAGTGGTTATCAATTATCTTTGTCAACCCAGATTTTCTCCTTCAGTTTTTGTGCGTGTTCACAAGAAAATGGAATGGTTGAATCTTCATTTATTTACAGATATTACAACATTGATTATCTACCGATACCGATATCACAACGTCTAATATGGTATCACAATAAGTATCTACCGATATTGATATCACACCCACGAGTATCCACCTATACTGATAACACAACCTGGAGTATCCACTAATAGCGATATCATAACCTTCAGTACTTTTGAAGACTATCAGATCAATACTGATACTAAGTACAGTATCATATTGGCAATTCTGAATATACAGCACAAAGAACCTTGTAGATAGCATGGCTAATGCTATTCTTGTTCCTGTGGCAAAAAAAGGAAACAACAAGAAAAATGTAGTTCATACAGTTTGTGAAACGCTTGTGCACGGCTTTGAATGTTTGCATCAACTGAGATGTCTAGATCACAGCCACAACCGGTGCAATTTGAAGGGGTTGAAGTACGAGTGCTTCAGGCTGTTGCTGGGGGTTTGACTGGACAAGCAATACTGACCACCATCGACAAAATGGACCAAAGCAGGCTGTACTTCTTCAGCAGGCTGCAATCACTCAATGTCTGCAGGGCGTGTCCTATTTTATGCCTCAGTCTTCTGGGGGAGGGTCCCTTAATGTTGGACGAGCCGATCAGGCAGATTAGCTCTGCGGTTGGCATAGAGTTGGAGTCACTGGTGGTGCTGGCTGAAAGGAGAGAACTGAACAAACGGGATGATGCCAGCCATTATTTGCACACTGTCATCATCAAACAGAGAAGCTTGACAGGCTACTGCTCCTGAAGTGCGGTACTGACAGACTCATACGGCCCTTTGTCCCCTGAGCCATCAGACACAGTTGCACAGTTACACTCTTGCAAGGAGAGGGGGATGACAGTTATGTAGTTGTGTAGGAAATTACCAGGACCACAACACAAATAATTATTTATTTATAATTTTTTATAATTGCTATATTATTTTACACCACACTCATATAATAGCAATATATATATATAATATATATACTTCATTATTATTATTTTATTTACTTTTACACTTAATTATCAACAGTTACTCATTGTGTCTGTTTATCTTTTGACAGTTATTCTATTATCTATTAATTGTCTCATACAGTTCTGGTACCTCATTTCTGCCTAAAGAGGCTGATTCGTGAAAGTGTAGCACTTCTTATATTCAGTTTCCATGTGAAACACGGGGTCTGCAACACAATCTCATTCTCATGGTGATCTAGCCAGGCTAAGAGAGCAACCTTTGTGAGTTTGGAATCAACATTCCTTGCCAATCCAACAGTCTACAGCCCGCTATCATGAGAGTCTGAATAACCTTACTGCCGAACTCATTCATAATCAGCATCACTGATAACTCTTTCTGACTGATAAGTGATATTTATTTCTCTATGTGCTGTGGATGTGAGGTGATATAATATATGTGGTGTTTGGGTCTACCTCAGAGGAGGGACATTCATGTTTGTCCCGTCATGCGTGTAAATGGACTCTTGGCCAACCGCTCTGGCCTTTGAGTTCTCTCTCTCTCTCTCAGTCTCTCTCTCTCACAACATGTGTCCATGCCAATGTGTGTTTCTTCCTCCACCAACACCACATCTGCTTGCTGAGATATTTAGGGGCACCTCAAAGGTGGCATGAGGTCTGGATGGTGCTGTTGTTTACCTGTGCTGCAGCCATGGCCGCGGAGACCCCAGTGCTATCCATGAAGACAATGGTTGGCATCAAAATATGTCAAGACAGGAAAGAGAAATTTTCCATTAACTCAGGAAATTGGTACAAGCTGTGCCACGGCACAAACCAATCACGATTCTTCTTTTACTGATGGTCCAGCCTGACACATGGTTACAAGTCAGGGGGTTTAGATTCACCGTTACACATCCTACGAACAGGTTCCAACCATTTTCTTACACTTCCTCAACAGGTTTGGCTGAAAGAAAGTGCTATTATTTCAAATTATTATCATTATTATTATTGTTTTTATAGTAAATATATGACGGGTTTGTCTGATTGTAAATTATAGAATGGTTTGTATTTATATAGTCTCTTTTAGTCTTGACAAAGCACTTTACCCCACTGTTCTATCAAACAAATATCATACCCATTAATAGACTTAATGACATGGCCACTTCAGTGTCTTGACCAGGGATACATCAGCAGGTAATCATAAGGAACTAAAGATTGAATTCCTGATCTTCTGGTTAGAAGATGGCCATAATACCTACCTGAGTACATACACTGGTGTATTTTAAAGTGTAGTGTGCAACCTTTAAATATAAATAAATGCCTGTGACATTCAAAGCATTGTCTCATTGTCTGAACTCCACACACCCTTCTGTGTTTCTCAGCATGTACATTCTCATGGGGTGAACATTTTTATGTTAAGACAAACAGAGGCAAGAGTAACATTGCTCTAGTGAAGTATGACTCAAACCAACAAAAAAAAACTGCCCACAAAACATTTAATGAGTTAATTTCACTGCTCAAGAATCCTGCTCGTTCAGGTCTTGATGCTTCTTTTCTGCCCAAGAAAATGATGCATGGTACCTCCTGGACAGGTTGTGGGAGAAAATAGCTTGATATTATCACCTACTCTCAAGTTAGAGTCTTCCATTGACCATATTCACAGCACATCATGTACAACTTCTGCCACTTAAAGTTGTTAAAGGGATGTTAAAGGGAAAGTTAGACGTTTTAGGGTAAGGTTAAAATTTTTTGATATAGATGGTAATCATTAACATTGTCTTTAAGTAGTTATTTTAGTAGTTAGCTCTGAGGGATTCAACATGGCCTGAAATGAAAACGCCATTTAAATTTAAGCATCATGAGGGCGCAACAGCGGAACACTGCTGCATCCTTCTGTAGACAGCCTCTAAATACTATAATTAATCGCAAAAAAATTAACCGCATCATTGGCCGACAGATTACCGCTGGCTTATTGAAAATTAGAAAGAAAAAGTTGGTCGTGCCAGGATCCAAACTGAGTATCTTCTTGCTGTGAGACATCAGTCCTAAGAACCACACCACTGTACCAGCCCCAACCACTAGTCAACATATTAGTTACTTACTGGCTTAATGTTGAATGAGTTATAAATTTGCTTTCTTTCTAATAGTGGCAAATGTCACTGCAGGTTTTTAGCCTGGCTAACACCAGACTGCATCAGTCTGGAAAAAGTGTGCTCAACTCACACTTTCAAGAGGCATGACCAACAGACGTGGATAAAAAATGCTTTTGTAGGATAGGATAGGACCTACAACCACTCAGGCCAATGATCCTGATGACGTACATCAAAAATATGCTTGTTGTAGTTTCCTAGGACCAATGCCTATATCGAGTTAAGGTGTCTAATGACTTTTGCCTGGGGTAATTCAATTAAAATGGAAGCAACAGCCGAACTGAAAGACAGCTGCTCTTCAGTGCCTGCCATGTTGTATGTATACAAAAGCTGCTGATGTCATTGCATGTGTTATGCTCATTTCTGGGGCACCAGGGGTTTGTGATTGCTTTCCTTTTTTTAGGAGATTCAGAATTGGCCAAAACCGCAACATTGCCATATGCATCTGAAGAGCAAAAATAAATTGTTGGCAAACTAGGCTGAGTTTACCCAGACTAAATATTTTTCATGAGGTCACATCAGTATCGTTGTGTGTTGGTTTGTAAGTCGTATGTTGCTTTGAGTCAAAATGTGTTTTTGATGACAGATGGCATGTATGGCACTTTTTCTTTTGCCAGTGGGGGTTAAATGGGGGGCACACTTTGATCTACATGGTGGACTGAAGTGACACCACACAGAGGAAACTAATGATTGCTACAAAGCAGCTAAAAACCCGATGCACTAATGATAAACATAAAAATATCTTTTCTGCTTATTCCTTTGCAACATATAAACCTCACGTAAAACAAATAATTAAGCATCTTACAGGACAGGAAGCTTATTAAGCCAAACACAGTGATGCCTCTAGTCAACAGAGTCTTCTGAATCACTGGAATACAATGTCCCTGTGAAGAGTGACACCAGTGTGTGTGCGTGTGTGTGTGAGGCTCAAACATGTTGAGCCAGGCTCTTAAAGCACAAAGATGTGTGTCTACTGTGTATCCAAATTGAATGAAGTGAGATCAAACATTCCTTCCCCAGCAGATGTCGTGTTTAATCTGAGTCTCAGTGCACTCGACGAGTACCATCCATCTGCATTCAGCATGCAACAGAATCCAATACAGCCCTGGCTTATTTTCCTTTTCTATTCCTCCACTGCATTGACAATACTTTGCTTTTTTTTCCACTTTTTTTTTTTTTTTTTTCTATTTGAAATGTTGTGCAGGTGCTGGTTAACGCTGTCTCTTGCATTGTCAAGGGCAACAGCTCATCAGGATGACTGAGTGGTATTGCAATGCCAAACAGGATGAATGACAGACAGAAGTGTCACAAAAAGAGTGTCCCTAGTGTCTCAAAGAGAGAGAGAGATGCATGTATGCTTAATTTGATATATATACCTATATTCACTTCAGCTATGGAGACAAATTGGGCCTTTATTGCAACAGATATATGAGGTCACCTTAAAAGTCCCTTTTTCTGATTTCTGGTCATGTTTTTATCATTTTTAAGAACAGTTTTTCCCCACACTTTTATGATCGTATGAACCACCTGAACTCTATAACTAACTATCACATACCAATTAACCATATGAATCAAAAAGGATTTACTGAATTTTTTTACTGCCGCTTCTGTAGCATCTAAGTTTTGAATTGTAGAAATTACTATTACACAGCAATTTAAAATTCTAATCTTTATCCTAAATTCTGAGGTTACGGTTCCACAACGGCGGAATTAAGTTTGTTTAATTATGTAAGAGTAGGTTTACTCTGAGTTAACAAGGCATGAATAGAGCCCCAAAAGAATACAATTTACCATAGCAACAGCAAAGAAGAAAATAAAATAATTTCTCAATTGAACAGGTATTAGAAAAACAAAGCAACATGCCTGCAGTTGAGAGAGAATTGGTGTATGTGTAGTTAAAGGGTAACAACCCCCCCAACCCCGAAGCTAAGTCTGCCTCAATACTTGATTTTAAAAAATGCCAAGGTGTGGGGTGAGAGGAGAACAGAGGCAGAGTTGGGAGTAGTACAAGGGGTGTGGCATCAGCATGAGTTTCAGAGTTTCAGAGATTCCCTCGTCATTATTTGCATATTAAACGGTTGTGTGTGTCAGGGGCCAGGTGTAGTATTTGAGCAACCTATGGATGACACTTGACATTCATCTACTGCAGCTTCACTTGAAAGACTTTTGGAGTACATGGGTTTTTATGATGTTTTATGTTGCTAAAGTCCTAAACAATATAATTCACATACTCATTGCTTTTACTGTAATTATTTGCTATGAGAGCCATTTCTTAAGGCCTTTCTTGAGCGTTTTCATTGCCATTCTTTTCAATATCTTTGAACGTTTTTCTTTACAATTAAATTTATAAGTGGAACATCCATAATAATATATATATATAGTGTGTAAATGATATTTCCTTGTCTGTCTGACTTCTGTGTAGCTGCACAATTGCTGCTCAACACATATCTTCAGTTCCATTTCCATCCAGATTTATGCACTTGTAATTAACTAAGCGACTGCATTCTCACACAGTTGGAGGACATGATTGAGACGAGAATAGGGTCAAAGGTCAGTGTTCTCACAACATAAAGAAGCAGTCCATTTGTATTTTCCTTTTAAATTACACTCTCGCAATTAAGACCCATTCTCCTTGCCCTTTTGTAAAGCCACAGGATGTGTGTGCGTGTGTGCATGAACGTTTGCACTAAATTCATGTGAATGTATCTATGTCAATGTAAATGTCTGTGTGCTTTATTAAAAACCCATGAGACCAAAGCTATGGTCATTAATCTGCAGTCTGTCCCTGTGCGGTGAAAGGGAGTGACACTATGAACCAGTAGCAATGCAGGGTGACAGGGTGAGAGTGGTTAATGAAGGTGAAGGGTGAGATGAAAAAGGACATAAAGTTTGGGATGCACAAAAATGCTTTATTCACAGTAATGTCCTACTTCCCGATGCCAGAGAACATGCAATACAATTTGCCAGGGCTGTCACACTTTCAAAAAACATGCTGTTGAGGTCAATATTGTGGTACCTCAGGCTGATTGCACCTTCAACATGAAATAATATCAATAAGTTCATAAACAACGTGTCCTTCCCAGTGTTGCCAACTTGGCAAATTTGTTGCTATATTTAGTGACTTTTCTTTTTCACTTTTTTCAAAAAAGCGACGAGCTAAAATCAACTCTCAGGCATAACCTGAGGAAGAAAGTCGCCAGCTCTGCCACACGAGTGAGCTCTGATCACTGCAGGTGGAGAGCGGACGTGGCTATACACAAAGAGAGAAAGAGAGAAAAGTCACGGACAAGAACAAGCTGCACATGTGCAGTGATGTTGGCCGTGTGCAGACCAATCACAAATCTGTATTGTTCATCCAAGTAAAGATTTATCTGTGAAGATGGTGTTTTGGTTTCTCCCCCCCCCCCCATTTTACAATTCACATTTTAGCTGTAAGTTTACTAAAATATCTAAAAATAGCACATTATTTTAAGCAGCACTCAAGTTTAAGACAAGTTTGCTTTTTCAATATATTCAATTGTGACACTCACAAATATACACTTAACAACACACACATACACACACACACACAAGAGACACATATACAAGAACTTTCTGTCTGATCAGTTTAAATGTAAATGCAGCTGAAAGAATATAATCAAAAAGGCGTTTTCAATATATGCAATATACAAATAAGACGTGTCACAATTATGCATGTGTGTTCAAGTGACATCCAGCTGGCTTCAGCTACTTTCCATTCAAAGTACTTGGCAACGCTCTTATTTGCATTCATTTAATTCTCAATTAACATACACCAAAACATTGTTCATTCTGGTGAAAACCACCAGTCGTTCCTGCCACCATGTTGGTATAAACAAAGTCATGTGATGTAACGGCTCTATCCAAGCTACTGAATTAATGGTTGTAATATTTGATGTTTTCATTCATTAAATTTGTTTACATTTCTAAATGAGCATGAGTTCATTTGCTGTTAATATAAGAGCAGAAATGCTCCTCAACTAAAATCCACAACAGGGAAAAAAGCAAAGTACACTCCGATGCCACTGATAATTACCATCAAGATAAAAACGAGACTGATGGTGGGAAACACGGACTGTTGGGAAAACACTTCCGTTTGATTGTGCCCTCATGAATGTTGGTATCAAACTAACGTGTGACACGGCTTGGCCTCTGTGTGCAATGTTGCTTTTCCATTGATCTGCCCAGGCGCAGAGTAATTACCACTAATCCCAGTCAGGAGACATGGCAATTTGTGTCATGTCTCCCTCAGGTCCTCATAGGCCATTATCGGCTGCTTCATTAAAGATTAAGTAGTAGCCTGACCCTATGGTTTGCAAAGAGTGACTTGACACGACACGGGTAGCCGAGTTAAGCATGAAACGTCTACAGAGCTAAACTAGCTATGACATGCAGTGCAAATGTCAAAATATTTATGTTTTACCGTCTACTCACAGTAAAACCATGTGTTAAAGGTCAGTGACTGAGCTACAGAGCACAAGAATAGATGTGGTATCTGCAGCTTCCTCTATACCACAAATTGTGCATTTGATTCTATGTTTTACCATACTATTATAGAATATAAGCAGTATGTGTTTGTGGGTTGCAGAGGCCTATACAAGAATATCCCCCCTGAAACTGAAGGTGGAGGCATTTTTTTTTTTTAAATGAATCAAAAAGTAAAATAAAACAAATGTGTTAAATGGAGGACTCAAATGCAAGACAGGTTTGCAAAAAGAGCACAAAGAGTAAGCTGATATTAACACAAAGGCTGAAGCAGGTCAAACAAATAATGCATCCTGACCTGATACAAATGAGTAACAATTTTCATTCCTTTACATACAATCGGCAATTGTTTAAAGTAGGCATGACCAAAATGTAGCCCCTTCCATTCGTCACACCTTTTATTACGTATATTTTCACCCCGACTGGCATGTGTTTAAAATTTGGTGAGTTTTTGTACATGTTTAGAGAGCAGAGAGAGACGGTACACACAAGGGGAGTAACCAAGCACAATGCAGGTGAAAAGCACAGTGCAGGAGGCAAAGCTGGAGGATAAACACAAGAAAAAAAAAAACGTCAAAAATGTCCAAAAAGACTTGAATGTTAAATGTGAAATCTAGAATAGAATTTAAAGTCTTTCTTGTTACGCACAGGCTGACTTGTGGTTCCCAAAAGAAGGGCAGACAGAGCCTTCACTTTCCAGGCTCCTTCACTGTGGATTCAGGAAGAAGACAGACACCCTTGTGTTATTTGAAGTCAAACTTAAATCTCACTTCTATGATGAAGCCTTGCTAGAGCTCATGTGACCCTTAATGATCACTTTGTTATGCTACTGTATAGGCCTAATTATAGTTAAAACACAAACACTCAAACTGAATGTTAACTGCTTTCTTTAGGTGTGTAGACAATCTGTGAATACGATGTTAAATTGATCGTTGAGGCTTTTTGAAGTGCGACTGTATGAGGTACTGACACTGAATATGCTGTGTGCCACCTTTGCTGAAAACTTTGCTGCCAGCGCCGACACAAGAAGAAAAAAAAACATTTAAAAAAGGCTCACCACATTAAGATATTTTAACCTTTGGAAGGTGTAAATTTGAAGAAACATTTTGTTAACTCTGATTGTAAAATTTAACACAAGTCACAAAATTTCCCAGTTACACACACCGATGTAAGTGTAACTGGGGAATTTGGTGCAGGAAGTGAGTTTCTAAATCCACACTAACTTTGGTATCTCATACAACCACACACCACAGATATTATCAATTTCTTAAATAAGGTAACACTAATTCCAAATTTACTTGATGAGGTACAAGAGGTGATCCTGTTACACTAGGGCAAAAGGTGCTGCAGCAGCTATGCTCATAATTTAGAGTCAAAAATTCCATAGCTGTGCCTTTTGGTCACTTCCTGAATTTCCATCCCCCAGTGGCATATCACTGGACTCCACAGCCTTACAGC
This sequence comes from Brachirus orientalis, assembly GCA_016785285.1. Classification (NCBI taxonomy): domain Eukaryota; kingdom Metazoa; phylum Chordata; class Actinopteri; order Pleuronectiformes; family Soleidae; genus Brachirus; species Brachirus orientalis. The sequence continues at coordinate 2,960,225 of JAFBJR010000099.1, read as the reverse complement.
ATCTGAGACACTTCTGATGTAGACATTAACTACCATGATCCAGACAGGGAATCATCCACTTTCCACACACAGCTGGTAAAAAAAAATGAAAAGAAGTCAAAGAAAATGTTATCAAAATGTTCTTTTAAAAGAAAAGAATTCAAAAAAAGATACATATGTAAACTGTCACTTATTTAGTTCAAAATGGTCCTTTAATCCATGCTATATTTTCTATATCAACCCTGCAATCACATTTTATTTTGGCTGTAGTCTAAAAATCAAGGATAGCCAGCTTGTATTATACAAAGGGATATCTAATTAATATCAAATGAAAGGGCAAACAGTGAAAGACTCTTGCATCAGTTGAAATGTAACAAGCTATTTACAGCTTAAAAATTAACCAGAGTTATTTTCTAAAGAATAAGTGTGATAACACTTTCAAGGCATCAAGAGAGCAGATCCGACAAACATGAGAGATTGGTATCAAGTGCAAATAATACAATATGCAGTCCCTCACTATAATAAACACAAGGCTACACATATCTGATAATAATGACTTTTTAAATATTGTGCTTATTAATTAACATAACAGTGACATAATGACATAATTCCCAGCCTTTAAATCATTAGTCCGATGTTATAAATGTCAAAGACACTAAATCAAATTGCGGAAAATTTCCCGCCTTTTTAGTTCAAATTTCAGTGTAAATTTCTAAAATAATATGCATAACATTAGATTTTGATTCATTTACCAAACATCTCAAAAATGTTTTATTAAACTACAGAGATATTTTGTACTTGACATGGAGGCTTTTGCAAGTTTCTAAAATCAGTTGTTGATATTGGAACTTTTAAAACAATAACATTTTTTACAGGTACCTTAAAACACACCAATAAAGAATGTACAATGGAGTAATAAGACACTGCACTTTCTATATGGGGAACCAGTATTTTAAGATCATGACTCAAATCATAATACATTTACTCTATTTACTAAAGTGCTTAAGCAATGTGTGTAGTTTATTATTATTATTTTGAGTTATATCTGTAAAGTCTAATACCATTTTGGACCCAAAGACAAATCATTTCCAAACAAAATCACCTGCTTCCAATCTTGGGTCCCAACCCAGACTTTGGGAAACACTACAGTAAAACCACTATTTACATTGGATTTGTCTGACCAAATCAGAGCAAAATGTCTACAAATGTGCATGTCAATGCGGTCGTTTTAACTAATTTGGCACATTTTATGTAAAACAGAAAATTATGGTGATGATAAGCATTTCTCGGTTGTGGATTAATGGAATTAACTGGACCTGGTCTCAAACTGTTCTCTGCCGCTGGCAGATATCATATACTTGAGAACTATGTCACTTTAGAAATGTTGATGTTGATGAGTATGATACAACTTTTCCATGGTTTGCTGAAAGTACAACAACATTTTTCGATTCAATAAAAATAACGAAAAATGCCAGAAATTATAGATACCTTGGGGACACTTAAAGTACATTTCACAAAAAAAAAATAAAAGCATCAAACATCAAATTACAACATTTAAATGAAAGAGGTATTGGCAAGCATACATTGTTGATATCAAGATAATCCTTCCCAGTTCCTCTACACTGCACACATTAATTCAGCAAACACTATGCAGACATAAAATGACCAAAGCAATATATCCAAATACAACAAAGTTATACAGGACTGTCAGTAAAGTACATTCTGTTGTTTTTGCTTTCTAAAAATGTCGGTACTTACGTTAGGGCTCGTAATAGTTCAATCTCCAATGTTTACATTATCGATTCCTTTTGATTGGATCGCTAACAGATGTTTTCAACAATCGAACACTCAGTGTTTCGCTGGCACGACATAATCCTGGTGAATAACGTGCATTTAAACTGAAACATAAGTCTCTAACCTTCAAACTCCGAGGACCGCTTTATTGCCTTTGCAATGAAGCCTCAACATGCCCACTGATTCTGAGTGAATTGGGTGGAAGATTGATGATTTTGGACGTCCGCTTCAAGCCTTACTGTAAAATTATATAGCCGGGCTATAAGCAAAAGAGTGGATTGAGTGTGAATGGCCCAGAAAAGTTGTCACTTGTCAGCTGAACCTTTACATTTCTGTCTCCAAAATAGCCAGTTTCAGATTTCCCCTACAAAACCAGGATTTCCAAATATGTTCCATCTGCCACAGAGTAATTCCTTTCTGTGGACACTGGACTCCACTGAAGGGAAAATAATCATAATTTTGACTTATTCTCATGAAATTATGTCATGTTTCTGCATGTACTGTGTATAAGGAGAGTCGAAGGAGTATACAAGAGGGTGGAGATGATCCAAAGAGGCAGGTACATGAAGCTTCCATTAATCCAACTGTTAAAGATCTACTTTGAACACTTGATCCAACCGCAGAAACAAGCTGTGACCTTGGGAGCATTGCAGTATAGAATCTCCTGCAATATAAGCCTTGAGTCTCCTCCTCGGCCGTTTCCTGTCCTGCCCCCTGACAGAGCCCCCTGCCCCTGTACTGCCACAGAGGAGAAAATAGATTCCAGTTTGTAGTGGGTTGTGTCCAAAACCACCGTGCCACTCAAAGCCGGGCCTGCTTGTGTCATTTTTCCACTGGGTTTCCGTGGTATATTTTGACAGGCCGTTCCAGCTAAGCTTTGATAAACAGACTCTTTTTTTCTTCGTTTTTCCTCATCTGTTTCTTTCATTTCCATTGAGAATCTGTAACATCTGAGGGGAACTACACTGATTTATGTGGCTACTATAAGATCTGTGTAATAATCTTTGGTTGAACCACAAAAATCTAAAGGTTTTAAAGCTGTTCTGTGAAACATTTGTTGATTTTTTATTATTATTATTATTTTATTGTTGTTGAAGTTATATTCCTTTGTTTGGTTGTCATTAACTGAACTCCCACACCATGCAACTCTGCCCTCCGCAGTTTTAAAAAAAGGCAATAACATACACAATGCCAATTATAAACTGTTTTAATACATATTTATTATCTGCTGTGTGGGTGTGCACAGGCAATACTATCAGACCTAACTGAGGCAGCATTTGTTTACATACAGCAGAAGCACAGGCGCCATCAAACTGCTTAATAATTGGGTTTTTTGAGCAGAGGATTTCACCTTATTTTCCTTTCTTGTTGTTTTCTCTTTCTTATTGGTATTTTATAGAGAAACCATATAGAGAAATGTATGGTTCAAATATAAATAGTTTGTGTATATTTAAAAGTCACAAAAATATTTCTCTTTCCTTATGGAGTATGTTGTTCTCTACCTATGATTTACCTCTTCCTACATTAAGTAAAATAGTGATGTTATTTATTTTTTTATATATAAGAGTTGCTATAGTGGTTAGCACTCTTGCTTTTGCAGCAAGAAGACACTGGATTGCCACCCAGTTGGCCTTTTTGCATGGAGTTTGCATGTTCTCCGCAAGAATGTGTGAGTTTTTTTCAGGTTCTCTGGTTTCTTGCATTACAGAAACATGCAGATTTGGGAATTAGGTAAACTGGACCCTCTGAATTAACTGCAGGTATGAGAGTGGATGGCTGTCTCTATGTGGCCTTGTGATAGACTGGCAATCTGTCCAGCATGTACCCCACCTTTCGCCCTATGTCTGTATAGGGATTGGCACCAGCGATCCTCGTTCGGAAGATAAAGTGGTAGAAAATGAGTGAATGAGTGAGTGAAACAAGGCTTTGTTCAGAGCTGCACCATTTATGATAAAGGTAGGAGGAAAAAGGAAAAGGTCATGAAGTTGGATTGCTGACATGGGATTACAAGACGGCTGCCGTTTACTGCTATCACTTAAATCACAGTAAATCAGTTGTACACATTCTAATGTTCAATTTTTAACAGTATGCTATGCTGTTTGTGTATAATGTATTTGTTTGAACTACTAACATCAAAATCATTTTATTTTTTTCCTGCCCTCTTACTTATTTTGTTGTCCTCTTGTATTTACCCTTCTGTACATTAGTAATGGATGGTCAGTATCTGGCATACAAGGTGTCTGTGTGGCACTGCTGGCTATAGAATAATGAGCAAATAAGTCGAGATCAAGATGGATGTCCATGTCTCTTCCCTCTGGGAGTCCAAATACAAGTCTTAATCATGATGACTGGCTAAAGAACTTGTAAAAGTAACCACCACTATGTTTCAAGGGTAAACAGTCCTTCCCTGTGGCTCTCTGCCTGGCACATACTAAACACTCAAGCACATTTTCTGCTTGATAAAACCTTGTTCAATTTCCTGTGCTTCGTATCACTTAGATAGGCCTGACACACTGGGCCAGCAGTGCTCCCCTCGTTTTCTGTTTGGATGTGAATCACAAAGAGGAGCGGTCGATCCGGCATCCACGCTCCCTCCTGAATGGATTTACTTCAATTAGATGTTGCACCCAAGCGCATGAGGACGAAGCGTACCGTCTTTTATGAACATTTATTGTTACACAATGAAATAGCCGCGCATGCTGTGACCCAGGCTAATGACACTGTAAATTAACTCCAGCGGGTTAGCCCGTGGGAAAGTTCAAAACTATTCCAAAGGTATCGATTTTGAGGCTTGCTGCGAAATTGAACTGTCAGGTGTTCCACTGGGCCCCGATATGATATTGATCCCTCCCTGCTTAGCGATCAACAAAGAGTCTGGTTACCTGGAACAGCCATGTCTGGGGCACAGAAAGGGGAACCCTCTCCCCATATATAACTTCTTATTAGAATTTTAAATAGAAATTTGATAAACTCCTGATCTCAGGGGAATATCATTGTTTCAGTTCTGCCTCGAGACACTTTCTTTGTTTCTGCTTTCACACAGAACATAAACCACACTTTGTGATGTGCATTAACTTCCCCATCAGCAGAAAGCTGCATGTTGCGATGTGTGCTGATACCACTGACATAGGCCTTTATTGGTACATTTTATTGGTTTCTTACTCTCTCTCACCATAACATAGTTTTTTTTTTTCCTAAGTTCCAAGATTGAATTTGTAAACTGCTTAGTCCCCACAGTGAACAACCTTAGATGTGTGGCACGCAATGCAAGGTCATGCTGCAAAAGAAAGAGGGGGTGAAACTGATAATCACATAGTGCAGCTTTATTTCTCTCCCTGCCTATACTTTCTGTTTTAATTAGAGCGTCTTCAGCCAAGCTGGGTGGTGCCAGTGAGTGCAGGGAAGCAATCAGCACCCTGTGTGGCAGCAGTCAAATCACTTTGATCAGCTCATAGAGAATGATCCATGGGGACTGCGAGATATTTGGGTGATCTGTCCTTCGTCTGCATGCCAGCCACTTCTGCCGCCGCTGCAGTGGCAACCTGCACCCCTCCTCGAGAGGCTCACACTGGGAAAATGTTAATGGCAGAAGACTGTCCTAATGTGCTGCTGTCACCTCACAGCTTTATCTGTCTCTGAGTGTTATTTGAGGTGATGCACTTCATTTGACTCCATGTGGAGCCCTAATCAGTCACGCTGAGGATGTTGTGATTGGTGTTCGTGCTTGCATGGGGCTGAGGAATGAGAAAAAGTAAATGGAAGAGGGCGTGGATGTGTCATTAGAGACATCTCTCACTTGATTTTCATTCCAGTTATAATGAAATAAAGAGCAGTAAGTAGTTACACCTCTATTAAATGTCACCACTTGACTCATTCACTAAAAATATTATAGGTTTAATGGTAAAAACAAGTGTTGGTAATTTTCATATTTATTGCTGTGTTAGAATACCGCACCATGTTCAGTTTATCTTACTGAAATGGGGTGTTTCAATAGATTCAATAGACAGGCAAAAGGGACCCAAACATCAACTAGTTAGTGGGCTCCCAACCATGATATCGTCTCAGTGTACTTACAAAAGTGATTTCTCACAGAATTGTCATTGAGTCTAGCATTCACGAGAGGCGAGCTCAGGTTGGAGCCTGGCAATTGATTGCTTTGCCTTTCCTTTTCCAACGGTCCTAAATAAATAGGAAGAGCATAGCAGTTACTGTGTAAGAATTACAAAAAGGATTAAAAAAAAATAACATTTTAAATGAATGAAAATGAAAATCTGTGCACAAGTGAGCACACTGTAAAATAACAGAAAAAATATTATATTTGTCCCTTATAAGTCTTTGTAAATATTAATGTTAAAGCCCTTTCTGCAACCAAAGGGCTTTAACATTAATATTTACAAAGTGTGAGCACAAAGGAGTGGTCATTATGACACAACTCTAGCTTTGATGAGGGTGTGTGTGTGTGTCCTCAGCGGTGTCCTTGCTCCTGCATGTGTCTTTGTGACATTAACCAAACAAGAACGAGAGACACCAAAGTTCTCTCTTTAAGTGAGAAATGTGCTGTCCATTGACAGTCCTCGACCGAGTTCTGTCCTCTTTCTCTTTTTTAACCTCACTAAAATATATGCAAAGCCTCCTTTCTGTTTGACATCACCTAAGGCTATACAAACCTTAATCCTTAATAGAATACCGTCTAGGTGATGCTGTTTGTGTGTGCGATACAGTGTCACACACAGTATCCCTATTTCAACCAAAAAGGTAGCAAACATGCTAAATTCTGGGGGGGAAAGGAGGAAAAGGTTGGGAAACGATAAAATCTAAGGATATTTGACTTCCTTAGTTTTATGAGAAAACGTCATACTGAGCTGTTTTACTGTGTGTGTGTGAGAGAAAAATATCCTGGAATAGGTATTTAGCTGTCAAAAGACTTTTCTTAATAGATGAGTAATTTAATTTTGTTTCCAAAAATAACATCTGCCACATGGTCCACACACAAACTTAACAATCCAGCTGCACATAATAAGATACAGTTATCAAAGTCACATGCTCGCTCATTTGATCTGACACCAAAGTAAAGGAAACACAGTTGCAGGGTTTTTCGCTCCCTATCACACCAAATTAGCATAAAGCTATTTCCTTTGTCTCTTTTCAGCCTTGTTTTTTTTTTTTCATATTCTTCTTTTATGCTCTTTCTCTGGTGGCATGCTGTGTCTTTAGACAGAAAGTGAGTGCAGTGAGGCCCCTTGTCTTCCACCCACCACTCACCTCACTATGACCTCATGTCACCAATAATAAAGGAATATGAGGGTGATGTAAAGTATTTATCCTAAAAAGAAAAGGTCTTCTACAAAGCTCTGCCATGTATCCGTACAATATGCAGTCACTGTCCACTTTATTAGGTTCCTCTATGTTCTACCACAGAGCTGCTGCTCACTGGATGTTTTTCCTTTATTTTTCATACCATTCTTTGTACACAAAGAAGACATTTTCATTTCAAACATTACATTTTCACACTAACAATGCTGACATTTATGTCACCATGTAGTGTACAGGTGTCCCCAAAATAGGTGTACCTAAAAAATTGGCCTGTGGGGAAAACACAACCTACAGCACTCTGAAATTCTGGCTATGATAGGACAATGCAACGTTAAAATTTAGCATTGTATTTTGTTTACAAGAAAGTGGCCATGACCTTCTTCTCAAACATTCTGTTTACTCAGAAGTCGGAACTGATCATCACCCTGAGTTCATCACTTTCCAGTTGATAGGTCGAAAAAAACATAAATGCAAACATATCTGAGCTACCCATTGTTCATAATAGCTGTCAATAACAACGCCCAACACACTCAAACAACTTAGCAACATGTCGTCTATGTTTAAAAAAAGGGGCTATGTGTGCGATGGATTTAATATGAAATGAATATGACAGAAGAGTTATTAACTGAAAAAAGTAGCAGTTTACGTACACTGGCAGCCATTTTGGAATCCTATCTCGGGATACTTGCTCCGAGTTCCAACCACAAAAGGAACGCAGCATATGCATACAAGACACAACACTCTTAAACAATATATGTACAAAAAAAGATAAATTCAAGAAGAGCTGGAAGTCTTTACAAAAGGTGACCATTGCAAAAAAAAGCCCAATACTGTTGCCCAATTTAAATATAATTGAAATAATAATAATAATAATTTAAAAAATATTTATTAATAGCCCACTAAAACTTCACAGACACAATATTAAACCTGAAATCACAGCTTCACCCAATACATCATGAAGTGTTGTATCAACTATGATCTCCTGCCAAATGTCAGATACCATGTCAGATTTTATAGATTTCTTGAGCTTATTTACCTTTATTTATTTCCTTTTTCATGATCTCGCTCCACTCACTTGAAGGCAACAGAATCACAGTTCTATGGCATGTGTTGTTCCTCCAGTTTCTGAACAAATTGCTGTTTTCAATATTGTCTTTTCTCTGAATTAACTGTTTGATGGTCCCCGTTAATCTCATGATCAGCCTAGTTCCTGCTCTTAAATATCCGTAGAGATCAAATGAGAAATTTACTTCCTCAACCAGATTGTGTCACACTTTGTTCATAATTCAATAAAAAGTAGGTACAAACCAGTTTTATGTAAGTCTGGAAAATCTTATTTTGACCTCTGTTTACAAGCTGAAATAAGTGAAATCACTCAGTACCATCTTTGACACAGGACAAGACATACATTGGAGCCAATCCCGGCTGACATAGGGAAAATGTCAGCCGGGATTGGCTGACATGGACTGGCAGGTTACCAGTCCATAACAGGGTCACACCCTGGACAGGTTACCAGTCCATAACAGGGTTACACCTTGGACAAGTTACCAGTCCATAACAGGGTCACACCCTGGACAGGTTACAAGTCCATAACAGGGTCACACCCTGGACAGGTTACCAATCCATCACAAGGTCACACCCTGGACAGGTTACCAGTCCATCACAGGGTCACACCCTGGACAAGTTACCAGTCCATAACAGGGTCACACCCTGGACAGGTTACAAGTCCATAACAGGGTCACACCCTGGACAGGTTACCAATCCATCACAAGGTCACACCCTGGACAGGTTACCAGTCCATCACAGGGTCACACCCTGGACAAGTTACCAATCCATCACAGGGTCAGTTTAGAGTGTCCAATTAACCTATTCTGCATGTTTTTGGACTGTAGGAGGAAACCACGAAAACTCCACACAGAACTGGGATACGAACCACTGACCGTTTTGCTGTGAGGCAATAATGCCAACCACTGTACCACTGTGTGTCCCAGGCTTACATAACTAAGAATTAAAGAAGTGAAATCCAAACTATAGAAACTTAGCTGAAAGTCTACTGGATCCTCTGTTTAGGAAGTTCAGGTCACAGACGGTGGAGGTCATACTCTTATAATTGAACACTCTGACATACGCATCCAACCAATTTTAGAGAAGGAAACACAGTGTATGCAGTCATAAATCAGTGCCTGGACTACAGGCAGGTGAATGAAGAGAAATTTTAAAAAGTGCGCCCGAGAGGTCGGAACAAAAGAGATGGGAAGTGATATAAAGGAGAAATATAAAGAATTCAACGAGAGTACAGGAAGGTTTTAGCCTCCATCTGCATTTGTCTGCTGCCAAAACTCCATTCTTTTGCTCTTTTGCTGAAATCTAGTTATTCTGCGATTATTTCACATTAGAACTCTTCCCTCATAGCATAATAGATGTAAAAATGGTTATACTGAGACAGAACTGGGCACTAAAATCATTATTTTTTTTTAATATTATGCTTGTAAAACCCAAGCAATACCCTTCCTACCTACTTTCTTTCAGTTGACTTACAGTACATCCCAGGGATTGTTAACACCATAGAAAGCGCAGAATCTACACTTAATATCACGATAATCACACATGGACATATACAGCCCCAGGGTTGGATTTAGCCAACAAAGCATTTGCCTACATACTTCAACAGTGGACATAACACCAGACTTTATTCTCTGACTGGAGGCTATCATAGCTTCACAGGAAATCACCAAGCCCTTTTGGTTATAAGAATGTAATAATTTTTAAGATTTTTTTTAGTCATGAATTAGTAAATACAGCATGATCCATGTCAACATTGTTACTTTTTCATGTTTTAATCTCCCCTGCCCCTTCCAACCCCACATAAGCTAACAGCAGGCAGATGTAATGTAATACTTTTTAAATGTAAAATATAGAATACTTTGTATTTAATTCAACATTGTGAGGTAAATAACTGATTAAGGCTTTCTTTTGAAAAATGTATGTATTGTATATATATATATATATATGTGTGTGTGTGTGCGCGCGCGCGCGTGTGTGTGTGTGTATGATGACACATAAAGCAGAAGAACATGCTGAATTTCTGCCAAGCTGCTTGGATTCTTAAGATGTATAACAGTGATCTTAGAAGAATACTGATTTTACCCCAGCGATAGAAACGCATGTTTAAAAAGATGCCACAATGTTGTGAATTAGATTATATCAGCAATTTACTCCTATTCAAATTTAAAATGTGAGGAAACCAGTTTGACTATTGTCATGTAAAGCTGCTTTTATTAACAAGTGGCTGATAAGGACATGACATCATCATGCTTTCAAGAAAACACAAGACTTTCCGTCAAAGGATTAAGATTACGACTCTTTTTATATATATATATATATATATATATATATAATATTTATATTTATATTTATATTTATATTTATATTTTATTAAAAAAGATTACGACTCTTTACTGATATCAATGGGGAAATTTTGACTTACAGAAAAAAACAAAAACAAGTTAAAAAAATGAATTAGGAGTATAAGGAGAATATCTAGACAGTGTAAGAACAATCAGACATGATTTAAAATATATGCATGCTAATATAAATACATGTAGGAAGACAACTCACACACTGCATCATACAAATGATAATATATCATGGATTTCATACAAATATAATGCACACATTGTAAACAGTTATGTTGCAATACAATCAACAACACTAGTGTTGATAGTGATAATGAACTTGTGATAACATACAGTAGGTGCAGATAACATAACTATAATATAAATGTAGATAACATTTACAGTATGTGTTATGAGGTGGTATTGTTTGCTTTTGAGTGATTTTGCTACTTTAAAAAAGGCAAGATATCTTTTATGTGTAAATGTTGTGAGTATATAAGTAAATACTCTATATCACTCTCATAAAAACTAATAGTATACAAGTTTAGCCATTTTCCCTTTGTAGAATGAGCAGCTGTGCTGTAGACTCAGCAGTCCTTTCAACGTAAAAACAGCAAGAAAAAAATAAAGAGAAAGGGTGAGCAGAGCTGTAAGAGAAGAAAGGTCTGTTGTTATTACTCTGCCTTGACTGTGCTTTTTTCACCCACAGCCGTGTCGAGCGCAAATTGTGCATGGCCTAAGCTGGAGACAGCACAAAAAAAGCTCTCTGTACTGTGAAAGATGGATCAGGTCTGGGAGCCAGCATTTATTTGTGTTGCCGAACAGAAAGTAGAAACACACTTTGCATCTGTGGCAGAACGGAGGGCGAGGTGGCTGAGTTCGCCTCAGCATCACAGCCTCTCTCTCTCTCTCTCTCTCTGAGATTTCACACAGGTCACCTCTAGCAAAGAGCAGTCACTGCTGCTGACCTGCAAAAGTGTAGCATGTAACATGAGACTAAAATCTGTAGATGCGGTACCTGTGAAATTTTACATTTCAACTGTATGTATTTGACAAGCTTTTTTAAAAAAATGTATTATACTCCTGCTCTGCTGAGATACATTATTATGAAATTAAAGTGTCAGTTTTGATGCAACATACTATAGATTAACTGTGTTTTAACACCAAACCTGTTTTAATTTGATTAGTATAGAAACTGTGTCACGTGACGTCCAGAGCACTATTGTCTATGTGTTGTGTTCACCGCCCTGTCATAAATAGTAAACCCCTGGTCCTAAACAGAAACACTATACTGTAGGTTAGTCACTTATCCGTTTCTGCTTATTTTACACATCATACAGTATAACTGATTATTAAATATATTTTGAATTAAGCAATAATAAATCTAAATAATAAAAATTCACCTTAATTTACTCATACTGTGTGTTTCACGAAAAGAACTTGAACTTAACATGTTTTTTTCAAGTGTGATGAATTCCTTTCCTTCCAGATTGCCTTCCATCTCTGCTTGGACCTTTTTATCACAAAGTGCGACAATCATGATCTAAAAATGCAAGATGCTGCACTTTAAGGGAAGGATTTTTAAAAAACACAAACTGTATACTTAAACTATAGGATTATGAAGGAAAGATTACATATTCCTCTAAGTAAATGCTGTTTTTGTTGGCAAGCACTTGTCCAACAAGTATAACACTCTCCAAGAAGAGAAAACGATACTGTAAAGACACCTGAACATTAGGCCCATATGTGAATGTTGAGCGAATGTGATTCCAAAACTATTCAACTACTTCTTAAAGAGCTTCCATCCCTCCGGGGAGGATTTCCAACCAGATGTTTGGATACTGGCAGCAGGGATTTGATCTAATTCAGGGGCAATAAGGCCTGGCTCACAGTCAGTGTTCCACTTCATCCCAAAGGTGTTGGATAGGGTTGGGGTCATGGCTCTATGGAGGCGAGTAGAGTTCCTCACCACAACAGACTGGGAAAAAAACTTTTTTTCTTTTTTTAATTGAGCTGGCTTTGTGCTATGGGGAAAATAGAAAGCATCTTCCATTCACTGTTTCCATAAAACTTTAAAAAAAAAAAAAACAAAAGAAAGAAGTGCACAAAAGTATATGGACACATTTCGGGCCGTACAGTCTTATGTCTTAATGTGGTCGGTTTTATTGGACTCTTGAAATCCTACACACTCATTAACTTGGCAGGAACCGCACACTGTAGTCCCTTGCTCACACATGGCTGAGGTAATTTGAACCCATGACCTCCAAGTAACACATTTGTTTCTCCAGCCAAAACAGCCATGGTGTTGCTTACCGTGATCAACACGCCGCGGGACAAGTAAGAAAAAAATATATATTTGATTTATTGCTTGACACTTTTGATCCTCCTGGCCACAGCCCACTAATGGCTAGCAGACATGTTTACTGACAGTGTAGTTGGATGTAAGACGATTGCTCTTTGTCAAGGGCCAGCTAATAATCCACCGCTGTGTGTTTGTGTGTGTGTGTGTGTGTGTGTGTGGGGGGGGGCAGACATGAAAAGCAGTGAAAGTCCATGGTAGACCTCAGCATGGTCCAGGCCCCTCAGACGTCTTGTCTTGTCTCATTGCTATCCTATGATTTTTACCAGGACCTCGTCTTTTAACGAAAGACCATTGTATTCACAGCACTTGTTCCTGGAAAACATAGATGACAGCAACATAGGGGTCAGCAAGTCATTTTGGCCTAGGGTCATTTTTATTTCTAACAATTTAATGTCAGGCCAGAGCATCTTATCTCCATCAGGCAAAACCTGATTTTTTTCTACTTAAATTTTTCTTCCACTCTAAACTATTGAATCTTGTACAAAAAAAGACTAATTTAGTCTTTATTAAATGAAAACAAATTGACAACTGTTACTAGTGTCTTAAAATATCTTCAGTTAGAGACAAAAGCCCACATGTGTGAGTTGCCTTAAGCTAACAATTATTTATTATTATTCATTTATAAAACTGCTTAGGTATGCGTGACAAAAACACAAATTGCATAGGCAAATAAATATTCGGATATATAAAACCATGCGCACACACGTCCCATGCTTGTTTCACTTTATAACTGACAATCAACTGAAAATGCGGCGCAGAAGTTGCAGGCTTCAGGTAACGCCCACACTTGACCGTAAATTGTTTGAAAAATGTCCCAGATTAATATTAATTGATCAGGAGTGACAAGATTTCATACAATGTTGTTATCACCAATGCTTAAAGACATTTAGAGGGACAGAATGTGGCAGATGCTGCAAATGCAGAAGGTCAATGGTGCCGCTCCATGACAGCGCACACTTTACTTCCTCTCCTCTGCAACACTGTGGGTTAGGGAAAATGTTAAGTATCATTATGTGCAAATCCACTGTCGCCTGCGACATTAGTGAATGGTTCGAGGGTTGACACATTGTAAGAGGGTTGTTTGTCAAAGTGGATTTGTACCTACAGTAACTGTAGAAGCCTGTTTGGTGGGCCACATGGTTGGTGTAGTGGTGATGGAGTTTGCATGTTCTCCCCAAATGTGTGTGGGTTTTCACCGGCTTCCTCCCACAGTTCAAAAACATGCAGATTTGGGGATTAGGCCAATTGGATACTCTAAATTGCCCGTAGGTGTGAATGTCTGTCTCTATGTAGCCCTGTGATGGACTGGCGACCTGTCCAGGGTGTACCCTGCCTCTCGCCCTATGTCAGATGGGATTAAGCACCAGCGCCCCCTGCGATCCTCACTGGAGGATAAAGTGGTGGAAATGAGAAGCCTGTTTGGTGCCCACTGACGCAGGATCCGGTGTGGCATAGAGATCCAGCCGAACAGCATGTGCAAGTCAGAACTGGCAAACAATCCATCCATCATCACTGCCCAGCAGATCTGACTTTTTTCTATTTCATTCTCTAGCAGAGACAAATGCATCATTTCGCATCATGATTGCATTCTTTGTTCTCTTCCCATCTGATCAAGAGCAGTTGTGCAAATTAAACTGATCGTAATTGACACACAGTTTTTCACATCAACAACAATTTTTATTAGAATAGTGTATGTTATCTAATCACTCTTACAACATTCATCACAATGAAAAAAAAATATAATGTGGAAAATAAATTAACATGAAAATCATTTAATAAGCATATAAGCACAATAATTATTTATTAAAAATAATGTCAATGTGGACATTGCCTATAATCACCAACCTGTTACAAAGACTCTTTGAACAGACAAATGTGTGTGATGCAAAAATGCTCTTCCATAATTTGTACTGTTAATAATTATTGTGCATCATTTCAGTTTTGAGAATTTGAAAGACCACTCGTTCTACCACTGAGCTGGACTGGATGATGAACAAAGGCTACATCCATACTATTACATTTTCATTTAAAACCAGCGTTTTATCTCAGTGTTTCAGCTTTTAGTGCTGACTTGTGCAAGTTATGAGTGATAATCATTAGTGGCACATTGATATTAATTAAGGGATGCATCAATACCACTTTTCTTCAGACCAAAGTATGATTACTGAAATTTGAGAATGTGCTGATACTTAGTACTGTGAACAAAATACAACATTAGATACAGTACTATTGCTGCTGTTTAAACATTTACTGTCACATCTAAAAGTATTGTAAGAGTGACAGATATTTCTATAATTTTGCAGCAAATCTGCAGAGATCAGTACTTCAGCTATTAGTTCCAGGTATTTACATCCAGATATGTGAAACAATTTAGAAGATAGCCTTGTTGGTAATGGAACACCACATTTTTAGGTGAGAAAATATATAGAAACAGATAGATGTTAATTAGATTTAAATGAATAATACTTAATGACAGTATGACATTTCTGCTGCGGTGCTCAATAATCTAGCAGTGGTGGTGCACTGCTGTGGGGAACAGGCACTGCAAGAACCTGTAAGCTAGTTTAAGCAGAGTTTTATTTTATCATATTCTGCATAAAATAATTAATTGCAATTATTTTGACCAATTTATCATATGACATATGTCCCGTGCCTGCCGTTCATAGATATCTCACAACTGCAACAACATTTTAGCATTTACTGTTGTTCATGGGATTGTAAGAGTGGAGGAAAAAGGTCCAGGCGCACGTATCTACTGCATTCAGCGGTGATCTTGTCAACAGACAATATAGCTAATAGGCTCAGAGGTTGCGGTCTAATAAATGAGGGGAATTGCACTCAGACTAACCATGATTGTACTCAAGAAAACATACCACATGTGTTTAAATCATAAATACTCAACATTTTCTAAGTATACTCTTTGGTTTTCTTCTTCATAACTGAGGGGGTTCATCTGTCTCTTTGCTCCCTAACTCCTCTCAACACTTAAGTCTGGTTTCCTTGGAGACGAGACACCTAGGTGGTCTGTTAGACGCAGTGCAGTTACTGCACTGTGCACATTTGCCAACGTTTGAACCACTGAACCATGCCAAGGCTACGCACATTCAAATGCGATAAGGTCCAAAAGACCCCACAAGGCTCCCTTTGCTCAAAACTAAAAATTCATGAATGAGACGCTCATAAACTTTTATTAATGTCCTCCAGAGCCTAGGTGATTTATGAGCATGAATATTAAACTTCCTCCTGTAGTTTCTTTTTCATGAGACAACATTTTTCAAGAGTCAGGTCTGTGTTTGATGGCATCCAGGGATTAAAGTTTAAGCAGCCCCCTTAGTTATTCAACCTCTCAATCAATAGCAATTAGCAGAGCTTACATTTTGTTTGGGGACAGTAGTGTTGGAACATGTGGTTTCTAACTGTAGGCATGTGTAGGAGTGGAGCTTGTGTTTGTGTATTTGCCTCCACATCCAGATGAGGTATATATCAAATGAAGTCATGTAGAACCAAGAAAATAAGGGAGGGAAAATGCATTCCACATCTGCAATGAGGTGAGCTGTGCCAAGCCTGGCCTGAAACACTACATACAATTTTCAGGCTTTGTGTTCTGATTAAAAGTTGTTTACTCAATGAAAAGGCCATGTTGAGTGATTCTGGGATGCCAACCATAGCTGAAAAGTACTCAGTGTTTATCAGCTTCTCCTAATCCTCCTTTGGTGATTCTTTAAAGTTAAAGACAAGCTCCACTTGGGTTTTCTTTCTTTTGTTCTGTTCTTTCTTCCAGGTCTTTGCTCTGGGAAATCATAGATTCGTCATCAGTATCAGTGCCTTTTCCCTTGTTTAACTTAAGGGGTCATTTGTAGAAAACAAACATGAAGAGTTGATAGACAAATGTGGACCTACAGTGGGAAGTACAGATGTACAGCAAACTAAAACATATACACATGGCATGTTATGATGATATGAAACACCTATAAGATTAGAAATAACAGTGTGTCGTGCAACAGTTTGAATGAAAAAAAAATAAAAAAAAATGCTACCGCTCTAAAACATGTTATAATAAAATTGTTAGATTATATAAAAGTTGAATATTACTACTCTCAGATTAATGTTGTGTTGGAAATTGCAACAAAAAAGTGGAAGCTTACAATGCAAAGAAAGCACTGCCTAGTTTTCAAAGGGGAAAAAGTCCATTCGGGCTGCTGGAGAAACATGGCGACACAAGATGGCAGCCTTAATAAAGTGAAGGACTTGCCTTTAAGTTAAGAAAAGGATGACACATATTGGGGCTACAAAAACCAAATCATTTTTTTATCTTAAGGTGATTTAAATTCGCTTATTCAAATATTGGATACCAAGCACCGGACCTTTAATGCTCACCAGAGATTGGAAATGCAGTTTAAACAAAAATATCAATCTTTTGTGTACACAAACATTATTTTCAAAAAATGTGCTCAAAACAAGAATGATGCGGATGTAATGGGCATCATATTTACTGAGATAATCTCAGAAGCTCCATCATCATGATGGAACACCTGAAAATGTTTTACTGTGTTAATTCAATGAAGCTTCTTCATTGAACTTCAGTTATTTCAGCAGCCCTTTGGTTGGGTTGCTTAGTAACAATGGCCACAGCCGAAACCAAACATCTTGCTTTGTCCATGCATTTTTCAAGTAACAGCCCCTAATCATATGAGCTCCACACAACTCTCTCTTCGCTGTTCTGACACCTTTTTAATTTGGTACTTTTGAGTTTCTGCATTTCACCTATTTTTCCATGTGCGACATTCTTAGTTCCCAGGCAAAAGAACACTGAGTAATTGGTGTTGATAATGGCTCTACCAGCATTATTACATAAAACTGACACCTTTCACGGTAGTTTGTGCCTAGGTTGAATCTGAATTCATGAAAAACATAAACATATATTTTAAACTGTTTTAGCAACTTGACAGATTCTCCTTTTCTTGAATTCTCTTGACACAATATATATCAAACTTCAAAAAGTGCCATTCCATGCACAGCCCAGCTCAAATAACCTGTCCTTGAACAGCTCAAGACCCTGGATTGAGACACAACTTCTGCCTTCCACCATGCATGTTCCCACAAACACCTGCATATAAAGGAAGAGCATGATTACAAATCAGCACCAGCTGTCCTAATTAGCTCACCTGTCCCTGCTTTCAGGAGCCATTGTCTAACTTCCTCATACGGCTGACAGCCAACCACGCCCACCTCCACGGACTACATTACAAATGACAGATTACAAATGTTAGATCTTTCTGTTCACGATGACTAAACAGAGGCAGATGATTAATGACTTCAGCAACAATCACCAAATGTTACACACTGCAGCTTTACAAATATTATGAAGAACATACAGTCTTTAACCCTGTAAAGCCCAAAGCATTAAACAATTGACAGAAAATTCCTTTCTTGGTCCCTCTGAACAAACAAACAAAAAAAAAAATTAAAATATTGTTTTCCATATATGAGTTTCAATTTGTATCATATGTGATACATCAGGTCACAATGCTCAAAGATTTTTTTTTCCTGAACAAACAAAAACATAATAAAACACAAAGAAATCCAACAAATTTGTAATTCCAAACATAAAAAGTGCTACCATAATGCAGTAATGAGAAATCCACCAATGGAACTGGCTGGGTGGAAGTCTGGAAAACATAACCCTAACCCCAACCCTAACCCTAAGACCTAATCCTAACCCCTAACATTTCAGTTATTTTGACTCACCCACTGCATGTATCCTGTCAGGGTTCGGCTTCCGTGCTTCCTGTCCTTTATATTGTTACCACTGTCTTACTTCCTGTTAGTGTGCTTTCCCCTGTAGGTGACTTGACTGGTCTGCTGGGTGGAGCCTCGTCGCATGCACCTGCAACCCATTTCGATGATTGCCCGTGTCCTTTCTTATACCCTGGTGTTGGCAACGGCAGGTGTCAGCGCGTCTCGTCAAGTACCGGTCAACCTCCCGGAGGTCTCCGCCTGGCAAGCCAGCTCAAGTCTCCGCGTTTTTGTTAATTAATTGGCTTGGTATTTTTGTTTTTGTATTAAATAAACTCTGAAACCCCCTGAACTTCTGCCTTTGGGATTCAACACAACCAGTACAATTCATATCATCACATATCCGATTGTATACATCAGATTTTTCAGGGAAAAAAAATATCACACTGCTCATGTGGAGGGCTGAAAAACTCATGTATCAAATATGATACGTTTGGCATTATAGGGTCAAGTCATAAAGTGATGAAAAATGGTTGCAGATGAAAACATCAGCTTTTTGTGAAACAATGGACTGTGCACATCCTCCCATGTTTCCATCAAGAATGTTAAAAATGAATTGATGTTTAGTTTGCTTATAACAGCAGTGGATATAAATGCACTTTAATATGTGTTATCTTTTGGGAGGTTTGTTATTGATAACGTTTCTTAATGTGTGAGTGTCCAGCAGGTGTAATGACTCCCATTAACAGCGCATATGGATGGCCACATTTAGTACTCCACACATCCTCATATGTTAAACATCTGAAAGCTTAGTATACTGTTGTAGTGCCAGTCTTTTGCACAGTGGAGCATAACAGCACTTGTTCTTGTGACAGGGATTTCAGGAGAAGGGGCAGCAGTAAAAAAGTAAAGAAAAAAGGATAACCCCCCCTTCTTTGCCATGGCGTGGACAGTTTTGCTCTCTGGGGCAAATAATGAGCCCCAGATGGATGACCAGATGCTTTGGGTTTCAGAGCCTGGGGAGATGGGCTTCACCACGGGGGGCGGGGTGCAGTGTTTGTGTGTTTTTGAGGAGTTGGTATGCAGGTCAAGGGGGCACTGCTGTGTGAAGGTGCTGACTCAAGGCTATAAAACCCCGTCGTGCTGTTTGACAGTTAATCTCAGTTTTGAATCGCGCATCACATAAGGTTGTCTGGACATGTTTTTATCACCTAAGAAATATTGCCAAAATAAGATCCATCTTAGATCCAACAGATGCCGAGACCATTAGCCATGCTTTTATTTCTTCCCACTTATACTGCAACAAGGCTCATAACGCAGTCTAATAAGTATTATTTCATTGAGTTTTTTCAGTTGATTTTATTCAGTGTTTTTAGACTCTCAAGATGCTCTGGATCACTGAACCCTGATAAGCAAAGTCATAGTATCCATCTGTCATTCTCATCCACTGCCTACCTTCCCTACAAGAGGAGTAATTAAAATGCCACCTGATATCCCACCTGGGCCTGGATCTCAACCTAATAACACACCCTTGCACATACACACCAGACTGTGAGTCTTCCTGATACCCACCAATGCAAATAGACATGAGTCTCTAGATGTAGAAAGCCAAGATGGGGCTCTTGCCACACCTCTGCTACTTCAATAGAAGTATATCCATATTCCTCCTGTTGGTCTTTAAAGGTGTGCTCTTTTTTTCATGCCACTGGTTTGGAGGACATTAATATTAATATGAATTGTTCACCAACTGGCTGGGAGTTTAGTTTATTAGACTTCCTGTGTGTTCCTTTCCCCCACTGCCCTCCCTCTTCATTTCCATCAAGACGATCACTCTGCAACAATCCCTGTGTGCACAGTTTTGGTGGGTCGTTATTCGTCATCTGTACAACCACAGTCCACAGCTGCGTACACTGTGGATTTTCTAGCCCGACCAGAGAGAGAGACAACCAAAGCAAACGTGGTGAAGGAAAAGCAAATGTGGCTGTGAAAGCATGAGACATGGCAGACACGGATTCAACAACAACATGCACCCTTTTGCCCATATCCCATCGACCACCAACACCTTCTAACCAAGAGTGAGTGAACCTCAGAAGAAAGTAAATATTAAAGGGAAAGTTCTTTTTTTATGTGGTTTCATGTATAGTCAGCACTGACCATCATGCCTCCTTCACTAAGAACAATCAGAAGATTAAATTTCAGTGACATGTCTTCCAGTGTGGACACAAGGAAAAATGATTTTAATAATTTTAAGACATTTGCTATTCTTTTTTACAACAGGAAACGTGTTTGTGCCACATTGCATGCACATGGTCTCTTGCTGGTTTTAAACAAAAACAGCCCAACTATTTCGAAGAATCTGTCAGCCAAATGTGCTGAGATAACCCTGACCCAGAAGTTACCAAAAGTGTTTAGCAACAAATTATCGAATTTAGTGGCATCTTCGTACAGAGGGCTGTCGCAGTGCTTTGCCGTTGTCTCCTTGCAACACTGAAATTAAACACCTTTTTAATTTTAGGCCATGTTGAATCCCTTAAGGGCTAACTTATCTTAAAAAGTCCACTGTTCTCTTTAATGCCAACTGACCAGAAGTAAAGGAGCTGGCAGAAGTTGTAAGTGATGCTCAATTCGGCCACAGTACTTACCATTTACAAAGCAAGACAACTCAGTCCACTCAGAATAGTTTGTCTATTAGTTCGACAAAGCAGAAAATGTAGTCATAGGATATCGTAGACCTTTTTTTTCTGTAGATTTTATAAGGTGAGCCGTTTGTTAAATGGCTAAAAAGTTTTTCCTCACTGGCAGCCATGATTTCACTTAGAGTTGGCTTGCAAGGTTCTAGGCTGCAAGGTTCTAGGCATGCACTGTTTTAACAGTGTGGCAGTACGTGAGACATTGAGACTCCTATGCCAGACTCAGGAAAAGAGTCTTCGATGACTGAGACATAAGGGGTTAAACAAAGTCTACAAAGCCATGCTCCTCTCCACCCTTCTGTTTGGAGTAGAGTCATGGACCACCTACAGCAGATATCTAAGAGCCCTTGAACAGTTCCATCAAACATCTTTACAGAAAATGTTGAGGATCAACAGGTCATGTCATTCGCATGTCCGACAACCTTTTTCTAGTACAATGAGCCACTGGTGGGCCAAAGAAATGTTTCAAGGACAATATCAAAACCAAAGGGGAGGACATTGGTTTGAACAGACACTACTGGGGAAAAAAAACAGTGCAGGAAAGACAGAAAAAGCCTCTACCACCACCACTCACTACCCCTTCTCTCCCATGTCCACACTGCACCAAAATATGCGTATCACAGATTGATCTGTACAGCCATCTGAAGACCCACAAGTAAATTACACTGCAAAGAAGACAGTCTCACTTGATGATGAGTAGTAAAAAAAAATCTAAACTGTCCCTTTAAGCTCAGTGTAATGCACCATATTACTGTAAATATAGTTGAAGAGTTACTGCCTGTCACATCAAACCTTTGTTTTTTAATTCAAAAAAAGTCAACTTGCCTTACCGAGTCAGAATATCAGATTTTAGGCATAGATCAAATGTGTGGATGTGAGATTGTCCTTGTCATTCTTTGATTCCAGTGCTAACAGTGACAGAGGTCAATAATGTTTCAGAGTTTTAAAGTGAAGTCATTATTCACCGACATGCTGCTGTTAAAAAACATAAAACAAAGATTTGATCCCACTAAATGTCAGCAAACACGTGCAAAACCGTGAAATTAACCTTTAGTTATTGTATAATTAAATGCACACAGAGAGTCGCCCCTGAATAATGAATGGCTTGGACTACAACTTGAAATGACTTATCCAAAGTTATTGTAGATGTCAGATTTATTAGCTCTGTATTTAATCAAATTCTTCATCTGTTCGTTGTGGCTACTTAGGAGCACAACACATCCGAACGCATCTGTCTCAACTTAGATCTCAAGTCAACTGAATCAGCCATGTTAACCGTCTCCAGATATCATGCCCCCCACTCTCAAAGATACGACAATTTTTTGCTGACAATAGAAAATGATAAAAGCTAAAGATCGCTCATGTGGAAACGATCCATGTGCTCACATGCGGCTGCACCACTTCCAAGCATTGTTTGCCAAGATTCAATTACAGCTGCTCTGTTTAAAAAGAACAAATTCCAAGATTCCACTTTACTCTACTGTTTGGGAACAAATGTCTAATAGGATCCAATGACAACACTGGAGCAGATTCTATGTGTGTGTTCCTTTTTACTCCCATGCATCTGTTTCTAAAGACTGGCAGAGATGGGATATTGAGATCATTAAGCTGACATAACTGGCAATTCACTTTGTGAAATTCACTCCAATTAATTTCTCTTATTACAATGGAGGGAAATAAAGTTCCCCTTCACAAGGCACATGTGAGATCACCCCAATAAACTTTAAATAAATAACTCTTAATTATGTCACTAAATATGCGATCAAATTAGCTATTAAAAAAAAAAGAAAAAAACTTTGAAAGTGTAATCAAACCACAAAGTCACTTTGTTTCAGGTGTAAACCAGTCTATATGGGTATCTAGTAAAATGATGATCCAGGTGCAAACCTTCACATCTTAGTGTCCTGAAATTATGCATATTGTGATACAAATCTGTGGCTCTCTGTTCAAACATTTTTTGAACAGTGGCTCTCTGTTCTCTGTTTTTTTTTTTTAAAGAAAGACAAAATTAAGAAATTAAGAAATTAAACAAGCAAGTAATGGAGCAATCAAATGAAGTAAAGGGATAATCAATCAGTAACATCAATGTCCTGATTACTTTGTCAAAATTATAATAATATAATATAATAATATAAATCCTTAACTACCCCCTTTCTAGGAGTTGCCACAGTGGATAACCCACACATGATTTGGCAGGTTTTTTTTACACTAGATGCCCTTCTGGGTGCGACCCACTGAGACAAATTTCTTCTTGGATCTCCTGTCCTCTCTGGTCTCTTCTATCCCATGGCCCTTCCCTTCCGGATTAAACCTAGCCCAGCCCTTCATCTGCCACTTTTGTCAAATAAACGAAATTTAATTTGACTACTTTGACTAATTATCGCTTTGTCTGTGTCCACATCTGGGCTCACAACTCTGCTGCCACGTAACAAAAACAAATTAGCCTGTGTAACAAAATAATGGAATGATACTAGTGGGACATGCAAAAATTAAGGTGAAGAATTTGTTGGGAAGTACTTGAACTTAGCTTAGTGATAGTACTAATTGATAGAATCACAAAATATAGTCAAATACACCATCCTTTAAACTGCATTTTTAACAATGTCATTGTCAGTGCTAAAAAGTGTTTTTTTTTTGCAGCTGTTTCCTTTTTTTGTGTATGTTTTTGGGCAAGTAACAATATGCTTGTTCTGCAAGTTCCCGATTTGATGTTACACATGAAGGCTTCTACAAATTATGTGAGGTGAGCTATATTTTACAAGCAACAAATCAGCCTAACAAGTGGTGTGAAACCAGAAGAGTTATTAAAATCCGCAATATAGATTCAGCCCCGTCAGGTGGAACACATTGTTGAACAACGGGAGAGTGAGATGGAAAAAAAAAAGAAAAAAGAAAATCTCTGAACAAACATTTCACCTGACATTTAGCCAGGAATTAACTCAACATATTACAGAGCAGCTCATAAAATGAATTTGCTTTCGATCAAGTGCTGTGTCGCTCATATTTCAGGGTGCTGAGATAAGGTCAACTGTCACAAGGGAATGTTTGCCAAATAAATATTGATGCATAACAAGCTTGAGAGCAGGTTGAAGGTGGGATTTCTTCCTGCCTGCTGGATGCTGCAGACGCTGACCTTTACTCAGTTCAATATATAATATGTGTTTTTGTTGTGTGTTGCCAAAATAAGACAGGGCTCTCTTGGTTACCATATGCCACCACTGTCTTTTATCTGATTTGTATTCATATTATATTAAGTTATGTTTGTTCAAGTGTGCAGGTACACTGGTTGAACCTGCCTTTTTAATCTTTTCCTGTTTTTTTACCCTTGTGTATTGGCATATTTCTGTTTCACTTGTTAATATCTGCCTTGGTTATTTTTTTTTTCATGTTTGTGGACATCAGGACCTGCAAAAAATTGCAATCTGAAAATGGTCCCAGGTCAAAAATCCTGCATCCTGCATCCTTGATATGACTGGATGTAGCACCTCCGACCTTTATTCGAATACATGACCTCATGACTGTCCACACTTTGTTTTGAATGAGCGAGATAGTACAGACGTGCCTGGTGTCAATGTATATTTGCATTTGCATGTGTGCACGTGTGTGTATATGTATTTGATCGTGAAAGAAAGAGGGACAAAGAGATTAGGAGCTTGAATGAATTAAAGCCGTACCTTTCTTTTTAACCATTTGAAAATAAAGCATATGAGGATCAGTGTTAATACTGCTGTGGTGGCTGTGAATTAATAAAAATATGAGTGAAGATATGCTTCACTTATATTGCCCCACCCCTACAGAGGCTGGTTCACAGAAAGTGATGCCCCACCATGAGTTTTTATTCTGGCTTTATTTTAGTGTCCTCTAGAGCTTATAACTTCAGATATAAGGAGCTTCCATAAGGAGCTTTAATAAACACTTAAAAATGACTTTAAGATGTATTCTGAATCACAAAGGGAGCCAATGCATTAATCCACAGCCATTATGTGAACTTAACAATGCCACTAGCTTGCTTTAGTTCGGTTTGATGTATGCCCCAATAGTTCCCTTCTTGGCACCCGTTTTTGATGGATTGCAGCCGGCAATCAATATCGATTACATGAAAAAACGTAGGTTTTATTACACTTTTATTTTCACTCCCTTTTTTCATAATTTCATGTCAAAGATCTTTGACGTTTCCTTCAAGCTGTTTGTTCTCACGTTTGTTAAAATATGACAACAGCATGTCACCTTTGCTTAAATAAAAGAGGTGAATCTTGATAATTACCAATTAAACAGCATGATTACTTCACAGCTGTGACTTGGACTTTTTATTTGCAATGCAAGACATCTTAAATGTTTTACACTGATTAATTAAAAATGGGACCAAATGTTGCATTTATATATTTCTTTTCAGGTAGTTACTATACTACAAATCCTATCCAACCTCCATGCAGTGACTTTTGAAACATCTTGTTTCTTCTTCATTCATATTCAGTCTGTGTAATACTTCTAAAACTTTAATGGCTGGTGTTTTGATTTGATTTGATTTCTTTGACCTGAAATTTTATGGCACTGCATCACATTATTTGGAGATTGAAGATTTATTTCCATTGCGGTCATTTCTACAATAAGACAAGATAATACACATTACAGATCCTCACACCTGCAATAAGTTGTTGAGAAAAAAAAAAAAAATGAAATGTGAACAAAGTACATCCTTAAATATCCAAAACATTATCCAGTAAACCAAAAAATAAATAAATGATATATTTAACATACATTTCCATAACTGATATCACCATGAACTCAAGCATGTGTTAATATAAACTATGACTTCCAAGACCAAAATCATGCTTCGTAACATTTAGCATCCTGTCTACCATCACTATACATGACGGGTGCTAAATATTAATAAATCAATAAACACACATTAATCCAGGACATAACCAATTCCCACTTGCCTTTTTAAACATTAGATGTGACATTTCAGAAACACTGGAACCTCGCTGTTTCTCAATGCTCTCACTGTGTTTAGGAAAAGCTACGCTAACCACACTGCGACTTGTTCGTCTAAGAAAGCAAATAAATGGAACTGTCAAATCGCTAAGTCATTACTTTGAAACAAGGTTTTACACCCACAGGTATACGAACAGAAAGTGCTGCATTTGACTTTTCTGAAGGGAACTTTGAAACAAATGTACCTTCTGGAGAGACTGTTAGATTTATTTTGAGGTTGCAAAAAGAATCACAGATGACTGCCACACACACACACACACACACTGAACTGCAATGTTATCATTTTGTGACACATTTTCTGTGCTCTCTCTCTTATTCCCTGTGAATATTTGTCAGGCTTGGTAAAATAGAGCAATCCTCGAGAGGTGAATAAAGCCTGACACAGTGTGATTGCCAAACGACAAACTTTTGATGGCTCCGAGAAAAAAAAAAAAAAAAAAAACTGAAATTGCCAAACTGACATTTAGAAAGATTACTCTTTTCCCTCTTTCCACCCGACACACACACCCAAACACTTGTTCCTCGCCCAGCCTCTGTCTGTTGTAGCACACATGGACACACATGGAGGGGAAAATAAATATATAAATGCTAAATTATAATCAGAATCAAAATGCAGAAGCCCTCTGATTCCACCTTTGAAGTGTTTGTGTCTGTGCCAGAGAAATAGATGCCAGGACATCCATTTTAATGATGTCAGGAACCTTGTTGGATGAGTTCTGGGGGTAAATCATCCGAGGGGGGATGTGTGTTTTACCTCCTTGCAGAGATATCATAATTTCCAACTGCCCGAGAGGTTTTTAACCTGATGACACAAACAGCAATGTACCGGCTTTTACTAGGAAGAGAAAAAAATTACATTTTCTTTTTCTCAGTTTTTTTTTAATTGAACTATGTTACATGGGAGGGTTATGTCAGAATTCTGAGGAAAAAGAAAAAAAAAGTCAGAATTATGGATTATATTTACAATGTTAAGAAAAAAAAAATTCTCACTTGATTCTCAGAATTCTGGCTTTATTTGTTTCCAAAATGTACAGGAAACCCATAATTTATTTCTCTTAGATTTTCATCGCTCACTCTACTGCTTTATCTTCCACATGAGGGTCGTGGGGGACAATGGTGCCATAGGGTGAAAGGCGGTGTCATTTTCAAATTACAAAATAAAAATGTCTTTAACATAGCTAGTTTTTATTGTATAAAAATGATGTTGATGGATAAATCTAGAAAAAGACATCCTCGCGAGTGTCACTGCCTATGGGAAACTCCTGAGTAATATTAATACTGTATATTACAATATCTGACTGTAGCTGGAGCCTATACATACAGTCTTAATTACATTTCATTCATTCATTGTCTACTGCTTTATCCTCCACATATGGGTCAGGGAAAAAGGCATGGTACACCCAGGACAGGTCGCCAGTCAGGGCCAACACTCAGAAAAGAACAGCCATTCACTTGTACACTTAAAATCGATGGTCAATTTAAAGTGTCCAATTAACCTTTGCATGTTTTTGGACTGTGGGAGGAAACCCACACACGAGGAAAAAACAAGTAAACTCTACACAGAAAGTCCCAGAATCCGATCTCGTAACCTTCTTGCTGTAAGGCAACAATGTTAGCCACTTTACCACCATGTGAACATTTCAATTAAGTTAAATTATCAAATTATTTTGTTAGTGGTCCCTTCTGTTATTTCAATTTGCTGTTCTTTGGTAGTTATTCAGGGTTGAAATGGGTGGGGAAAAAAATAGCTTTGTATGTGTGACTATTCACTTGATCAATTCTGTTTAAACACATGGAACATACATTGTGGATGAGTGCTTCCTCTCACTGCCACAGGCGGGTAGCCTGCATGTGTTCAGATTAGGAAGAAAAGAGAAAAATGAAATCCTCCTCCTGGTTCCAGCAGGTGTTGAAATTATTTCAATTCAGGGTCATGTAATATACACAGACCTTGGCATTAATGTATTCAGTCTCCACTGTCGTGGGAGAATAGCTTCTCCAAAAGCAAAATATTGAGTGCATTCACACCAAAGACTAGTCAAATAGAAGGACTGACTGTAGTGCAGAGGTGATTTCCTTCACTCCTCTCTCCCTCTTTGGAGAGCCTGTGTCAAGGTTGTAAAACAACCATAAATAAGGGAAAAAAGGACCACAACGGAAATGAAGTAGCAAAAAGGGAAAATGAGATTTATTTACAAAAGGCTAACAAAAAACACCCGTCATAAAACTAAACCGAAAACGCTGAAGCTGGCCGGGTGGTGAGGCGGAGCTCAGGAACTAGGAAGAACTAAGGAAAGGACAAAAGGCAAGTGTTAGAATGCTGCTGGCTAAAAACATGAATTAATAGATAAGCAACAGGCTCAAAAAGCTACGCGGCATGACAGGATTACCGCCGAAACTGGAGCGACGTGCTGACGAGGAGGAACAGGAAATCCACGTATAAGTAGAGCCCAGCTGATTAGGAGATTGGAGGCAGCTGCGCCTCACCTGTCAACCAGCCTCCTACAACACAGACTCTACAAGAAGTCAAGCAGTTACAACAATAAAAGCAGGAAGTTAAAAGCCCAGAAACAAAGGAGCAACCCAGACCAGACATGACAGCCTGCTGAATGACTCTGTGACAATGAAGCCCCGTGTTTGTCTGAAAGGAAGTCGAGGCCATGTCAAGTGTCTGCCGAAAGAGACAAGACAACAAAGGCAACAACGGTAACGCTGGCGGACTGTAAGAGGTATACCAAATGCAGAGTTAAACAGAGTTACTCACATTCAGGGACTCAGTTAAAAATCTGTTTTTAAGAGCTGGGATGCAAATAAAAATAAAATGGTTGTGCTGTTCTGTGCCCTTGGTGTACAGATTAAAAAGCTTTTTAATGAGACCATCTGCAGTGGCATTAACAGTCAAACACATTACAGACATTAGAAATTAGACATTACAGGCCAAGTAAAGTGCCTCTAGGCCATGCAGCTATAATACAGTAAGTGTTAGTTTGTCATGGTCACACGAGTGATAGCAATTACACATTTTCCTTTCTCAGTATACACAACCATGACTGTGCAACATACTGACAAATGTGGCAGAATGCTGGGGGCTACACCTGGGTTTTATACTGTATATTCTTTATTTAACCAGAGAAAGGCCTCACTCACTCACTCGCTCACTCGCTCACTCACTCACTCACTCACTCACTCACTCACTCACTCACTCACTCACTCACTTATCCACCACATGAGGGTCGCAGGGGGCGCTGGTGCCTAATTCCAGCTGACATAGGGAGGTCCCTGGACGGTCCCCTGTCCATTGCAGGGCCACATAGACACAGACAACCATCCACTCTCACATTCACACCTATATGTGCAATTTAGAGTGTCCAGTTTGTCTAATCCCCAAATCTGCATGTTTTTGGTCTGTGGAATGAAACCGGAGAACCTGGATAAAACTGCCAGAAAAACACGCCCCTGTTCTGACCAGGTCGCAAACCTGGGTCTTCTTGCGGCAAACGAGAGTGCTCACATTAATCTAAGCTAAATAAACACATGAATAAACCTTTCATCTCACACCAAATAAAAAACCTAGTTTGAATCGAATTGAATTGAATTTTTTTTTGCATGGACGTAGGTTTTCCTCCGCCTTCGTCGCACAGTCCAAACATGTGCAGATAGTGTCAGGGTTATTTGGACAGTCATTTAATCTTGGATGTGAATGTGAGAGTGAATGGTAGCCATTCACCATGTCCAGTAACAGTACTGCTTATTTTTCCCATTTACAGCCACAAGCATTGTAAATGTCAGAGAGACACACACACACTGTAATTAATGGGTTCACTGGGCTCAGAACACACAAGTTGCGTTTCCATCAACCTATTTTCATGCAGTTTGGATATGCAAGTTAAAAACACCTCAGTAGAAAAACTTGAAATACACAGAAGGTTTTGATGCCCAACTCCAATGTGCTGCCTGTAACTGATAGTTTTGGAAGACCAGCTAAAATATTATCTTTCAAAAGTGACCTGAAGGCAGAAATGGAAGTGAAATCATAAACTCTTGACACTCTTAACACTTTTGAAGAGATGAAACTTCAACATGAGCCCACTGGTTTAAACCCTTGTTCTCCATTTCACCAGTAGAAAGAGGGTCATGTGATTGTAGATAGCGTGCATGTATTTACATCAGTTATTATTCATTCATCTTATTTTTAAGGATGCACAAGTCAAATTGACTTAAGAATAACTGATCTCTCTGCTTAAATTGTAGGCAACAAATGTGAAATATCTGATTTTTTTTTCCATATATGTATGAGGTCATCCATGTTCTTTTTTTTCCCTACTCACGCTGTCATGGGTCATATCTGATTTGTGCCACACGTGGCAGGAAAAGATCATAATATGGTCACTTGCGCCTTGCAGTGTAAATGCAGCCTTAGAGAGATGGAAAATTACAAACTTATAAATGCAAATACTAGGTGCAAGGAGGAATAGAAGAATTACTTAAAAAAATCTTTAAAAAATCTTTGACAGAAACTATAATTCAGCTTCTACATTTCACTGCACTGAAGCCAAGAAGCAAACATCACTACAATCATAGATGAAAACAAAATGCTGATGTTGCTTGGTGTTTTATTTATGACATCAAGTTGTGCTTTTTGTACCGCTTCTTCTTCTTCTTATGTCTCACACTGGATCCATGTGTTTGATCTGCTGCATCCGTCATCCACACAGGCTGTGTGTCTCCCATGGAGCTTCAGTGCAGCTTCTGCTTTACATACTGTAGATTTTGCCTTTACAAATCATAACAGATACTTTTGAATACTCAATAACTAAATACCAGGACTCTTCACATTCATCAGACCTGCACATATTTAACAATGATTTTTGAGTTGAATCAAATGAATTGAATCAGGGAACTGAAACACTGGCAATTTTTCTTAGAAACAGAAACAGGACATGTTTCATTGTGTTTCAAAGAAAAATTGTACTTTTCCATAACACAGTTCCAGCACAGCTCTTTTCAGGGCAGAATTCATGTACAGTATATGTACATATAACTGGGCCCCTGTTTTAAAAACCAGCAACCGCCACTGTTGTCATTTTCGGTGCCAATGCTGCTTGCTAGAGAAAATCAATGAGTCATGGTCTCTATCTGCAGTGTGTACTGGATCACCTCTGCTACCAGAAAAGCCATGTTTCATGCAGTAGTGAGAAAATAACGAGTGAGTCTGCACGGTTGTAATGCTTTCAAAATAAAATGGTGGGCAGTGACTGCTGTGCTGTGTCACTCTGAGCAGGTGTAAGCTGAGGGGGAAGCAGTGCTGAGGCAAGCAGAGAGAAAGGGCAAGGACAGGAACAGCAGACCACAGCTGGTGGTGGAGATGAAACACATGTTTTTTTTTTTTATGCCTGGAACTGGACATTCATTTTGTAAGCACTGTCACAGAATCTAGGTCATGGCAACAGTGTAAGTGAGCCATTGCTAAAGAATATATCCATGTTTGTTGGGTAGTATGCTTATTTTTATAATGCCGTCCATTTGTAAATTTCTTGTAAATGTGATTCTCAGGAGCATCTTTTGTGCTGAGATATCCCTCTTTACATTTGGCTTCAAAAGTCATCAGTACTCAAGGGTGAACTAATATATTTTGGCAAAAAGTCATGGTCAAGGTTACTCTGATCTCCCAAAAAAATTGCCTTTGTGAACATGATATCTCAGGTTACTACAAAATAATAACTTGGACTCAAGGATGACCTGATTTTAGTTGTTAAAGGTCATTATATATATATATATCACAATATTGCATCATGATGTCGAAAATAACAATAAAGTATTTCAAGAGAAACATAATTACTTTACTATGTAATAACATAATAATAATATATAATTAACAACAAAAATCACTTTATAGCACAAGATGAATCCACAAATAACAAAAACAGAGAAAAAATACTAATATTAAATTGATATTAAGTCACATTAAATCAATCTGAGGGCTACATGTGACCTGCAGGCTGCAAGTTTGAGACCTCTGAGTTTAAGTCCACAAGAACTAGTTCTCTGGAGTGGTGAGGAGAGAGAATTTCTTTGTGTTTTGTGGCGTCAGAGTAACATCCAACTACCGCATTTATTTATGTAAATTATACTGCATTTGCATGTTTTTCCCTTGTGTGCGTGGGTTTTCTCCTGGTTCTCCTTCCGTAGTCCAAAAACATGTAGATTTGGTGATTAGACAACTTGGACACTCTAAACTTTTTACCTAAAAATAACCTATTTAAAATCATAGTCATGGCTTAGAAAGTGTGTTGGAACACCGTGAGAAGTGTGTAACTTAATGATAGCCAGGTTCAAGCCAAGCAAATTCAAGAGAAAAGCTGAATTACGGTCAGTTAAAAAGAATTAATAGTCATCAAACATCTGCTTTCATTGTGGTATGTTTGCTTCAGTGACAGCATGCCCAGCAAAAGTTACATAGTGCTGCTTTAAAACAGGACAACACATAGAAAGAAAGTAAATTCCTGCCATGGACATTATTTCCACCTCATCAGCTAACCATTCAAGTTTGAAAGTTTGAAGTATCCTGCAAAATATTACAAAAGCTGAAATATGGCTGCATGGTCACACAGGGACACATGGAACAGAGGATGTAAAGGTCATGGTTGTTACTCAGCTTAAATATGCAAATTTGCTGGTATGGTCCTTTAATTTACAATCACATATGCAGGTGCTGTTCCTTTGTCATGCTTCCCCGTTTTGTTCCTCACTCATTTCATCATGGTAAAGAAAGAACTTGGCAGAGTGAAACCAGAAGGTTATAATTCTATCTTGTAGTCATGGCCCTCTTTTTCCTTTCTATTTTATTTTTTTTTTTTTAATTCTGTCCGGACTGTTTTTTCCTTTTACATTCTGGCAAAGAGCATTTCAATATTTCAGCTGTAAAATAAAGAGCTGGAACAGGACCCAGCAGAGCCCAGGCCTGGCCTTTGTTCACACACAGGTCGGGATTGTCTGAGAAAGTCAGCGCTCGTATCCCTCACCTGCAGCACAAAGCTGCGGCAACTCGCAGAACAAAAAAGCCTGACCCCCCAACCCTCATTGAAGTGTGGCACTGAAAGTGATACAGTGGCATTAAAATCATCAGGGGGCCTGGGGCTTTTTCACCACTATGACAAAAACACAGTGCTGTTTAATGTTACTGTTTCAGTGCTCAGAGTGACGAGAGCCTTTACCCTTTTTTTTTTAAATCTTATTTTCCAGCCTGCTGGAGTCTTATTGGGATTGGTTGGACTTGCAAGGACTGATTTTAGCCCAGTTTCCAAGAAAAAGCAATAACTTAAATATGTGCTGTTGCCAAGGTTGTTATAGTCCTGCAGAAATTTTCATAATTACACTTTTCCAAATGTCCAACCTCCCCGGTAAAGATTATATATTTTTTATTTTTTTTTATTTTTTAAGAAATGTTTACGGCAGTCTTGGGCTTTAGGAGGAATATACGAATTTATTTTGTTGACTAAATCCTTACGTATTAAGACCAATAGTAATTTTATTGAATAAACCTATAAAACTTTAAATATGTGCATTTAGACAAAGTATTTTATGGGTGGAATGAACTTTTAAATCTTAAAGTTTATAGACAAAGTAGTATTTTTGTGAAATCAACCTTAGAATGGCCTTTTTGAACCAAAAATGTAAATTGTTGAGGTCTTTTGAGAAACATTATCTTGTATTTTTGGTCAGACACTCGACTCTGCAGAGTGAGCCAGTCTGCTGCTCCTCTTTGTCTTCCTGTTCTCAACTGCCCTGTTTCTGAGCCCCCCGTCCTTTGCCAGAATACTAAGTCTCTTGTGATTGGCCAGCTACCCACTCGCTTGTGATTGGCCAGGTAACCAGAACAAATGGCACGCCCCCTCCCAGAGCTGCGCCGCTTCATGCTAAGCACTATGGTATGTTTCCAAGTAGCTTCAAGGAAATCATTGATAATTTACTACAAAAGTGAAATTTTGAAGTCTGTAAGTGGTCCTTTTGAATTAAGCCAGTCATCTCAATTGTAGTTCAATTTCGTTAACTCCTGACTGTAATTATAATTTTACAGTAATAAGATCACTCTATTTATGATGCAAAAAGTACATTTTTAATCATATTTAATGAAGCACGAACATTAGAGGCCTATTGAAAATCATATCATATGGACCAAAGACTTAATGAAAGAATGCCAAACATTTTCTCTCTCAATTGTCTGATTCTCCTTTCAGGTGTTGGACATCTAGCTTATCACAGCTTTGTCAGCTGGTGGTGGGGATATTTTGGTAGAAGTGTTTTTTGCAGGAGTTTCCTGATTCAACTGCCCAATATGTCAACTCATCCACCTCTTGACTGAAGATGGCAGGCGACCACGTCCTGGGAGGACAGGCTCTCTCAGCAAAAGATTTTGGATCCTTCCTAACCTCCTCAAACACCACAAATTAATTTAGGCACTTTATTATTTATTACCAAGATTTTAAAAACTCATTCTTGGTAAATAATAAAGATTTCTTAGTAGTTGGACAACTGCTGCAGTCAGCTGTTAGCTTGTAACCTTGTGCTAACTGGGAGCAGACCCACACATACACACAAACACACACACACAGCAGACACCCACATTTCCCTTTTAGTCCTGTTGCAATTAACTGTTAGCGGGTGTTAGCCCATGCTACATGGGAGAACAAACATGCACGCACACTGAATTAATGTTTGAAATACTTATCTCTGTCATCAGGAAATCATTACAGATAGTGGACACTGCTCCTTTCTTCAGGTTAAGTTCGGTGCTGAGTCTCCAAGAAGGCGTTTAGCGAGATTAGCAGCTTATCAAGTGTCTGGTGTTGCGCTAGAGTGAAAGCTATGCTGCTAATCTGATGTGTCTCACAAGTGTCTCTTGTCTGACTGCTGTTATCCTAGTATGTAATGTCTGTGTCTTTAAACCATAAATAATTGAACTTATGTATGCCTCAATAATCAACTAAATATCAGGAATCTATAGTTTGAGTCCTGAAAACAAACCAAAGTGTCCCAATAATAAATCTGCAACACTCCCCCATGTTCAGTCCTAAACGTTTTACACACTGGCACCTGAAATTTTGACATTTTGATCTACTGGATGCAGAAGACTTTCTGAAACTTTAACTATTACATATTACATCTTACATATAAGGGTGAGCTAAAAAGTTAGTAGGCTGACTAGAAAGGACTAATACCAGAGCAATGAAAATAGGCATGCATTAAATCCAAACTAATTGAGGACTTAGAAAATCTGTACCAACTCTAGTTGCAATGGCTGTTGTATGTGACTGTCAACTGGTTAATAACCCTCAATATTCTCCTGATTGTGGCACTATCTTACTATTTTCTCTTCCCCAAACATGAAAACCATTTGACTGGGAAGCAGCATTGGCCTGATGATTAGGTCATAGCTACTGCTGAGAATTGTTTGACCATCAAAATGAGAGCCCTCATAATATTTGCATTAGAATGACAAACTTAAAACCCAGTGAAAACATAACATTCTTAGCAGAGGTAATAAACAGCACAGTACAACATGAAGGAGGGGAGACATTCAGCAAATGACTACAGGTGGAATCACACCCAGATTGCTGGAGAGTTGCCTTTGCCCATGGAGGTCTGGTCTACCAACAGAGCTATCTACTGGTCCAAAAAAACAGTGACAGCCTTGCCCTGGGAATGACACCAGAATTTCCATAACTGCCACAAACAAAAAAAAAAGACAAAGAGGAAAATGGGGTCTTCAAATGCGTCTTCCTAGTCATTCCTACCTTTTGCCAGTTGGTGCTGAAACCAATGTAAATCAGCATGCATTTTTGAATCTTTTGACCCAGGAGTGAATGAGATTTTAAGAATTAAGAAAATAGGTAAGAGCCAGGTGGATCCACCTCAAAGGGTGGATCAGGTCCTTGTCCCCAGGGTAGTGCTTGAGGGCAGCAAGCCTCTGGTTCTTCTGTGTGGACCGGGTGAGGGCTGCCCTGACAGTCCTCCACACGGTGTGGCAACGACAGAGATGGGCTCTGACAGACGGAACATCCAGCGGGGGGCTGGATAAAACATAGCTGGCCATGAAGGGGGTCATCCCAGTGGAAAATTGGTCAGAGAATTATACATACTCGATTCATGTCAGATGGGAGTTCCAGGAGGCTAAGTGATGGGCTGACACACAGCGTAGGGCAGACTCCAGGTCCTTGTTGGTCCACTCCGACTGTCTGTTTGTCTGGGGATGATATCCAGATGACAGGCTGGGAGTTGCGCCCACTGCCTTGCAAAAGGCCCTCCACACCTGTGAGGAAAACTGGGAGCCTCTGTTTGACACAGCGTCCTCAGGGATGCCACAGATGCAGAATTGGGAGATGAGCTGATTTGAGAGCAGATGGTAGTTTGGGGAGGGAGATGAAGTGAGCACATTTTTGTCCACAATGGTGAGGATGACTGTATGACCGTTTGATGGGGTAAACCTGTTAAAAAGGGCGGCTTGGGATCTGTAGAGGACGACGGAGACCGGCTGGAGGACAGTGAGAGGCCTTTCCACAGACACAGGTCGCACAGGCACTGACAGACTCCCGCAAATCCTCGGTCATAAAGGGCCACCAGTACCGTTCCTGGAGGAAATGGAGAGTCCGGGTCACACCGGGATGACAGGCCAGCTTGGAAGAATGCCCACACTGGAGGACCTGGGACTCAGGCAGGGAGAGTGTACTGTAACGATTGGAGATTGATAAACTAAAGTGGACCCAGAAAAGGCGAAAGTCGGGACTGAAAAATTCAGAAGCCAAAAGAGAAAAAAATGTAGAACTAAAAGGAGCAGAGGCTGGCAGTTTGCTGGACAGAACTCTGAGGCAAAAACTGAAAAAGAGAAGAAAAAATGAGGAGTTAGAAAAACTGTGAATCTAAAGGAAAAAAATAAAAGTAATCCAAACCAGAAAGTAAAGTGTAGAAAGATAAGTTCCAACAAACATGACGAGATGCTCTGGTCACTATGGATCCTGACACTGGGGTATAAGAAGTCTGAAGCTTGATGAGAAGATGAATTGCAGGTGCATACCTCAGAAACTCCGCCCAGCTGACCAGCCAGCCTCCTGAAAAAAAAGCAAAAACACTCTCCAAAGGAAGTAAAACGAAGGGCAAAATAAAAGACAGGAAATGAGACATGACACTTTTCTCTCCATATAAAAGCTACTAGCATCATGCTTGAGGTCAATAATTACAGCAAAATTTCCCTGTTCTTTTTTTTAAATTTTATATATAGTATATTTTTTGTACAAATCTCTCCTGTCCTCTGAGTGACTCAAAGCCTCGTAAAACTAATTGTATAATATGATTAGCCGATTTAATCATCTTTATTTACTCCAGACAGCCCCCTCTTTTTGCTGAGTCAAAAGGGGAGACTTGGTCCTCACTTTAACACGTCAGACTACATAAAGAGGTAGCGGTGTAACAAACAAATCTGTCCTGCTTCTGTGGGAAATGACGCAGGACATTTCTCACTCTGATGGCGTCCTGCCTCCCTCCAAATGACTGATGGCTTTTCCCTTGAATACTGAATCAAAAGGAGCAGGCTCTGGGGTTATACAACTGCACCAGAGACAACCTCTCACCAGCCTCAAACCTTTTTTTTCTATTATCCTCCACCAACCTTCTGCTCTATTACCATGTTAATTTGTTTTTATAGTGGTTTATTTCATCCTGAGCTGTTGTTCAGTTCATACACACTAACATCATAATACTGACTCAGAAGTAGAGGAAACCATCTCCCTTTAATTGATAAAGTGTCTCTTTACGTCACAGATCTGATGCAGATGTGACCGCCATCTTTTGTCATTTGGGTTGAAGACATCCACAGGGGCACGGAGTGATGAGCAGCAGATGTGGGGCTGGGACCTCATTTCTCTATGGCAAGTCATGTTGATCTGAAAAAGTAAGCAATTATCCTCTCCACTATATCTGTACCTCATTATCATAACTGCATTTGTCTCTCCTCCCACTGCATTGAGTTGGCACAGGTGTGGGAATAATTTACATGGAACTGGTTTAGACTGTGCGACAATAGCGCTGACAAGGCACAGTCTCAGTGTTTGCTGCAGGTTATATTTGCTTAGAAAAAAAAAAGGGGCTAAGATGGAAGGAACACTCTTGCCTTGCTGGGTAAACAGAAACACAGTGACATTAAAGCTGCTGTAAGTGATATAAGTGTTTGATAGCTCTATATTATGACAAAAATTACAAATTCTCATGCTCACGAGAAACTTTTGGGACGCACAAGATCGCATTCCGAGATATCTGGAGCGCACAAAAGACCTTGCAGTGCAGTCTGCTACGTTGCTGTGTGGACAGGTCATTACAGGAGCTTGTTCACTTGTATTTTAACCTTTGACTTCATTAAAAAGACTCAAACAACAAAATTAAAATCGGTGGGATCTGTATCAACAGTATCAGTATGTGCGCCGTTAGTTTCTTGCGCATGAGAAACTCTATATTGTGACTGGGAGATAGTTCCTTGTGCACATGAGAAACTTTGTGGTGAGCATGAGTATGCACAGCGCTCTGATCCACACAGGTCCGCCAATTTACACTGCTTACGTCTTACGTCCGCCCGCCTCAGAACAGCTGGACAGCTGGAGTTGCGAGCCAAGGTTTACTCGGGGTACTTCTCACACGGAAATACACTGTATATGTTGTAAACACAACAAACGGAGAAGTATTTCATCATCACCACATTATCATTGCAATGGCTCCTCCAGATAATGTCCTTAAGATGCCTTATTATCATGATTCAACATTATGTCTTCTTCCTGACAAAGATTATAACACGCACCTTTTCTCTGTTTACTGCACTTTGTCCTAAAAAAAAAAAAAAATAATCAAAATCCATGTCAGCAACAGCATTAAACCACTGAAAAAATGTAAACATGTTAAAATGTGATTAATCATGATTAACTATTGAATTGATTGAGGGAAAAAAGATATATATATATATGTTTATATATATATACACATTTTGCACGATCATGCTCTGGTCAACATCTTAGCAGCTCGTGGTCATTCCATGTTCTTCCATTGGCATGACAGAGTCTTTTCTGCTCAGTTCCCAAATTCTGGAATAGTCTGCCAGAGCATATACATTACCTAATTCAGTTGAGCTTGATCTATTTATTATTATTTTAATGTCTATATTGAGTAGTATTGTTCCCATTTTATTTTTCTCTTATGTATTGTTTTGCTGCTTACTTTATCAGTTGACTGGTTTTACTTTATTTTATTGTTTGTTTGTTTTTGTTTTTTTCTTTTTTACTTAAGCTTGTACAGCATTTTGGGGCTACAGAGTTGTTTTTAAAATTATGCTACACAAATAAAATTGACTCTTCCTTGTTTTGCTGTGAAATGTTATTGATCTCTGAGTGGATTGACAGTATCTTGAACATAAGGGAACAGGAAATGATGTTTTAATAAATAATAATTAATTATTATTATTTATTAAACGAGAAGTAAAAGTGAGGCTTTTACTACCCGCTATAATTTCTCCCCCTTGGGATTTATTAATTTATTTAGAAGTCTGTGGAACACTCAGTAACCCAGCCCTTTTGCTGTGCCTTTATGAGCATCTTTCTCTTTGATTCATGAATTTGGGATAAATAAGCTTAATAGACAACATAATTTCTTTGGTGGGTTTTTGTCAAAGTTCAAACTTGCCAGGTAACGGAATCAGAGTGATATGTTACGAAGATGAATGACCAACTGATGGAACATATATCCACATTATTCCTATCTCCCGTGACACTGTGTTACATTCTGTCACTGAAGCAGAATTGGCCTTTTCCATGGCAGCTAGATGCTAAACACAGAAAGTGAGAACACTAAAAGTGTCACTTTAAACCCAGGTACTTACATAATACTTACATATATTAAACTTATTTACTTTTTATACTGTAAAACTTTTTTTTGTTTTTAAAAAGAAGAAAGGTTTGAGCTATATGTGTAACAGTTGTGTATAAAGGTTGCTTTTCATGCACATAGATGTTTATTTCCTATTGTCGTTGTACCAGTTAACTTTAGTTATTAATTAAATTCATCATCAGGCAATTGCCAACTGCAGGATGCTCTGCAGGAACAACACAAACCTGAAGCAACACAGCTGCCATCACTATGTTTTACCACTTGTAAAAACACACTTCTGGAAGTCCCACCCTTAATCATTTTTCCAGTGGCATCTCCAGGTATAAGGTGGATAAATGCATGAACAATATAAGCATTTTTATAATTTTTATTATTGGGTTTAAATTTGCGGTCCTCTCTGGAGTGGCATTCCTTTTGATATTTTCATCCAGACTCAGCATGATGCCGACTCCTCCTCTCACTGATATTGATACAAACAGGGTTTTCTCATCCTGGGCTCCACTCATTACTGACTGCAGGTGGCACATCCATGCTCTTGGCCTCGGTGCTTCTTAGACTGCAGTATATTTGATAGGATTTAGTGAGTGATCTCATAGCTGTGGACAGTGTCTGCCAGGGTGCCGAGAGATAAGAATCCCTGCTCTGTAACCCCCCCACCACACAGGATAGCCAACATGGGAGGAGAAAATGTACTGGACTGTTTAATTACATGGATTTATAAGGGAGCTGTCACACTGACCTTCTGTTCCATGTAAATGTGCATGTTTGTATGCCAGTATACTTGTGTGAATGATGGCTGCTGAACTGCATTTGTGAGCAGTATAAAAAAACAGAAAAAGGAAGCGCCAGAGGACATTAAAAAAGGCATCATCTTAGTCTTATCCTCCTGGAATTACCACAGGGATTTACAATTGACCACTTGCTGCCATGGTTACATAAAGGCTAGAAGGCCTTTATGTTCCCTGCCACTGTCTTTTAAGAAATGCTGCACTTCATAAGAGATCTCTGTGTGAAACTTTGCCGTATATACCGTAGCAGGCTTTGTAAGACCTGCCTTTGTGGCAGCAACTTTCTAAGAGTATTGACCTTGAATTGATGTATAAGAGAAATGTGCTCATTACAGCATAGGCCCGTGCCGTTACAGAAATCTATGCTTTATTCTGTTTCAATTTGTCATCTCTGTCCATCACATCTTCACCTCTTTTTTCCCCTCACCATTGTCTTTTTTATCTTCCGTGTCTCCTTGGCTAATAAAGAAGACAGGGGCTGGACAGGTAGAAATTAGTCCTGCGGCTTTTAAACATTTACAGTGACATTATTAGTGTGCTGCCAAATCAGGATTGCACCCATAAAGGGAAAGGAGGAACTATAAAGGCCAAGCCCAGCAGGTTCTCTGTGGACACAGAGCTTTCTCAGGGAAGAAGCTGTGACTGTTTGGCCCCAGTGTGTGGGAGATGTGGAGTCCTGTGAGCTGGGGCTTCACCACAGTGTCTCCACAGAGGTTATGTTCCGGTCAGCTAATGCTGGATTCATATTTGCTATTGTCACTACGACATGTATCCCTGCCAGCATGTTCACATTGCCCAATCAGGGATATATATTCAGTTTAACAATATGTTCCTAGCCACTTTGTCTGTGGTTTACATCTAACTTTTTTTTGAGATGTGTTGCTGAATTCAAAATAAGCCGATATTTTTCATGAATTGGTCTCAGTTTCAACATCTGATATTTTTTTTTTTATGTTCTCTTGGGAATAATATGAGTTTTCTTTTTACATTAGCAAATCGTTACATTATTTTTTTTATTTATATTTTATACCCAACTTTTTTTTATATTTGTGTTGTAAAAGCTAATAACCTTCTGTAGTCGTCAAAACATTAAAAGACATAAGACATCCGGACATTACTATATAA
Organism: Brachirus orientalis; assembly: GCA_016785285.1. NCBI lineage: Eukaryota > Metazoa > Chordata > Actinopteri > Pleuronectiformes > Soleidae > Brachirus > Brachirus orientalis. Next base: position 2,918,128 of record JAFBJR010000099.1, on the reverse strand, counting down.
AAGTGTTGGTCAGACTTCACGTATTTTTGCGGGTTTCTTGATTTTTTTAACCATATTTTAAGCTGTTTGCTTTTAAGCTTTGTTTGTTTCCAGTGTGGGTGAGATAAAAATGATCGTCGCTACCAGTCCAATAAACTTCCACATTGGTGGTATGTGGATGCTTGTGTTTTTACAAAGTTTTTAGTTGATTTCCTTGCAAAGAAGCAATTTATTTGTTTAACTTTTCTGAAGGACTGGACTGATGTTTGGCTTATGTGCTCAGTGGCAGTGAGTTCCAAAATGACCATTATCAGCCCAAGCCCAATATGGGTCCCAACCATGGGACAAACCTGCTTGGGACCCATATTGTCAGCCATATTGAGGCACAGGTGTGCATGCTGGCTGGGATTAAGTGACTTGCCCAAGGACACATCAGCATGTAGACTAAATCAAACCCACAGCCTCCCAAGTGAAAGATGACTTGCTCTACCAATGGCCCTACCTGTTCAATACATGGCTTTAAAGATTGCAAGGACATACACATGGGAGGGGACAAACTCATGGACAGAAATCACTGCTAAAGGAATGGAATGTGAGATTGTATATAGAGGGGCCCTGAGGGGAAATATTATAATGCAGTTTTTCCCAAACTTTGGATTTGGGGATCCACTTATAAAATTGCAAACTATTGTGACCCAAACTGCAATAGCACTCAAGAAAAGAGTGAATTTTACATAATGTAGCAGCTAATTTACAGTCATATCTGTAACTCCTAATATCATTTTAAATTGTTAAACAAATAATTTCCAGGAAATGTTTAAAAATTTATTTAGCTTTTATTTTGAAAGCATGTACAATGTATGTAGTTTAAAAAACTGGAAGAATTGTGCAAATTTGTTTGGGGGCCTTAAAAAAACTGACATGACACATCCATCATTAGCTGTCCTACTAAAGTGGCCAATGAGTGTATATAATGAAAAAGATCCTAGAGAACAGAGGATTTCCTCATGCTGCACCCACATCGACCAAAATTACCTTAGTTCCTGTTTATCACAAATACAGTACATGCAAAGATTTGTGATAGTCAGGCAAAAACACATTTTTTTACACAGAGGAAGGAAGGAACACTGTCCATGAGAGAGAGTTACAGAGGAAAAAGAACATACACATAAAGGAGAAAAGCAAGGTATGAGGACAGACAGAATCTCCTTTAAGTCCAGGAGAACCTGAACCAAAACATCTGGAATGAGGCACAGAATGGTCCCTGGGTGACCGATGGTCCAGCACAGAGAGCTGAAATCAAAAGAGAGGACAGGCTGGAAAATAAGGAGAGTGATGTGGGGGAAAACATAGACACCCATCACTGAGGAGATAAACCAATAAAGGGTTGGGGCGGAGGTGCTGTTTTTGACGTGAAGGTATAACAGCTGTTTCAAGCTATTGTTTCAAACTCAGAACCTTTCAAATGTAGAACAAGTTTCAATGTTTCAGTGATACTGTCACATTATGTTGCCTTCTCAAAAGTTGACTTCTCACAGTATTTTACTGTCACTTATCCCCCCCCCCCAATACTGATTTGAAATCTGTCAACCTATGTTGTTGTTGCTGCTGTGTGTGCACACGTCACAGCAGCAGCTAGCTTTTCATCAGGTATAAAACTCTGATGAATTTAGGGGCTGCAGGAGAAAAACACCTTGCTGGTTTGAAGCACCTTGCTGGTTTGAAGTCTTGTAAGGTACAGTTGTAATGCAAAATTAGTTAATCTGCCCAGTGACTGATTGATTGGCGAGTGAGCACATTTTGAAAGCTGAATTTCTTTACTTTATATAACAACAAACAGATCATTTACACAGGCGGTTAACTTGACATCACATGTTTCCAGCTTTGAAGAAAAAAAATCTGAAAGGTCTGGGCTGTTGGAGAGTGAACCCAGTCATCCAGGTACAGGTTTACGATGAAGGGCAGAGACAGAGGACAAGAGATTGGCAAATTGTTGGAGAATCTACTGCTAACTGGCGAAGACTGGTGAGGAGACCCATGCGTTCATGGCAGGTGGTGATGAGTGGCAATCAACATGATGGACAGCAGGTGTGCTTTGGTAGGCAGGAGCAGGAAAGAGGGTTAGGAGGGTTAAAACCAAGGGCTTTTCTGTGCATGGGTTTTCGTAGGGTACTCCAGCTTCCTCCCACAGTCCAAACACATGCAGTGGTTAATCGGATACTTTAAATTGACCATAGGTAAGAATGTATGAGTGAATGGTTGTTTTTCTCTGTATGTTGGCCCTGTGCTGGAAACCTGTCCAGGGTGTCCCCCACCTTTCACATAGTGTCCTGCAACCGCCAAGTGGAGGATAAAGCAGTAGAAAATGAATGAAAACAGAGGGGGAAAGAGGTACTATGGACCCTAATGTGCACAAGTCTTTCATAGACATTTTCTTTCCATGTGTCCTTTTTTGGGGACATCCTGGTGTATTGTAACGCTGTAACATGGAGTGTCTTAACACGCCTTGATATGTTGATAAGTGACATTATTTTGGTTCAGAAAAAATGAGCTCACACATATCTGTGGTTTACTGAAATTTACAAATGCAAACCAATACTCCTGGCGAAAGTGTTGAACCTTCCATGGAGCATTTTTATGGAGCTGCAGTTTTTAAACAGGGCCTATCGCTGCTATAAAAGAAGCCAGCGATCATTCACCGGGAACAGTTAAAGTTGATGGACCAATGTATCAAGTGCAAAATACAATTGCACGGGTTGAAATTTGATAAGAAATAATGGATTTGATGGGGGAGGCAGTCAGATCAGAAACCACTATACCACACAACCCAATCAGGTTTTAGTCGGTGAGTTTACCTCGACATTGAGCATCACCTAGTTAAGGCACGAGCTTCCAGTAAAAATACAATCTGTAAAGCTCCTAGCACATGATTTGGAATTGGTAGAAACAGCAGCAGATTTGCTTCAGTACCAATGCGATAGCATTTAATTGGGTGTATTTCAGTACATTTTGGTAAAAAATGTTGGGGAGATAGTTAATTGTTTGTGATTTAAGGAGCCTATAGCATGACTGTCTCAATAGTGTAGCAGTCTTTGAGGTTTATAAACCTTTCAACACCTACTGCTGCGTGTAAAAACGGTTAGTTCTCTTCCTCCTAACTGTTGTTAGGAGGAAGAGAACTAACCGTTTTTACAGGAGGAACATTTAGAGTGATTTCTAAATGCAGTAGTCACCAAACACCACTGGCAAGCCATTACACAGCATGTAAACATTATCTGGAACAAATGTTATGCTATTAAAGCGAAATGTCATAGGATTTTAAGTCAGAAATGTTCAGGCAGAATTTCCAAAACCCATTACATTTTGCTTATCTTACTAAGAAATAACCATTCCATCTAAATACAGTTGTTGTTTTGCCAAAGAAAGTCTTGTATGAGCCTGTTACACCCCATTTCAAACAAATTAACTAAGGACACACACACCCACCTGACAATCACTAAATAATGAAGCCAAGTACTTTTGCCAGAAAACATACGTTTTAATGGATGATTTAAGCTAATTAACAAAACCGTTCCATGAATGTGGACCAGGAGAGAACAAAATTTGGTGCCAAATCAATGAAAGTAACAAAGCAATAATAAATGCTATTCTGAAACAACAAAACAATAAGTCCAACTTAACTAAAACATGGGGTGTTAAACATTGCAGAGTGGCACCAACCAACCAATAAGTATAGTTAACTGAAATAATAGCTATGTGCATTTAAGATCTTCCCACCACAAACAACCAAAGTTTATTACAGAGTGAGATCGAACAGGGCACTGTAACATTTGAGGCAGCCCTATTTTCAGGTGGCTCCATCGCTAAACATGTCACATGCACACTTGTGTCATTTGCAGAACACTACAAAGAAAATGTGTGTCTCTCACACACACATTATGTCATTCTCTTGTCAAGAGGGAACTTGGTATTAAAATGTAGGAGAGCTTGTCTCCTATTCAGGAGAGTCTAGCTCATGGACGAGGAGCAAGCCAATATTCAGTGCAGAAGCAAGAGCAGCATTTTTTTAGGTGAGGAGCATTTATTGGATCCTGTGGCGGGTGATTTGTCCTTTCCAAACCTTGGGAGCCAATTATCATATCAGCAGTTCTGAGCAGGTGCTTCCACTCCAACCCTGATAACCTGCAAAATACAAGGGAGAGCGACACAAAGGCCCTGTAACCTAAAAATAATAAAAGAATATCTCTGGCATGAAACAAAGCAGAGCAAAGTCTGTGTGTAATATCCTTGAATGCATTCTCTATGACACAGGGTCCAATGGTTGTGTGTGTGAAAAGTTTTTCATATTCAAACCAGTTTATCATAACCATGTTGCCAATGGGTTTATGTAACATCAGCTATCAGCCAGGCCGTGTTTGCACATCAATTACTGTTTTATATTTTGTGACTGACATCTTCTCTTATTTTAGACAACTTCAACTGTGTGTTCCTGCTATAGAGATTTGATTTTACCTTCTTTTCCTGTTAGTTTCACCTGTGTCCAGTTAGTGTAACACTCATCAGTGTGTAGATGCTGCTTGCATTTCATTTTGTGCCACTTATCATATCTTATCATATCATAAACTCTGTTTCCAAGACCACATCTTATACTCTCATTTTATGCTTTCTCTGCACACTGACACTGGTATGTCAAATATTAATAAATATCAGCATCAATAAGCAGGGTGGACAGGATGTTCACTGGTCAGTAACAGCTAGCGATGTAAATTAGCACAGGGAAATGTCTTGTATATATATATCTGTGTTTTTAAAGGCTGTTGCATTGATCATCATCATATCTATTATACTAATTATGTTTGTGAAATACAAGAAACGTTAATTAAATATTATATTCATTAAAAATACATGGAATTGTCAAAATTCAATTTCAAAAAAGGCACTTAATAACATTTTTTTTAAATTTTATTTTGTGCCTAAATAATTTTGACATGGCTCAATTATCTTTTATTGCTGCCATTTGGCCTTTTATACAGTCCTTGGTTCTGATAAAAGTTTGACGAAATCCAAATGTTTTCCAAACACTATAAATAGAAACTCCCAGTTCACAAGGTCGCAAATAGGCATCTATGGTCAATTACAGTGGCTGCCTGTAGCGCCCCCGCCTGTCTCACATGAAGAAGCAGAAGAAGATAGGAGTCTGAAAAAATATTTTACAAAAACATGAAAGTTTAAATAAACAAGCTATGTAGTTTAAACATGTTCTCACTTATTTACAGCAAGTGAAAGGTCAAGTAACATATTTCCTGTTCCTTTGGGGTGCAAAAATCTTCATCACAGACTCATGTTATGAATGGTGCATGCACTGTAGATCCCCCTCCAATATAAAAGATAGGAGAATGCTGGGGCCCAAAACATTAAGCCTAATGACCGCCCACAGCCGAGCTGACAGATTCAGATCCCATAAATGGAAATTCGCTGTGGCAATTTGTCAGCCTCTTGCTGTAGATCTTGATTACCACTCCCATGACAACAGCTCAAGCTGAGAAGTGCTTTTCAACTTTGAAAGGATCAAGACCTTCCTCAGGAATGTGATGTCACAAGATCATTTAAATGCTTTGGCCATGCTTTCAGTGGAAAAGACACTTGTCAAGGACATGCCTGACTTTAACAATAGTTTGAAGGAGAGACGGACAAAACCTGCATATGAAAAATAAATGCCTGACAACACATATTGTGCCGTGTATTTTTATTTAGGTCTGCATCACTGCGTGGTATGGTTCCTGCACCACATCGCATTGTGAGAGCAGCTGAGAAGATTGTTCTGTGCTCACACTGAACTCTTGATCCTGTACACCAATTCACATTACTTTACTCATTCTTAGAACCTTACCTATAGTTGCACTCCATCCATTCCATTGTATTTTTAACCCTGTATGTGCCTTGATGTCTATTCTATATCTCATATTCTATATTTTAAGCACATTTTTATGTATATCTTTAGCTCATTTAATTTTTATTTATATTTTTAAATGTTTATTTTTTATGTCTTTTACACTAAGGTTCTGAGAGTAATGCAATTTCTTGTTTCATATGTGGCAGAATTGACAGTAAAGCTAACTTTGAACTTTGAACATGCATTTTAAAGAGAACAAAGCTTTTGAGTGAAATGAAGAAATCAGGATGAAAATAACAATTTCCTTGGTATCGATGGTATTAAGCACATAATGCACCACAGAAAATAACCCCAATAACATCAACATAGTCTCTATTAAAATGCACACCAATTTGCAGCACATTTAGAACAGAGAATGAGATAAACAAGGAGATTAAATAGGGATGAGTAGGGTTGGCCAGTCAGCAGATGAACACATGGACAATAATGACTACATAGTTCAGATGGTGTAACAAGATTAGCACCTAATACAATCCAGTTCTCATAGTTATGCAGCATTAGTGTTATTGATGTAAATTAAAACAGATAATAAGGTTGGCACATCCCAGAGATGGGATTGATGTTTAATATATTAACGACTTTATGCCGGATTGGGTTTCTCTATGAAAATTACATTAATTCCTCATTTGGTCACCAGTGCATATGATCTTCTCGAGAAAATATTTTTCATCATGCAGGCATCATGCCTTAGTGTGCAGCGATACTGCTGTAATAGAGTGTTGGTATTTATAATATTCTCTCTCTGAAGGGTATATCCTCCCCAACACTTTATCTTTTATTAAGATATCGCAGTAGGAAGAAATAGCTAAGAAAAAGTCTGGGAAAGGTCAAGTGCCCGGGAGGGACACAGGGAAAAGACAGTTTTTCATCCATGATTGATGACGATTCACCTGCAAAGCGCCATGGATCACTGTGTGGAACAGACATGGAGAGGTCATACACACATACACGCACACACACGAGTGTGAACACACAAGTCTCCTTCTCTCCTTCAAAGTCATACACTCACAAACACTCCTACACCTGACCTTTACCTTATTCTTCCATTAACCTTAAAACTGACAAACAGCCTATTAATCTTGGGGATGTGAGTCATACCCAGAGTATACTACATATTGCATATCATATATACTAAAAACAATGACTTTACCCTCAGACACCCAGGGCAAATTACATTTTTTTTCACTTTGTCTCAGCTGGTATTTCATTCATTCATTCATTCATTCATCATGACATGGTTGTGGAGGGCAGCTGAAGCCAGTTGCTGCTGACATACGTTGAAAGGCAGGGTACACCCTAGACAGGTCACATGTCCATCACAAGGCCAACATACGGAGACAAACATATTACATCTCCAGTTAACCTAATCTTTTTTATTTCACAACCTGCTATATGCATTTGAACAACAACATCAAAGCAGTGCTACTCTGCAGGCTGCAACACATCACTCCCTCACACACCACAAATTGAAAACCATGAACTATACCTTTAAGGTTTTACTCCTGCTGATGAAAATCCTAGATAACAATAGTCAATTGCTTTAAAAATTGCTGTCACACCTGACCAGAAGCTGACAGAGTGCAATGTCTTTCATCTCATATTTATTTTACTTTTAATACAACATTGTAAATCAGGGGAATTATTCATATAAATCATCACCTATGTAAAGTGGCAAAGGTCAAAGAAAAATTACATACAGCCAAAAAAAAAAAAGAAACAAAAACATGTTCATTCTATTATTAATGTGTGATCGATTATACTGATCACACACAACTGTGAATATACTGACATCATGACAAGCCTCCAATATCGAGCTGCTTGTGATTCACAGTGTGATAAATGTTTCCGTTTAAATTGATTCCAAATAAATTTCAGGGTCACAAACATATAGCCTGCTGCGTGCTCATGTGCACTGAGTAGACAGGGAATGATGAAAGTAACCTTTCAGGTGCTGAATTCTCCTCATCAGAGCAATCGAGGAAGAACAAAACAGCGTTTGACTGAGTGTGTCAATCTCAAGCTCTACAGTCGGCCTCTACAGCAATCCATCTTTGGTCCCTGAGGTTGATTGTTCTGTTGGGCAGCCAATTCAGTTGTAAAAAGGTTCCACATGTGCACTTCACCTGACTGGCCAGTATTAGATGGGAAAGTTAACAAGCTTTCCTGAGTATACATATTAATACGGGGCTGTGTACAGACTGAGTGATGTGCCTGTCAGTGGTCCTAAATCACATTCTTGATCACTGATAAACTCTGAAGCATGGAAAAAAAGACACAAGACTCTGCATTCAGTGAATGTACATTGTATACTGAATTATAGGTACATTTCCATTTCAGTCAGTGGACATGTATAGTTTAACGCTTAATGTAAGCCACAGCCAAATTGGCAACCTCATTGCATTCCTGCACGACAAAACTGCATTCTCAACTAAAATCCATAAGGAACATGTTTGCTCCTTGTCATGTGTTAAAATGGAGGGTAAAATATATGAATATATATACAAAATAAATGCCTGCTTAAACCCATTATATCTTAAGAATACATTCACTGCTTTAATTTACTAATAGGCTGCCATTTCTATGTGGAAACTGAAGGTTATATCACTTTGTGAACTACTCACTCTACCAAACCAAAGTCCATACAGAATATCCATGATTTTCCATTAGGAGCAGTTGATCCACTGCTGCCTCTCTTAGAAATTTCAAACTTGGTGCAGAAGGTGAGACATTTGTGAAGTGGCTGCAACCTGTTTTTCCTAGTATGGCATGTTTTCAATGCAGGTAGGGGTGCACCTGAACCACGCTTAAAAAAACCTGAGCTGTCAATTTAAAGAAATATACCTGTTTTCAAGTCTTAGGCTGTGTGTGAGTGTGTGTGTGTGTGGAGACCAAGTCTACCTTTCTCTCAGTGCAGCTGATTTACACTTCCTCCCTTCACAGTGAATAACATAGCAAACCTGATGAATAGTTACACACACACAGGTGGCCCATGAACAAAAAGCCACTGATGACTTTTCCATCATGTCCATCGTCAACAGGTAGTGCTGACATCAGGAGAGAAATGCCACAATGGACCGGCCAAAAGTGATTTGTGATTGTGAAATGTAATGGATGCTTATTTTGGACCTGCTTCTGCTCAGCTCCCACGTAAAAGCTAATGGGTTTACCCATTGTGCCATTTCCTGGTAAGAAAAATCTCCCATGGGGCTTATAGTGGGTGCCTCTTATCTTAAGCTGGACTGGAAGCAGAGGCAGGAAGTGACCTCACCCCTAAAGCGAGCTTGATAACATAATTCCACTCATATATAGTACATGCCAGTTGTAATGCAGCAGCTCTGGATAAGAATAGAACATGTTGTAATCTGTGGATTTTGGCATCCAGGGAGATCTGTTTTGATCAGATAGAGTGCTAAATCTTCTGCGTTAATTTTCTAAGAGGGTAAAGGGGAAATTTGATGAAACAATCTTACAAATGTGTCTGTCATCGTTCTAATTTGAGTCGTTAACCAGTCCATGTCCTTCAGTAAATGCAACGGCAGTTCCGTTAAGAAATGATTAACACCTGCTAAAAATGTAGTCCCATCAACCCTTCAATTTGAAGAGTCGATTGAGAGTGATATCTGCAATCAACTGCCTGAAAAATAGATTCATGAAGGTCAAACACACATTTATCTTCCCCATACAGAACTTTTGTGATCCTGCATTTCCACATCAGTCACAAGCAACTATCATGATGCTGACTTATGCATGTTAGAATCAGGTATAGTAGTCTTAAACAAAGTACAGGACTGAATGCTCCATAATAGGACCAATTTAGTTTAGTTCAGTTCATTAACACTTGAAGTTGTAGAATTTGTTTTTAATTAAAGTTTTCTCTTGCACCACCCACGCTGCCCTTGGGTTCCTGTAGTTAAGATACGAGTCTTAGAAGCTTGGACATTGTTTAAAGGCAGGAGAATGCTTTCTGAAAAGTGATATTTTTTGCTCTTAAAATGGTGGGACCTGCTATTTTGTTTATATGCTTGTTTACAGGCTTTTATTTTGTTGCACTTTAAATCCTAAGGGGACATTTTATTAAAATCCCAAAAATTAATACAAAATAAAAGCAAAACTTGTTTTGAATTCTTTATCATTTTTAGTTTGTTGTAGAATTAAAATTCTAAATCGAGTTTGTTGTGAGAAAATCTGAGATTCATGTCACCCAGCCTCACAAACATCCTGCAACCACATTGGAGGGGTTTGAAAACATGTGACCTCTGTCTTAGGGCTCTGACAGTAAATTTGGCAGTATCCCACATATTTTCTAGTATCCCACAGCACTTTATTCAATCAGGACCCAGAGCTGCTTGTTGGTAAATAAAAGCCCTGCCCTCTCACCATAAACATTCATGGTGTCATTTTAGGGAGGAAAGAGTTAATTGCTTACAGCAGCGATGGACAGGAAATATTACTGACAGCAGCTTTAAAGGTCCAACATTTGCAACATTTAGGAGGGAACAACCATTCACTCTCACATTCAAACCTATGGTCAATTTAAAGTGTTTAATTGACCAAATGCAAATCTACATTTATTTGGACTGTATCTGGAGAAAACCCACACATATGCAGGGAGAACATGAAAACTCCACACAGAAAGCCCTTGGTCAAACCCTCTGTGAAGCAACAGTACTTGCCACTGCTCCCCCACGTGACCTCCTAAGTTTGTTAGTATAGTGTATGATCACTTAAAAATAGAAAATAAAACAATCAATTGTTTTTTGTAGTCTCAGAATTAGACTTTTATATATGCTCTATATATTTATTTATAGAGCAGCTTGAATGGATAAAACATGTTGCCAGAACATGTATTCAGCATTCTGAAGTGGAAGTTTGCTACTCAAATATATGTGAATGTCATCCTTTGTGGTATGTGGAGGCCATCATATTTTCCTTTCTTAAAGACCGGGCCTATAGAGTAATGTATAGATTGTATCATCCTGTTCATTATATACTTCTGTCAGCTTGTTTATGTGTATGTATATTTGTGCTATTGTTTTCTTCATTTTGATAATGGATGGATTCAAGCAATGTGCTGAGACCACTGGTGCTCAGTGTATCCATTCATTGTCAATTCATTTGCAAATAAACAGCATAGACATGCTTTCTTCTGTCTGTTCCTGGATGCATGGATGAACTCACTCTTTACAAAACCATTAACCGTGCTAAGGGTGAGTTAATGAAGCTCTTTGGACATCATTATATGACCTCTGATAGAAGGTTGTCACACTTGGCCATGAGCATGAGCATTCCTTTTGTTCACATGAAATGCTCCACCCCATTAACAGCCTGTGCTACAGAGAGCCAATCAAGTATAACCAGAGTACAATAAATAATTTATTTAGGAATAAAGTTTTTTTTTTCTTCCTCTATTCATGGTTTAAAGCAATAAATGTGCACAAATGTGTAGAACAGCCAGTGTAACATTATAATATGACTGTTTTTATTAAATTATTTATTTATTTACCTTAAAGTCAGCTTTATTGATGTATTTTTTAGGAACGAATGAGCCTGAAGGGGGAGCAGACTCATCCCTCCCTGGGAGCAGGAAGCAAGGAACTACAGTATGTCCCTCCTCATTTTGTCAGTAAATTTTTCTTGCAGCCAGAACCCACACATGTTTAATTTCACTGATTCAATGCACTTTGCAGCAGCGATGACATGCTGTTGTGCACGGTTGAATGATAAGGTTTTTCCCAACTTCATCTACCTGCTGAAGGCACCACAAATTCTTCACAAACAACTGTTGAGAGTTTTTAGCTTTTTAGCTGTGCAGGACATTGCATCATTGCTCCTGCAAAGTGCATGGAAATAATGTAATCTTTCTTGTTATACCAAGAAATGGCTCTGAGATTTTTTCCTCTCCTATAGCAATCCTAAACGTCCATGCATGTACGCTCACATTCTGTCTCCAGTGGCTATCAGAGAAATAGTAAAATAGAGTGTTTAAAACTGAAATAGATCATAATGCACGTTCTTTGATCTCTACAATCTAACATATCTGTGTATTTCAGAGTCCCCTATGTATATAACATGATAATGTTTGCAGAGGGAAACAAAAAGCAAAAACATAAGAGTTGGATGTTACATTATGTAGACTCTATACAGGGGAAAAAAAGGAAATATATATATATATATATATATATATATATATATATATATATATGGATATCCCAAGGATACAGACAACATATTCCTTTTTAAATTGAAAAAAAAAAAAGAAAATGTTCTTTAGAAATTAGCAATGGACATCTTTTGTGAATGTTTAAATTAATGTTATTTTTTTTGTCTCTTAAAAAAAGTGAATCACAGCTTTTCATTGGGTACATTTTGTACCATATTATTGCTACAGTTGCTACAATTGCTGCAGTTTTATAACATACTGATAAGGGACTTTCATTAACGGGTAAAAAAAAAATGTCTTTCAAAAAGATCATGCCTTCAGTGACAAGCATTTGTACCGTTTTAGGTGCACATTAGTACCTACTTTTTTTCCTCCCACAGTCCAAAAACCATGCAGATTAGGTTAATTGGTGTGAATGTGACAGTAACTGTTTTTTTTTTAATTTATTTTTTTTTTATGTCGGTGGGTTAACCTCGCAATGAACTGGTGACCTGACCTTTCGTCCTGTGTCAGCTGGGATTGGCTCCAGTGGTCCCCACCACCCTAATGTGGATGATAAATTGGTGGACAATAAATTAATGTAGATCATGCTTAAAAGAATTGTTGGGGCTTTTTTTTTACTAGACTTTATGTGCACAAAACATCAGTATGTCTTGTTTGTACTGTATGTGTCCATTCCTTTTAAGTCCCAAACACCTGACAGAAAGCAGGCCTCTGAAGTTTGAGGACATGATGAACGGCAACAGTGTCAGAACAATTCATGACAAATGTGACAGTGGCATAAAAGCAGGAAGCTGGCACTGGCAGGCTAATGCAAACATCAGTGATGTTTCCCCTCCTGCACTCCAGACAGAGCTGCATTGTTCTCACTACCACATGAACTGCAGCTTGGAGAGAAAAAGGGGACTCCTGTGTTACACTGAGTTTTCCTGAATTGTGTGAGAATAACGGCAATGAAAACAGATGCTCTGACATAACAGGGCCTGCTGTATAGAGACAGCTTTTCCGCTTGTTTTAATGCTTTTTGTTTCTTGAGTCTCTTTGTGAAAAGTGGCTGTGGCTGTGCATTCAAGGAAGTTATGTTATTGTTTTCATTAATAACAATATGCAGTCAAGATCCGTGGCACAAACACTACAAAGTGACTCATGAAAACAGTCACACACCACAATTACTTTGACTAATCATACTATGGTTTTTCATATTATTGTGGTTATATTAATTAAAATGTCGATGCTCGTGTTGAAATATCTTTATTATTACCACTATTATTATTCATAATGTATATTTATAGTCTATAATACCGTATGTTAGATGCTCTAGTCAAAATTAACACGTGATGAATTCAAAATATGTAAGGTAACTCTGTAAATGGAACTCTTAAAATGCAATGAACGCAACTGCGGCTGGTTTATTTTCTTTTAAATATGTATGCAAAAACATATGGCGTGATCAGTTATATTACTGTTTGTATAAGGCATCATAACAGTCGTGAGTGAACTATTAAGCATGAGAAACAATGTCTACTTCTTCCTTTGGCTTCTCCCGCCATCTTGACCTATCATTTGTGTCCTCTTCTGTTGCACCAGCTGTCCTCATGTCCTTCACGACACCCATGAACCTTCCTATTTTTCTCGTACCTCCAGCTGTATCTTCAACATCCTTAGTCCAGTATAATACCTATCCCTCCTTTGCACGTGACAAAACTAATTCAACCTTGCCTCTCTTACTTTATCTCCAAACCATTCAAACTGACTTGTCCCTCAGATGTGCTCGTTTCTACTCTCGGTCACCACCTCCAGCTCCACCTCCTGTCAGTTTCCCTAGAACTCACATGATGAGCCGAAAGAAAGGAATACTATTAGGAATTACTATTATTTGTTTCTTAACAAATAATAGTAATATTCTGAACAAATAATAGTAATATATAAATAAGAAACCTAAATCATCAGTGAATGGTATACGCATACATGCACAGTACATACAGTATATGATGTTAGTAGCAGGGAGTTCATGTTAAAATGCAATGAAAGCTGCCACAAAAAATATACAAAATGCAGCCGCCAACCTTTGAACAAAAATGCCACCACACCATTCATAAAAAGCACACCCAGCATGGCTATAGATCAATGCCAAAAATAGTGGAGGGCTTGGCAAATAAAATCTCACTTGAAATTGTTAATTCTGTATTAATTCTCATGTAAATCTCATTCAATCAACCAGGCTTCAGTATGAAAATGAAAGGGTATAATCAATCATGATGAACCAAAGCAAATTCTGGAATTCTTTTTTTTTTAATCATCTGACAGCCCTAAATGCATTTTATACTATATATATATATATATATATATATATATGTACATTCCCACTTGTTACACACTTTGAACCATATCCAGCTGTTTTTAACTTGCCCGATCTACCAAAGCCTTTAGTCACAGAGTCAGAAAGGTTGCTTTCCTTTCCAATATGTTTCTACCTCTTAAATTAAGCCAAATTGATCTGTCATCTTATGAAATTAATAATGTTGTTACGTTTTACACTGGGCATGTATGGACCAAAAGGAAGGAAACGGAAGCCAGGTTGCAAAAGGCAAGGTGCGTGCGGTTTATTAACAAAAAGGTACAAAGAAACTACTACGAGGTGAGCCAACTAAGAACAAACAAAAGGCGAGGAGACTGACAGGCTGGCTGGGCGAGTTGCTCCCGGGGTAACTAGGAAAAAGGAAAAAATACGAATTAGAAAAAAAGGAATCAAAATGCATAGAGGCGAGCTGAGCAGAGTGGAGACTAGTACGTGTGAGTACCGGTTTGCAAATGTGACACGCTGACACCTGCTGCAAGGAGGAACCAGCAGATAAAGACCGGGGGGGAAATCAGGGAAATGAGCAGCAGGTGTGTGAGGAGGGACTCCGCCCAGCAGCCTGGTCAAGTCTCCTGAAATAATAAAACAAAGACAGGGTTGCGCAGGAAACAGATGACTTAACAAAATAAGAGACAGGAAGCAGGGAAAAACCGGACCCTGACAAATGTACTGTAAACATAAAAAAAGAAGGCTTTGATTGCTTTAAACATTTACATTTGAGTTTATTGATAATCTTATAAAACAATATGACACATTTCAATAAAGTGACATAATGTGACATTTGTATTTGGCCTGCAGCCCACCTCCACTATTCCCACTATTTTTGTCCCATTATAGGGAAGAACTTGGGCACCCCTGCTGTATATCATGGATCTTTAACTGGTGGCCTGCAGGCCAAATCTGGCCCATGACTTCATTCTTAAAAAATAAAAAAAAATTATCATGTGGTCTAGGATTGAGTGATTGAATGAATATATTGGGTATCAGCAATTGGCTGAGTCCATCGCTCATTGATCTTGCTAATTTAATGGTCTGCTTCCTGAGGATTTAGTTGTAATCTGAGCTTTGTCAGGGTTTCGAACAAAACTAATAGGCTGCGATAAAATAGATACATAATAGCCTGACGGGTTGCGCTGGGGGGGGGGCTTCACTGCTCATTACACACACATGGTATGGCAGTGGGTCAAACATTTTCAATCAGTAGATTTCATAATATTTGATTTATGACATAAGAAAATGTTTCCACTGACTAGCTGCTTCTTTCAAATGGGTTTGTGACTCGGACACTCTCAAGGTTCTCAGCCTGCCTTCCACAGCGTACCGTTTTTGTTAAAAAGTCACACCCATAATAATGTGGTCTCAGCCCATCAACCTCTATTATAGGAATTAGATCTGACCCGTGGTTATGTTCTCTCAGTGCACCGTTTACAGCCAGAGAAGGACAAGCAGCAATGATGGCTGCACGCAGCGCACAGTGCACAACGCACATGAGCAAACACTATTGAATGGCAACAGCCATTCATTCATTTATTCATTAATGGAAAACTAAATAAACTAAACTAAATAAATGTTAATACTGCAAATACTGCAATCAGGCAGTGTAATACCAATGAGCAATGTTGATTTTACTTTAACACTTTGATAAAGCACGGCACACATGACTGGACACCAGTGCGATTTACAGCTGGTATCATCAATGGGAGTCTGGTTGCAGGTAACATCCGTGAACTTTCACTCGTGAAACTTCAACATGATTATTGCCAAATTATACGTAGTGGTTCAGAAGCTTAAAGACCAATGACTACTCAGAAAACCCACTAGTTCAATTTTACTACAGTGCTTCATGACAGCATGAAATACTGTGATATTTTATTTTATTTTGCACATGAGCTACATGTGTCACATGATCATTTTTATTTATTTATTTATTTTTGGTTTGATTACAAATTAACGCTAATTGAATGAGATCATAATGACTAATAACCCTATAACATCGCAGATCCCCATAAGGCACATTAAAGTCAGCAGAGTATATAATGCAATGTAGTCCTAAAATGCTTAAGAACACCAAGCCATATGCTGTCTTCCTTCTTCTTTGTCATCTTGTCACGGGTTTGTGTTTTCTGTTCCCCCCAGCTCAGCAAAAGTGAATCACAGCTGCTGTATTTATGACACTGTCAGTCTCTCAACCCGGCTGTCTCTGGACTGTGTAATTTAACATGACAAAAGTGAACAAAAATGCCACATAGGATAAATGCGCACAGGAAGAGGCTTGACAGTGATATATGGCGAGGGGCTGACAGAAACCGAAGATTACAAATATGTATAAGAAAATAATATAAAATTTATGAATAAGTATGATTTCTTCCAACTTATACGTTTTATAGGCAGTGGGAAAACATTAAGGATATATATTTTTTATGCTGAAATGCCCAAAAATGCCCAAAAAAAGCAAGCACTTCACTTGGCTTGAGTCATGGCAGACTCATGTATTTAGCAGGCTGTATCTTGGCATATTTGGTGACTGCCAACCCCAATCATGAGCCGATTAGCCACGACTGCCAAAACCCAATGTCAAGTGAGGTTTGAAAGCTAAAGGTACTCTAAGTTTGTGATTGCCTGTCCCAGACACGCAACGGTTACTATCCTGCTTCTTTTCCCTGTTAACAGACAAAGTGTGCAAACGCAGGTTGACCTGCAAGGTACTGATGGGTCGAGCCCGGCTCACGTATCCACGCTCAGGTGAGAGTTGGTAGGTGATAAAGGAGGAACGTATTTGCCATTAGGCAGTCTTTTACTCGCTGCCACTCAGTTCTCTCACACCAAATTCCATAGAGAAAATCTGCAGTTTTAGCTCGTGGGGAATAGAGGAGCTGCTTGTCAACTGCTGCCTTCTTTGTGAATCCAAACCATTCATTTCAAACACTGAAATTACAAGGTAAAATATTTGATCTTATTAACAGAGGCAGTGGGTCAACAACTTCTGTGTGCCCTGATGTCAAATTACAGCACTTTTGTCTTCTTGATGACCACTCAAAGCAGCTTTGCGTTACAGTTTTGCCATTCATCCATTCACACACCTTCATGCATCCGCGCATCCATGTGCCGCACATTTTCAGTCTCACATCCTTCACGCCCATTCAGGACACATCGGCATGTGATTTGCTCTACCACTGACCCTCCACCAGAGCAGCAAAGCATGTTGATAATGTTGATTGAGCCAATAGATGTAGAACTATAACTATTAGTAATGAAAGTGTCAGACAAAGATAATTATTATTCTGCTACTATCATTCAGTGGCTGCACCACATGAAATGACGATTGATACAGTATATAATGATTTTTCCATTTATTCACTGATAATCTTATTTGAATTATATAAAACGGCCCTTACCTGTTTCATCTCTGCTGTCAATCCCACCTCAAAGTTTTGAGGTACCTATGGGTTAATGAAGTTTTTCACATCCTTAATCTAATGTAAAATAATGTAGTCTAATTTGAACATTCCAGTCAACATGAGTCTTTATCAAATAAAGGCTGTGTTTGTACTGCTACAGCTCCTTCTACAGAGCAGTTTTTTCTGTGACGATATAGTCACAGAAAAAGGCAAAAAATAAAGTTTATTTACAAAAATATAACTAAGGATGAGCCAAAGAAAAAAACAAACTAAAGGCGAGGAGACTGGCCGGCTGAACCGAGAGTTACCACATGGCATAACGAAACGGTGACGCTGAAGAGACCAGGGTTTCAGAAGAAGCAAGCAAGATGAGGAAATGTCTTCTCCGTTTGCTTTATGACAGCCATCGGCACCGTATGTGACAATCTGCTCGCGCTCTCTAACACAATGGCGAAGGCAAAAGGTGGCAGAAAGCAGCGTAGTCTCATTTGTGATTTATTGTATAAAAGGCAGAAGTAGTGTAGTGGAAGTGGAGGATAAATTATGTCAAACATTTCTCACAGGGAAAAAGCCCACAAATCTAAAAGTAAATCTGAAGAGGTTAGACATTAAAGGTTTACAAGCAATGTGATGTTTCTCATGAACTCTTCATAGTCGTTATTATTCATGTGTTTGTTTTGTTATTTGATTTTAACCAGCACACTTCCAAGCCCAGAAGCAGTATTTTGCACATTTTGCACTTCGGTCTACTAATGTTTCTTGTATACTGTTTGTACTGGTTCATGGATGGTTGTTCATCTATTCTAAAAACAAAAACATTTTTTTATGAAACAGTATTTATTATAACCTTACCTCATTATAATTATTTAATAACCTTATTATAATTTATTATAAGCTTTCTGAATTTAGCAAAAACTAACACTAAAACATATAAAAACTAAACTAAAACTAAGTATTTACAACAATAAAACATAATAAAAACTAGCAAACCCATTCAAAAAATAATTAAAACACTGAATTTCAAAAAAGTCAAAACTAAATAAAAACTAAAACTAAGGAACAATTAAAAAAATATTATCACCTTGCTACAGAGACAGTAACTATATCAGTACAATACATATCATGTGCTGTCTTCACACCTACTGAGTTTTGGAAGATATGAAACTTAGATGTTGGTGCAGTCTACTTATATTATGCCGAACCTTTATTATGGAATTGCTGTCACTAATGTAAAAATGTCCCTTTAACTTTTTTTTTCTGTCCTCTAATGTTCACACTGAATTTTTCTAGTGGGAAAAAAAAAGTTTTCTCCATTTTTAGAACTTGGACAAGGAATCAGTAAATCTTTACTATTGACCTCAAAACAAATTAACTCTTAACTACATCTATTTGTGTTTTGGCTAAAGAAAACCACACAGTACTCATTAATAATGCATATTATAGACTCCCCTATGCTTTATCCCTGATGGCTATCTTACTTTGGAATAAGGTCTGGACAGCCTAAACCCTAACATTAACCATAACCAGTTAATGCCTAACCCTAAACTAACAACAATTCAAATCCTAGCCAGTTCCTCAGAAATTTGGTTCTGCCTCGTTAGGACCAGGTTTGGGTCCTGTTTATGCCAGAAAAGTTCCTAAAGAGGTAACAAATAAAAGTACCTGGACACACACTCACACTTAAAGAGAGAGGGCGATCACTGACATTCTGCTGGTAACTCATTACCCTGTGGTTTGTGCTGACTTTGCATCGTTTTTGTCCTGAATTTGGTTCAAGTGTGTGGCATCACAGATCAAAGGGAGCAGTGAGTGTGTGTGTGTGTGTGTGTGTGTGTGTGTGTGTGTGTGTGTGCAGGCCATACACTAACACATATGTTTTAAATCCTTGGCCTTCAAAGGTATGCAACACACACACACATCAGAGAGTCACTCAAATCATGAACACACTTTGGTAGCTGCACACACTAGTATAAACTTTCCATAACCATTCAAACATGAAAAAAAGCTTCATTACCTGAATGCACACATGCTGGCTTTCCTCTGTTGTTTTTACAACTAATATGTCATCATGAAGCATATTTATGAGTTAGCCGGTTAATGTTGCTTGCCAGAGGCCATTGGCTTAAACTCAATCCCCTACTTTGCTACTTCAGACTGATCCTTTCCAAGTGGTGGATCGGTTAAATCAACACTCACATTCTCATACAGTACCGGAAAGTTCGAATGTCATGTTGCCTCAGTATAAACAGCACCATGTCTGGACCTCGTAACAAAATAATTGAACATACTAGGTTTGAATGTTGTGTCTGAGGCATGAAAATGCAGTATTCGCATTGGTGTAAATCTATAAGTTAAAAATTATGAAGGGAATGCATTTGGCTTTACTTTTTTATATTTCTTTTTTTTTTTTTATAACTATTAACTGTTTAAAAAGAGTACAGATATACATATATATAGCCACTGGCGCCAACTTGGGTTAGTAATATTTAAAGACACTGATTTGTACGCAGTACGTTTTTCACTCTGATGGTTTCCCATACCTTCATGAAGTAATTATTCTTTCACCTATTTTCCTTAGAGAGAAAAACACAAAGGAAGAGGGACCAGAGTCACACCAATGTACTGAATGTCAGGTCTGGTGTGTCTGACTACTTTACACCAATTTAGTCATTGGTATTATCAATGTGACTAAATTTAGTCATTTAGTCACATTGATAATACTAACAATCACACAATGTCGTGAGGTTTCTACTTTTCAACTAACCCAAATGACCCTGAAATTATACTTTGGCTGCTGTAAAATATTACCATAGCACTTTATATTTAACCTCATATTGTTTCAACACCTTTAAATTTGGCAGGGACCTTTCAAGAGGGTTCCATACACATTAATAAAATATAGAAGGGTTTTACAAATGTGCCAGTGCACAGATGGTGTGATCACACTGTACACAAAATGATGATTATATATATATATATATATATATATATTTTTTTTTTTTTTACTTGAGAGAGTCAGTCACTGGATCATTGTGTTAACTAGATACTGGCAACAGCTTGCCTGGGGCTAATAGAAGAGCTAACCAACAGACAACAACAGTGCAACCAACAGTTTGAATCAAGTAATACATATATTTTCAGAGTTTACTAGTCTAATCTTTACTTCCTGCTCAGACCTCTCCCATTTTGCCCAGTCTGACTCACTCTAATATTCTGTATTATTTGGCGTAAACATGGCATGGCACTTTTATCAGTGGTGACATGTGGTGTAAGTTTGTTGATGTATGGTGAGTAGAGTGTACAGGTTTGTGGTCAACAGTCTCAAATGGTGACCTCACATGTCTGTGGTCAGGCCTGAAAGAAAAAAAAAAAATCTGTTCATTCACCACCTTCACTGTTAAATGACAAACTTTGTTATACTTCTCAGGATTGCATTTTTAATAATGTCTTAATTTGTAATGTTTACATTTTGACAAGTGGGAATTATTTTGTTGTAGTGTAACAGATAACAGATAGACAGATGGTTTTATAGCAGCACTATCCCCGAGGTCCAATGGTAAGCCAAAGAAAAAGTCTCAGTCAATTATCACCTCTAAATCCATGAACATATATGCCATACAGGAAAATAGTCAGTAAGTAGAAATGCAACAGTTGTTGAATCTCAGATTAAGTTAATTCAGACTAATGTTTTATGATAATGTTTCATGTAATTTGCTGAATTCAGTTTGAATAGACATCATTCATTTCAGCGCTACAAATGAAAGACTGATTTAAAATATTTTAGGTTTAGATATTTTCATTGTTGGTTCTGGTTGTATTTGGCCTTTTACCCAAGATCAAAAGAGACTGACTTTTGCCTCCCTTGCAAATTCTCAAGGTGTGAATGGGTAGGTGGATGGATGGATTGATGGATTGATGGATGGATGGATAAATAATTCATTCATTGTCTACTGCTTTATCCTCCACATGAGGGTCGCAATGCCACTGAAGCCAATCCGAGTTGACATAGGGGAAAGGCAGGGAACACCCCAGAAAGGGAGGATGGATGGATAATAGTACATTGCATATAAAAGCTGAGTAAACGTGAGAAGATGACTTTTATCAATGTCAGACCCCATGTGAAATGGTGGCTACATGCTCATGTATTGCCTGTTCTGTCCACGGTAGGGCTGGGAATGGGACTCATGCTAGACCAGAGGTCAGGCATCAATAGGAAGCACTGCCAGTGGCCATCAATGGTTGTGATTTTTGGCACGTCACTATCAGGTGACGGGATGTGTTTTATTCCCCGTGTGCTTCAACACATCCCTGAACCCTGACGATGGGAGTGCAGTCACTTGAGCATGCTATTTGCATGAGAAGCGTTATTCAATCACACAAGTCATTGACCTTTTGAGATGAAACCAAACAACTTGGATGACAATGAGTTTCCCTTGGCAACCAACAGAACACAAAGCACTCTTTGTGATTAGTGATTGAACAGAAAATGGAGGGGAAAAAAAAGAAATTATTGAAAATGGAACAGCACAGGGAAAAAAAAAAAATCCTCCTGATTTGTCTTGTGCACGCCGCATTTAGAAATATCAAAACAATATCAGCAAACGGGCGAACAAGACCACTTTATTTGTCTGTTTGATGCACTTAAATGCAGTTTTGATGTAATTCAGCTCATGACTCATCCTTTTAACCAATGGCCAATAAAACGGCCACTCATAGATCATCCTTTTGAGCAGCAGTGGGATCTGAACATAGCTGTCCGGTGTATTTTGCTTGCTACGTGCTAATGAAGCATGGCAGCAACATCACAGTTGCCATGGAAATGAGGTCTATATTCATATGTTCACCACACGAGGGATGAGACGTGTTAGGCATGACTGGAAGGAAGACAAAACAACACACCCAAAAGCAACACTTCTGTCATGTCTCCATTTTTTTTTTTTTTCATCTTCATTTAGCAATATCATTTAGCTTTAAGCTACATGTCCCCTGCAGCTTCAGCTAACCTTGCAGCCCTGGGATTAGCAGAGGTGTTAGACAGGAGCCAAAACCAAATCTTCTCAAACACCTACAGTAGCTGTCCCTTCCCCTCCGGTTATTAAACAAATCCATGGTGCTATGTTGTGCAAGTATACAGTATATATCAGCACCAATCACTGTCACGCTGAAAAAAAGGTGAGAGCACCTTTTTACCTCTGCTAAGGAGGTTGTGTTTCCAATGGTGTGGATTTAGCTGTAAGTCGGTTCTTCTTTTGGCAACTTCCTGTCTACAGTTTTTAACAGAACAACTTGAATTTTTTGTGACGGGTAGATGATCACCCAAGTATGTTTTCATTACATTTTACTAATAATCTACCCACTAATGATGTCACAAAAAATAGTAAATTTTCAAGAAATCCCTATTTATCGAGAGAAGTATAAAAAAACAGATTGAGCAGCACAATCCCCAAGGTGTTCTAATAAATCATCTCATTGGATGTGAATATAATTTGGTATATGTATGCGGGCTCAGACACCAAGTTTTCAAAACTACGTTTCATCCACACATGAGCCTCATTACAAATTTGAGGGCAATGCCAGTTTAACATGGTTCAGTCCCAATTAACACGTTCAGATGTCTCGGCAATAGCTATAATCAGGTAAAATTCAAGATCAAAATGTGAAAAAAAAAAGTCAGGTGCCAGTATATAATAATCAGGTGACAAAGTGCTCTTGTTACTGGTGTGATTTTTGTGGAAGTGTGTTCCACCAGCCATGTGAGATCAAACGAGATACTGACTTAATATAGCTTCACAACTTGTGAAAGGCCCAGTTCTAGACCCAATATACTGTAGTTCTTGGTGAAGAATAGTAGGCATAGGATAGTAAAGATATCTTTGGAAGGATTGAGCAACAGATCCATTAAGAGCTTTCGTGAAAACATGAAAAAAAAAAGGTTTCTGCTCCTAATTTACTGTAGGTTCTGTTTCCTCTTTGAATAAATCAGAAGGCAGGTCAGGGAGAGAATATGAGATGATCCTTTATTAGTCCCACAGTGGATAAATTAACATGGTTACAACAGCAAGGCAGTAAATGTAATAATAAACATGCATTTGCAAGAACTGTATATGGCTTTACTGTAGCAAAACCTCAAAATGCATAAAATAGCTGGTAAAACTGTCATTAGTACCAGTCACCAGTGGTGCTCCTCAGCTAGTAAGCAGGCTTAATGCTGTGATTAGATCTTACACATACAGTCCTATATATTGAATACGTTTCACAAATGGTCACTTAATGAGACACTGTATGTCAAAGAAAACATTGAAAAAACTGTAACCCACTCTGTAAGACAAGTTTGTACTGAAGAACACAAAGGCAAACAGGTCGCCATGCTTGAAATGTTTTAACATCACTGCCAATAGATGGTGACAGACAGTTAAAGATGGACAGACAGTCAGATTTGTATAAGACTGCAAACAAACAGCCAGGGCTGCAACAATTAATCTATTATGAATCGAAAACTAAAGTAATCATCAATTATTTTTATAACTGATAATTTTTTGGGGGTGTTTTTTTGTTTATGACTAATACGAGCGCTCTGTATTTCTTTTTTTCTTTTTTTTAAATTTGGATTTTTCCTGACTTCTTCCTGTAACAAAACAAACTCTCAAACCCTGTACACGGTGAGCCTTCCTTCTGGCCTGTTTTGCAAATGCTGCAGAGAAATCGGTTATAAGAGTCTGAAAAATGTATTGCATGTGATATAAATGGTCACATTCACATCCTACATCAGTTATATGAACTGTATCTATGTGTTTTTGGTAAATATTATGGAGGTGTCTGAAAATCCAACAGTATTAAGCAAACAAGGTCCAGTGTGGAAGAATTGGTAAAATCTCAAGATGACACTGCAGCTTGCAACAAACAAATACTCCTCTGCTGACCACTCCCTTTCCCAAATGTAATGAACTATGGTGGCCTTTACATGCCGAAATATTGTACAACAGCACTTGGAAGTACGAACTGGTAGTGGCATAATTCACAGGTTCATTGTGTTCCAGTTGAGAAGTTGACAACACAGACAACACAGTTATTATTGTTCGTAATAACAGTCGATAACAAATACCAGCCAAATTTGTTCACATGTACAGCGTAGCAACATGTCTAAAGTTAAAAATGAAACAGAACTATGTGTACGAAGGACCTGCGTGTTCTGTTTCTGCAAAAGAAGATTCCTAATCTGATTTAAACTGGATCTTTAAGGGACAATACGCAGTCCCAAAAACTATGAGCCGAATCCCCCAGTCAGCAGCAAGTGGTACATTAACTTTATTTCTACAGAGTAATAAATAGAATAAAACTCAGGTGATTCTACCAAAATTTTTTATTAGATCTTTTTATTCCATCATCTGGACTGTTGGGGGTGGACAGCTTTCGAAAATCAACTCCTATAGCCTGTACTGCTGCTCAGTCATCCAGCTCCACTCACTGCTCACCCTTCTCTGGCTCTGTACTGCAAACCAGCGCTCCCTCATATCCCCAATAAATCCACACTTCATCACTTGTAGCTATGTTCAGCTTTAAGATCCAGCCAACGAGATAAAAGTGACTCCAAGTTAAAGAATAAAGTGAAGTAAATACTGTTTTTGTTAAAGTTCATTTAAACTGGTCATCTGCTGTTGTTGGTATAGTGAAAAAATGATTTGGGGTTTATAGAGTTTATACAACAGGAGTGTTTTTTTCCTGAATTTAAATCGAACATATAAAGAATTTTCTGGAGTTGGCTGTAGGAAACTGGAGTAGATTTACTTAAAGGGTAACTGAACCCTCTCTTCTGAGGCAAACTTTGACCAACACCTGATTTTTAAAAAATTCCAAGAAGTGGGTTGAGAGCTAAGGTAGAGAGAGTGAGGAAGTTGGAAAGAAATTGGACTTGAAACTGGAGGTAGGTTGGTTCATGGGGTGCCCATGAGCAAGGTATCTAATCACCCGTTGCTCCCTGGGCACAGATAAGTGCTGCCCCTTGCTCCTGTGCAGGTTTTTGTGTGTTCACTACTGGTAAGCACAAAAACAATAGGTTAAATGCAGAGGTCAAATCCACTATGAGTGTGTGTGTGTGCAAAAATAATTAACTCCATTCAAAAAGACGACAAAGCGACAGCACCAACGTTTGTAAAAGGTACACACAGACTGTATCTCTCAGGTGACAGGCTTTTACTTTGGGTTTATTTTAATTGGCTTATGACAGCTGTGCATAGTATGTGTGCTTATTTTAATCACTGTAGGATTTATTTACTGATTGTATTGTGATTTTTATTTGTGAAAAGTGCTGTATAAATAAACTTTTGTTACTTACTTACCAGAACAACCTTTTTTTCACTTGACTCAAGTATAACTAACACACAGGGTTAGGGGTAAATGACCTTCATTGTTTCAAATAAGGACTCTGTAGACAAATTTCCAGCCTTCATGGGCTTAATTACCAGGATTTTTGCACCAGTTACTGAGAAGTGAAAAGTCCTCTTGGATGAGAGATGAGACATCTATTATAACCCTCTGTTTGGGTTTAAACCAGTTTATGTGGATCTGTTCATGAACACTTTCAATTTCAGTCCGCACAAAAGAATCTGCTTCCTGTTCACACCAGTGCTCTGACCTTTTCAAGTGTGTTAGTATAGACAGAGATTATCTCTGGTATGGAACATAAATGATCTTCTGTCATTTACAGACATAAATGCTCATCCTTTTCATCTTAAGAACATGGTTTTAAAATGAAATTATGTTCATAGGGTTGTAGATTCAGAGTCAGGGTGAGGACTATTAATGTAGTTTTATTCATTTTACATGTACATACTGTATATTGAAAAGATAATGTATGAATAGAGTAATGCAGTTGTTGTAATGCAGACTTTTGGCAGGGCAGGGGCGAAAATTAAAAGGGCATGTACTACGCACTGGTGGGGCATAGTAAGGAACATCCTTTATAGCTCAGCATCATTTTCTATCTCTGAGGTGGGCATTTTCTACACAGCACTGAATATCATTTCCTCCCTTTAGGACACTGTCATATAGGAGCAGTAGGAAACTTTATAACAGCACTCCTTTTGATTGAAAGGGCACCCATAGGACACCAAGTTGAAAGGACATCTTATAACTGTTCTCCACTAAAAAGTCACTCCTTTATTAATGATCAATTTTAAAATGTATATTTTGCTCAAGAGTAGGGCACTTCCTCAAGTTTGTACCATTCTATAGGGTACTTTAGAGTGCATCTTCTGACACAAGAGGGCACTTAAGTGTGCAGCGTTTTTGTCCATTAAGGCACCAGTGGGCCCCTACACTAAAATCGTACTGTACTTTCCTATATTTAATATGATGGGAATTTTGTTTCTGCTGACTAAGCATTTTCAAATGTGCCTGCGAAGTATTAAGTGTCCTATCGCACACATTGAAATTCATTGTTTTAAACCACATAAAATAGCACACTGACAAGGTCAGAAATGTGGTGACAGTTGTTATGTTAATGTTATCATGTGTTTTATGCCTGGTTTCGTGACCTTTCAGATACAGCTAACCCCAGCTTTAAACAGACACAGAAGCAGACAGATGAGAAACAGTGGGTCATTTAGCTAAAACTGTTCACAGGAGGACAAACTTTGCTTTAGGAAGCAGGACAGGAGCTCTGGCCAGCTACTCTCTACATGATAGCTACTGGTCTGTTAACCTCAGGTCACAGGAGTCATGGGAGGGACATGGAAATAGAAATTAAATCTGCACCAGGCTAATTAGGACAAAAGAGAACCCAAGACTAATCTAAATTAATTCTACTAGTGTTCCAAGAATTTTAATTCAACCTCAAACTTGGAATCCCCGTCCTTTTAACTGACCAAATGAAGAAGAAGAAGAAAGGAACAAGTCACTTCAAGCTGCAGTTGCTTCAATTAACTGATTAACCCAAGCCTAATTATTGGCACCTTGTGCTTTGTTCCTCATCTATAGCACCCATTTCCAACCTTGAAAATGTCACTACCCATTTTAAATTCTAAAATCTTCTGCAGCTCAACAAAATCTTCAATTACAAAAAAAAAGTTGCTTTGAATAAGTCTATCCATATCTCTACTGTAAATAGTGATAAGTTAATTTTACCTAAAAGGAAACAGATTGGCCTTAAAAGATAAGGAGTACATCCTAAGCTTTCTTTACTTTTAATCTTGCCTTCTCGATTTTTTTAAAGTTTCTTTGTTCGAGAAGTTGTTACAACTTAAGTTCACGGGAAAGAATCCATGGTTAAGATGACATATTCTGTATATTATATTCCATGATTTTACTTAAAAACATCAATCAGCGCTTTGCACAGCAGCCATTTTGACAGGTCATTTGGGAAATAAGGAAATGAAGGCGTAAATAATCACATGAACGGTGGCTGAGTTCCATTTATCTTATCAG
Source organism: Brachirus orientalis (assembly GCA_016785285.1). Lineage (NCBI taxonomy): Eukaryota > Metazoa > Chordata > Actinopteri > Pleuronectiformes > Soleidae > Brachirus > Brachirus orientalis. Next base: position 2,889,857 of record JAFBJR010000099.1, on the reverse strand, counting down.
TTTCAGGGTGCACGCTGGTTCACTGTCACACTGTCCTGATTTACATTAAGAGAACCATCATGAATGCCATGAATAATACTTGTGATTTTGCTGCTAAAACATGTCAAATTGGCTGCTGTGCAAAGGGTCAACTATTTTAAGCTTCAGTACTGAGATGAAAAAAAATGTGATTAATCAGAGAATATTATGTTAATAATAATAATTATTATTTTTATTATTATTTTATGGTATTAGCATGAGAATATATGTAATGTTGTGGCAAGTTTATGCTTCTGTACATCCATTGACTGCAGGTTTACCTACATTGATAGGCCACATTAAAGCCATTTATTGTATTGTTGGGGTTGATACTATGTGTACTGCCCCATGGGGTGAAAAAAAATTAACCTGGGTTTTACTGAATTCCAAATTGTAACCTGAACTTAACTGAATTTATGTTGTAGATGACATAATAATTAACAGTCTTTTCAGTGGCTGGACTATAAAGAGCACTTGGGTCAAAACTGTCGAGAGTTTTTAAAGTTTTTGAATATTAAAGTGAATAATCATCGCTGTCATAAAAGCAGCTCAGTCTTACGTTATTTATGTTCTACTGGGTGAAGCTTAATGGAATTGGCAAAGTCTGCTGCTGTTATGCCTCGTGATTTAGTGAAGTATTGTGTGTGTGGGTTTTATGACTTCTGCTACGTTCTGGCTCCATACATCTATACGGTCTCTCCTTGTGCTATCACTGTACATAAACTAGTCGATAGTTGTAATGTTTGTCTTGGGGAAAAAGTTTTTTTTTTTTTTTATCTTCTCTGTTAGTTTACCTGCATTTTTATTCAGGATCATACAATATTTTGCCTTTGTACGTTGCTGCAAATCGTAGCTACTATATGTGTGAGCTCATGTTTCTGAAAAAATATTGTGTTTTTTCTTTTCGAACTGGGTTTCAACTGCATAAAGCACTTCTGAGGGCGATGATGATCATTTCCTGGTTATGAATTAAGTTATAGTGCATTGTATTTGTACTCTGAGGTTGCAATTCCCCCAAGTTTCAGTGGTAATTTCAACTTGTCAGTTTGACTTACTTCCCCATGCCCCATTCCCCATTCATAGTTCAAAATGGCTGCCCTAAGCATCAACTTTCAGTGGGTCAAATTCGAAGGAAGTCTTACATACACTACCGTCCTATTGGTGTCCACAGAGGAGTTTCCTATATGTTCTGAGGGAGGACATGAGGACAGTTGGCGTAACAGAAGGAGACACAAAGGATGGGGCAAGATGGAGGCAGATTATCTGTTGTAGCGACCCCTAAAGAAAGAAGCCAAAAGAAGAAGACGGATGCCAACTAATGGAAAGTGGACAAAAAAGTGTTAAAATGGTATTCAAATGGCTCAGACACACTTGACAATGTCACAATTGGACAGAACTAAACCCTCACTGACCGACTATGAAAGCACCTCAAAGTCTGTGAGCCCCTGAGGGTGGACACCTGAAAAGGGCCCTGTGACTTGTGATGAAGCTATGCGATGGTGGCTTAGTTGTAGAGTGAGTTGTCTTTTAACTGGAATGTTGTTGGTGTGATTTCTGGTTCCACTAGTCTGTATGCTGATGTGTCCTTGGGCAAGACACTTAACACCATGTTGCTCCTGATGGCTGTGCCGGTTGCACGTGAATGGGTATAAAAGTGGCTGTGCATAGATGTGCTGCATGAATGTGTTAGTGAATGGATGAATGGCAAAACTGTAACATAAAGCAACTGTGAGACTAGAAAAGCACTATACAGATAATTTATCATTTAACTCTGCTATGATGTCAATGACAGTTATGACTTACAACTATTGACAGATGGAATGCATAATGTAGGCACACTGGTTAAAGTGTGGTTAGATCTAAGCTCTCTTATATAACATAATAATCCTATATTTGGTTGTAAATTGGTCTCAATTCGTGGAATGCCAATTGCTTGCATACATTATTACAAGCCAACGCCAATTCCCCTTAGCGTGGGTGAACCCACATGAATCTGCCTACATTTTGCTTTAGCTGGATTTGCAGACATGTCTGATGAGGAAGCCATTTTGACCAATTACAGAAACTCAAAAAAACTGATGTTTTTTTACCCAGACGTGGTAGAAGCGTAACACAATGACGATGATAGCAGCTTTTGTATTTGTCCAAAATGGCAGCCGCCGAAGAGCAGCTGTCTTTTCATTTAGCCGTTGCGTCCATTTTTAGGTGACTTGTTCCATGGAGCTCCTGCAGGCAAAAGTCATTAGATGTAGTTACTAGATAGTCATCCCTCCTTGAAAACTAAAACAAACATACATACAAACATATATACATTCAACATCCGCATTATTGGTGTGACTGGTTGTAGGTCAATTAAATTGCACAGAGGCCTTTTAACCTATGTTTTGTGGCCACACCTATTAGAAGTGGGTCATTTAGCTATTGCCAAAACAATATTCATACTTTTTTTCTGTATAGAATGAACAAATGTAACATTTAGTACTGTTTGCAGTAAGGACATTTTTTTCTGGAAGACCAGGGTGTACATTATTATCTTGTGTCATACCTCATACGTTATTGTAACACTTAAATGTATTAGAGTGAATGTATTTAATTCCCCCTCTTTTCACAGTCGGGGCTATACAGAAATAAATGTTTTGTAATCAAGATCACAGTGTCATGTCTTCTCTGTACTTATAATGATCTCACAGAAATCCCACTGTGAGCTGCGCGAGCTCTGAACTCCACTTCGCTTTGTTCTTTGTTGGAAACTCTCAGTCCGGAACTGTCTGATAAAATAAAGGTTAGATAACAATCTTATATACAATTCACATGAATGTCTCCTGATTTAATGTATGTGTAAATAGAGGCAGAGGACATCAGGGCAGAATTGCAGCTTATTTACACATGAGTAAATGCATGTCATTATCGAGTGCAGGGCTGTCTTCCAGGCACTGGTTGTCATGTGTTCTGCAGCATTAGTGCAGAACTACAGTATATTTTCATAGGAGACTTAAATACACTGCGACAAGTCGTATAACTTAGGCATTTTCTGCTTCCAGTCTGTTTGCCACAGACACGTCTGCCAGTGGTTGCTGTGACCTCATCATCATGGACGCAATAGGAATATCCAGTGTCGATGCTGAGTAAATGCCACGGCATAGCAGGGGGAGTTAATATAGATCAGCCGGTTCCATCAGCTGCCACAGAAATCTATCACCCCACACTGGGGTCAAAAGTCACAACTAACTCAATTCTTTACTTTTCTAAGGCCTTCAGAAAGATGAATGGGTTCCCTTTGTAAATATCAGGACATTTAAACAGTAGAAGTATTTAAAAGTCAGCTTTTTTATGTATCTGAGAACACATTGCCTGAATAAAATCAATTTATAGAGAGTGGTAAATCCCACCCACCTGGTGTGGTATGTTCCCCTCTGCTCATGTCATGTGCATGGTTTCTCTTTCATCAGTTTGTGGATGTAGCAAGAGAGCACAGTGACAGATTTCTGTCTTCTGTGTGGCTCTAAAGCCAAAGCTGCCATTTTAATTCCACGTCATGATTCGGTCTCACATCATGTTAATGATTTATGTTTGGGTGTGGACATTGCTTTTTCTCAGTATGTGTTTATGATACATATGCAATTTGGTGTTTCCTGTCCTCAAGTTAGCTGTGGAATGTAGACAGGAAGAGCTGGGGATCGAACCGCTAACTATACAGTTAACAATCTGAGCCACAAGTTCTGCTGAGAATGCTGATCAGATTAAGATATAGAATCAGAAAAATGGTTCAATCCAATGTAATGTGTCAACCCTTTTGCCAAAACACTTTTCTCATTTTTACCTCTAACTTTTGCCTCTTCCCCCTGGAACTGATAAAAGGAGTAGTGAACATCATCTGTCATAACATTGGCAGATGGAATATATTTAGGTCAAAGATTCATGTAATTGTCAAACTGACACTAATGGTGGAATGGTTCATCCACACACACTTTGTGTAGCAGGCTCATTGTTAGACCTTTGGATGGCCACATTTTTACTGTGCATCCTTTCTCCAATCTTTGACCTTGTTTTTTGTATTCCCCTCAGTTTTATATCAAATAAAGATGAATGGCGGAGCTACTTCTTGAATGAGAATGACTGACAATGTGTTTCATTTACATAAAAAGTTGAAGTCAAAACAAGGAGTGAGAAGTCAGAAATGCAAGGTAACGGGCTAGTTGTTGTAAGCCATTGTTAGCAATACCCGTCAATATCAACACATGGTACATGCATACACATGTCTGTGGTTAAAAATAAAACAGTATTAACTTATTTATTGTGAAAACAAATATGAAAGAAGTGCTATTACGTGTAAAAGTTACAGTGTTTGTTTGGTGGCAGCCACCTTGGAGTCCATGCTCTGACCTCCAACTAAACATGGACCCCACCATGAGGGCTGCTTCCTGGGTTTACTGGCTGCTACCTGTCCAACTGTGGCTTTCTCAAAGTTCAAGGACTGTTTCTGACCTCTTTCCTACAATTGGGGTCTCCACAGCACATTTTCCAATGTGCACTGTTGATTTAGCATAGATTTGACAATGGATGTCCTCTTACTGATGTAAACTTATCAATTTATCCAGCCTTGGGACCGGCACCAGGACTTCACATATGTCTGGATATATTAAGGGGTTTGGGGTTAAGTGTCTTGCCAAGGAACACATCGGCATGTACACTAGAGTAACTGGGGATCAATTCGCTACCCTTCCCATCGAAAGACGACTCGACTTGCTCCTTCACCGGGCCAAAGCCGAATAATGGTTTCCAACTATTTGTGTATATGTAATTATTGTAATAGGATTTAGAATGCATTTTTATTTACTCTTGTTTTGCACGTGTGTAGATAGAATGTGATTACAATGCACAGTTTCGATGAATGTTTGTGTTTCTTTACGCATTTCCACCAATAGGTCCCGTGAACCAAAGCTAGATCACACAACATGTCATAAAGCTCCATTGTGGAACCTCTATCGCCCCCTGTGGACTTCCGAGTAATACCAAATAACTGTGGTCCCGAGCAACCAACATTTTTCCTCCCATCCCATCACAAAGAGAGAGAGAGAAAGAGAAAGAGAGAGAAGCAGAGCTGTCTGATATGCAAAGTTTTTTTGTCTACAGTACTTATATAAATTATGTCTTGTTTATCAGTTTTTTTTTACTGTAACATTACATATCCAGACTGCTTCTAGGAATTTTGGAGTGGTGAGGCAGATGGTGACAGCAGATTGGCACATGCAGACATGCATTTTTAGTATCGCATGATTATGTTTTTGAGAAGCTTAACATCATGATCTTGCTGAGAATACAATTATGAAGTCCTACTGAACGTCTACACTTATTTATAGCTGTATAATCCACTTTTGTAGCTTTTCTTTCATGTCATGCACTTTGTGGTGTTCATATGAAAAAAGAATACACATTACTGCAATTATTTGAACTTGAATAGATCATTTTACAAAATTACCACAAGCAAAAATGGCTCTATGTTCCAGACAATGACACCCATGGGTATTCAGATTTCATTGGTGGACAACTCATACTCTAGGTTTTACACATTGAGTGAAAGCCAAACTGCAAAACCTGTTTGTTTGATCAAGAATCATTTTTGATTAAAAAAAGTCATTGTGAATCAATTTATGGCACCACTAATAAACAAATATTAAGTAAGGCAAAGTGGAAAACAGTTTTTTTTGTTGTCTGTTACAGTTTACATTCGGCCACTCACACACATTCATACAGAGCTTTTATATCACTCACACATCTAATTTTCTTACTGCTGACAGAGCAGTGGAAATTAGGGGCTCAGTGTTTTGTTTGTTCAGTGGACATCTTGCTTTAACTCCTGAGCCAAAAAAAAAAAAAAAAAAAAGAGACTGACAATGCTTCCAAACAGAAATAAAACAACATGGACATGGAATCAGGCTTGAAAATTAATTTAGTGGCAGGTCAAGCAGTTCATCCTGCTACTGGCTCAATTATTTTTCCAACCATCAAAAAAAAAAGCATAAAACATCTACTTTAGTCATCAAAACAGTAAGAGAAATTCTGTGGTTTGGACAAAAGTTAGTGAGTCCAAACACAAAAACAGACTTCATGTAAAGATGTGAAATAATAATGCAGCGATTTAAATCAAAACATAGGGAAAGGATTTGAATGTCATGCTCAGCTTAAGAAAGTCCCTAAAAAAAATGCATGTACAGTTGTACTGTAGATCCCTAACCTCATGAGTGCAAGCACCGATTTGGCTGAGGCATGATGGGAATAAGAAATCTTCCAGGGAGGCAGGAGGGAGATCAGGCTCCAGGGCTGAGGACAGACTTTCAGCATGTAAAATTAGGCTTTCTCCTGTTAGTTACAGCTCCTCTAAAGAACGGCATATAAATATTTCCTTCTCCCTAAATGTTCAGGGGTTAAAGCCCCACAGGTGCAGAGAACGGGGTTATACATTATGGCTTTTGTCAAATCATAAAGAAAACGTGTTTCTCTATGCTTTAGCTGTGATTACTGGACCCACCAGAGGGTGGTGAGAAGAGTGGGCTGGTTTCTGATCATCAAAAATACCAATAAAAAAAACTGCAATGGTCTCCACAGGGATGTGATAATAATACATGTCACAGGAGATTAGCAGCTGATGATGACTCCAGAGTGCACTCACGCTTAATGTACATATAATTAAATGAGACAAGGATTTGGCAGCAGGATGGTTTTTTTGCTGCTTGGAGGTTTGTGGAAAAACCATAATTCTGAAATATTATTCAAGAGAAAAAAACAAGTGGTGATGAGTGATATAGGCTCCACACACAACAGTGAAGCTTAGTGTTTTTTTCGCAGCAGGCTGCAACATTCATGTTGGTTTGTGGTCACGGAGCACATGTCCAGATGCAGAGGTGTTTTGATTGCACTTGCAGGCGATGTTAACAAGCCTGAGGTATAGCGCTGAGTTTTTCCAGAACACACGAACATACACACATAGAAACACACACACTTGGTGAAAAGGTCATGTGCAGATTTTGTGGCCTCTTGACTCTGGGGCGAACAACAGCTCTGTTGACACAGAACAATATGTGGATGTGCATGAACTTTACTTCCTGCATTATGTATGCGCACTCTTTCATGGATGTGTTTGCGAGGGCAAGAGCACGCACATATACAAACATGCAGACATGTGAAAGCCATTGAGGATTTAAGAGTTTGTCCATGTTTGTCCATGATCTAAATCAGTCAAGGAGCTTGAACTATGGTCACACTAGTTTGCACAAGCAAGCCATGACTTGATGTTGTTGCATATTCTGTCTTCATGCTAACTTACCTGTGATATGACTTTAAATTTATTTACTTTACTTATCAGTCAACTATTTAAAATAGAATCAGTCACACTTTATCTGTGCTGCACTTTCCAAACAAATCAAAGTGCTTTACAGGTGACTGACGATCATCATTAAAAATATAGCATTATATGATGTGAGATAAAAATTATAAAACACCTTATGAAAAACAGAATAAATCTGCAAATTTCTTTTTATTTCATGTTTTTAAATATTAACTATTAGTAAAATTGAGAAAACCAAGCTGTCTGAGGGGCCTCACAAGAATTTCTTTGTGGTGCCAGTCCATGTATAGTTTTACTGATATTAAAGGTAGCTAGTATAACTTTTGCTTTTAGTCAGCACTTGTGCAGCAGTGCCTAGTTTTAGGTCAGGGTTAAAATTTAGAAAGCCTCCTCAAGCGGCCAGGCCAAAAAGGAAAAGGGACAGCTTATTGAACCCAATAACTTTATTTCCCCTTTTTTAGTTGTACAGCAATATTTACAGTGGTATGACCAAACTGAAGAAAAGAAAAAGTGTATGGGAGAAAACAGAAGCAACAAAAATAAAGTCTACAGGTCACATGGAAGAGTAATGCACTGAGCTATGCCATAGAAATCCAGCAGCAGCAACAACAGATGGCTCCTTCCATTCAGGGAAAATAGCAATTAAGTAAACAATTAGCAAATGGCAGTGTTTTAATATGGTTCAAAAACAGGTATAATAGGTATACAGTGTAAATATAAACCCAGATATTGAAAATGTTAAAATATGCTTCTAAATTATTAAAAAAAAAAATCCCTTCCTCCAAACTACATATTTCCTCAAGATCCTGTCATAAAATCTGGAAACAGATTTGGTAGTCCCTGATTCCAATGAAGCGCATGGCAATGTGCTCTGCACAGCAATGTGGGGTTCCACTTTTTAAAGATGGCAAACTGTCGTGACCCAAATTATACCCGAGAGCAAACGTGTGTATAATGTAACATATCATTTAAAGCCATAGCTGTATTAATATTGAATTGGTAAACAAATCTTTTCCTAGTAAACTTTCTTTCATGCATGTTATTTAAAACAAAGACACATCTACTATAAATACATCTAAACCAAAAGGTTGACAAAATTCTGCTAATTACTTTAGGGACCCAAAGAAAATCATCTGCAACCCATCTATGGGTCGTGACCTAGTGCTTGACAACCACTGGTCTGTAGGTGAGATGAGAAACAAAAAAACAAACAAAAAAAGTTTGGTGTCTGAAGTGAGATAGGCACCGGTCAATTAGCTGTCAAGGTCCATTCCGTTGGACAAGTCCACATAGAGAAAATATCCTCAGACAATTTTCCAGAATTTTATAATATTAGAGTGGTGTGTGGAGGAGTTATAAAAAAGGGGGAAAAAAAAATCATATTTTCACATGTTAAAGAAAAATGAAAGGAGGCTTCCCCAACATTCATTGATTTATCAGTATTTTCTTCCTCTCCTCATCAGTGTATGTTCAACACAAATGGACCTGGATATTCGCTGATATAGTGATGATTTACTGATTTACAGCACACGCAAGGTCCTCTAGGTCCAGATCCGGACCACAGTGTGCCATTTAGTGAGCTCTGCTTAAGGCTACTTGGCGATGCACTGGTCCCTTTAAGATGTAATATTAAAATTTACTGTAGTTTTCGCTCTAAAAGCCATAAAAGCTAAATAAACACACTGTCTCACTGCCTGCTTCATTTACACTATACACAAAACAATCATGTCATTTAACCGTGCAAACAAAAAACACCATGTATACTGTACGCTAAGGAGTTCCCCAACCTTAATGATTAATTACGCTCTGATATGACCCATAGCAGCATCTCCTGAAATATGGCCTCTCCACTGCTGCAGGTGTTCTATACCACCACCATCATGCATACAATAATAAATACAGGGTTAAGTTTATGTGGAACGGTCATGGTTTAGTGACGCTAAAACCTTCATCTTCATGGTTACAATAATAACCACACAGTAAAGGTTGTGTAAATAAAACCAAACAACTTAATTAGTGACCTTCACAGCAGTCTGTTCTCTTCGGGGACAGGTCACGCATGCTCATCAGCTTTATTCTTGAAGTAAAAGTTTTTTGGCCCTATACTTCTTCATTTGCCTCTGACATACAATAACTACTAAGGACATTTGAGGCCATCAACAAAAACATAGTCTGAACATAAAAATCTACAAAGTGAAGCTGAATCGCACGGATCTGAAAATTTTATTCTAATAAATGGACATTAGGTGGCAAATCCAGTGGTTTATAAGCAAGTCTATAAAAAAAACTCTCATTTGATTCATAACATCACTAAACATTCCCTATAGTTATTATCACTAGTCTCTTCTTCAGTGGGGCATGATGTAAATTTTATAAATTATAGGACCTACAGATAGGTCACAGAAGATTATACATGAAGATTCTGTTAACTTATTAAACATTTCTTGGAAAATATTTGTATACCAATTAGCTACACTATGCACAAGTCTTCTCTTTTCACAATATATATTGTGATTTCTGTCACAATATATTGCATTATTTACAAAGGGGGAAAGTTTGTGAAACAATGAAATACACTACCGTTCAAAAGTTTGGGGTCACCCAGACAATTTTGTCACACTTTTATTTATCAAATGAGCTGCAAAATGAATAGAAAATATAGTCAAGACATTGACGAGGTTCGATCGAACCCACAAATGTGATGCTCCAGATACTCAACTAGCTCAAAGGAAGGTCAGTGTTTTATAGCTTCTCTAACCAGCTAAACTGTTTTCAGCTGTGCTAACATAATTGCACAAGGGTTTTCTAATCATCCATTAGCCTTCTAACGCAATTAGCAAACACAATGTACCATTAGAACACTGGAGTGATGGTTGCTGGAAATGGGCCTCTATACATCTATGTAGATATTGCATTAAAAACCAGACGTTTGCAGCTAGAATAGTCATTTACCACATGAACAATGTATAGACTGTATTTTTGATTAGTTATCTTCATTGAAAAACAGCGTTTTTCTTTCAAAAATAAGGAAATTTCAAAGTGACCCCAAACTTTTGAACGGTAGTGTAGAGCTGTGTTTCAGAAAAACCATCAAACCATCATGGCATTAGACAAATCTAAAACTTAATTTTTGAAAATTGTTTTTTTCAGACAGGACAGACGATCGTGATGGGAGCTAGATGGGCCCCGATATGCAGCAAAAAAAACCACAATCCAGGCTCAAACCTGGTTTGCCAGAAGAAGCTAAATGGGCACCAGCATGACCAAGTGAGCTATGCAGCACCCTGCTTACTTGTACTTCATTAGTTGTAATAATTTGCTTGTGCTGATTACCTATGGCCTCAAGGACAGGCGGACATACAGTACAGTATTTGTGTTAAACCTGCAATAACTTTTAATTAATTTGATTTGATGGATTCTGTTCCCAAAAACAACCAAATCTTTTTTTTTTTTTTTTCCATTAGCAATGATGCAATGATGTTTCCAAGCAAATTCACCAAATTCTATTCTATTTTCAATTTTAAAAAGTACACATTTAAAAAAGGAACAAAACAAACTTTCCCCTGTATACATTCTCCAAGTTGATGATAAACTGGCTTGTGTACAACATTCCTGCAAGCAATGCTTGGAAATTTAGAGTGCTATACTTCAACAGGAAGGTCAGAAAGTGCACTTATAGCTCAAACATACATTTACTGGTCACAAATCGCCAGTTTATCCCTCATGAGACCCAAAACTGGTCCAACATGAGGCCAGAGCAGGAAAAAGGAGTATGAGGAACAGCTTTTCTCCAGATGCACTAAGTATTTATCAAGTATTTATGGTGTCAGCGAGGACAGAGACAAATTGCTCACACAGTAACCAACCCCACCTCTTCTCCTCCTTCCCTCCTTCCGCTGGACCAAATGAGGGAGTGATTAGAGGGAGGAGTAATGTTTAATGTTAAACCTAGAGGAAAACACACAAATACCACACACCTGTACTGTTGGACACAACATGCACAATTTACTGTATTCATTCATTGCAAAATCCATGTTACAGGTCACATAAAAATATACACAGCATATTATGGAAGATGTTTGTATCTTACACAGAGACTGATTTCTTACCTGTGTTGTTCCATTGTGGATAGAATGAATATATGCAAGTGGAATGCCACCCGTTATACAACTCATATATGACTGCTTATGTTAATTGTCCTCATCCACCCTTCATCAATGGCTTGTCCTTTTCGGAGGGGCACATGAGGGGCTGGAACTGATCCCAGATGGCAGCAGCACGTGTCACACCACGGATGAGATGATGATAATTGTTAATAATATTAATTGATTGTTGATTTTTGAAATGCCTCTGGTCTCTATATTTTCCCCATTTGTAAACATCTGTATGTGACACCTACTGCATGTCTGTCCGTCCCGGGAGAGGGATCCCTCCTCCGTGGCTCTTCCTGAGGAAAACTGTGTTTTAAATTTGGGCTATATAAATAAAATTGACTTTACTTGAATCAAATGTAGTGTTATCAGTGCTATACCAACTGTACTTCTGCATATACAAGCTAATACCACAACAAAATGAAGTGGATTACTGAATTGTCACATAATTTTGAACATACTCAAAATGCCTCTTTGCTCAGTGGGATAAACCTGCAACCAATCAGACACATAACCTACACGAAATATGCAGAGCGATGGACAACATGCTTTTGTACTTTTCAGTGAGCAATGGCTATGTAGCAATGGCTCCATGCAGCAAGTCACTTTAAGCAACAGCCAAATTGAAAGACAGCTGCTCTACAGGCCAGGTCGAGTGATAAAAATAATGAAAATAATATTGTCTATAAGCCATAAAAAAGCATCAGTTTATGAAGTGTGACCACTCCTGCAGAACGTGAATACAACCAACTAAATGTATCACTTCCTTCCTCATTACAGCTGTACTACAATTAATCTATAAAGAGGACAAAACTCAAGGCAATTACACTAATTAGACTAGTCATCTCGTCTCTGTCTGTCTATTCATTCAGCACAAAATTACAAATGTGTGTTTTTTTGGGGGGGCATTTAAGCCTTTATTATGGACATGACACTAAGTGTGACGGGGTAAAAGAGAGGGTGCAGTTAAACTCAGGACCTTTGCTCCTCTGCAGTGTCCTGAGGGGACAAGTTCTACCCATTAAGCTATCCACTGTGCCAGTGCGCCACAATTCCAGCCAATCACAGACGGAAATTTGTTCTTAAAACTACTGCAAATGTTACACAAACTCAACATCTACCAACATATTCCCTCAGGAACCTTCAAATGGGTGGAGACAGATCTGGAAGAAGGAGAAGTGAAGAAGAAAAATATCAAAACACAACATTTAAAAGCACAATAATGTTGGCACTATGTCAAGGGCCATCCCCTTGACAGGTCGAGATAGAGAAAATCTCCTCAGGGCATCATAATCTCTTAATAGTAGTGTGTGGACTGTTTAAAAATAAAAAAAAGAAATCTTCTTAAATTGGTCTTACACTGTGGCCTGCTGGTTTGGCATATATCAAGCTTTAATGCACATCACCACTATCTTGAGAATTTTGGCTTGAATAGTTGTGACTTGTCACAGCTGGTGATTTCTTAAAAGCATCTGGTGAAAATGGGTTCCTAGAAATGTAATTTTGGTGTGGAAAAATAATTTTTGAGTCACCATCACTCCGACCATACACCTTAACTTCCTCCCTGGAGAGAAATTGTTACAAGTTAACATAAAGTTAGTCACATCCACTAACAGTTAACCATTGTTCTGCATGTACCAACCGTATCACAACAACTTTAAATTGTCCTTTTTTGTCATGTACACATGCCCCATCACAGCCCACACCGACTGGCCTGCAGGGATCCCACCTCTCTTCCTGTGATCAGGCTGGCCCACCCTAGTGCCCGACTATGGACAAGACACACCTGGTTACACTCAGCTATGGACTTCTTTGATGCGAACATGTGGAGGTCTCCTTTTGTACAGAGCCTTGGGGTGCTTTGCCCTAATTTCCCTCAGTATACACAGATTATCTGTGCCTGGGTAATGCAAACAGAGGGATCATCTAAATGTATGTGAATGCCCCTAATGGCCCCAGCAAATCGGTCCTGGAACAAGGGCTCCTGGATCTGAGCTGGCTGCAGTCAAGATTTGCACTGTAGGTATTCGTAAAAGGGATTACCCAGGTCTACAGGGCACTTTTTTCCCCACAACCCAGGAGTTATTGGAATGGGAGACTGACAAACATATATAAAATCCTTTTTATCTGGATTTGGAATGAGCTGCCTCTACTAATTCATAAACTAAACATGAACCAGTTCCAATTCCTTGAAAGGTTTGAGTATTTTTGCAATCAGTGAAGATTTCCTTGAATGTTCAAGATGGAGTTGGTTGTTATTGAATAGCTTGTGGGCAGCAAATGTATGGCAAATATTGGCCGTGTAAGTCACTCATATGTCAAAGATTTTATTAAATAAGCGAGTCAAACTGTACCAATGAATTTGTTGTATTATAATGCAATGCACAAATTTATGCACACCATATGAAGAAAACATTAAAAACCCTAAATGTCACTGAAAGAAAGCAACCTTTCTCCAGTCTCCAGGATTATACTGTATGTTGCCATTTTATGTTTCTCCTAACTAAAAATGTGCGTAAGCTAAACTTTCTAAGACAAAAGTATGTTTTTTACATGTCTACAGATGTGTATTTTCACCAATTGTGGCACTTGTTGACAATAACCAGGTTATGGTGAGGAATACTTAATTTCCCCTCATAGCATCAACATCCTCTTTAAAAAAAACATGCCTTGTCATTAGTGTGGGTGAACTCAGCCGAGTCTGGTAGTGGTTTGATTTCGCTCTGCAGACACGTCTGGCAAGGACACCATTTTGGCAATTTTGAATCTCCTCAAAAAGGGGAATCAATCACAAACCCCTGGCACACCAGAGGCAGGCGTGTGCAGTGACTACAGAGAGGCCTCAAACAGCTTTTGCATACATTTAACATGGCAGCCACCAAAGAGCAGCAGTCTTTTGATTCGGTGTTTGCTTTCACTACTTGCTCTGCAGAGCTCCCCAAGGGCAAAAGTTACTGATGCCATTTCTAGGTAGCCATCGCTCCTAGAAAACTACAACAAGCAAGTTTGTTGATCATTGGTCTTGGAGCTATGAGTTGCATACATATGCATTTTGATACACTGGTTACACCTCCTAAATATAGAAGGTGACTTCAACCTTTCCAGACTCAATGAGATGCAGTCTGGTGTCAGATTAATAGCATTAATCACACTGTCTTACAGTGTTAAAACACACTAGAATGTCAACTTACTATAAAGAGCGTTAAAATGTGCCATGCCAGAAGTGTACCACGTGCCTTGAGCAGCTGTTTTCTGTCTCTCTAAACTATTTCTATCAAAATAAAGCCAAAATACCCCAGACAATTAAATGAATAAATCAAAATATACTCCATGATGTTCCTTCATACCTCAGTATAACCTTAAGAGAAAAAGCTGTGCCTTGTCACATGATCCAACATTTAGTTTGGATTTGGTCTTGAACTGTCATGTAATGTGATGTTTCAGACCTGATATTTGACCTGATCTGTCCTGAGAAATTAAATCATACACAGACAGAGCTGAGAACAACTTTTCACACCCGGTATTAAAGTGCATCCTGGATTTGTTTTCTGTGATCGCATGAGATCAGATCCATCTTCACTGCTCTGCATTCATATACATACTGAATTCATGTCTGTTGACTGGAACAAAATTATGTTTTTCATTAATATGAGTCTGCAGCTTTGTCTGCGTGTGTGTGTGTGTATGAAACTGCTGTAACATGAAATATGATGAATGTAGAGTATAAAAGGTGTACAATTTCCCCCCTCTCAAATGCAGCAAGTGTAAAAGCTGTGTGAGCATGAGTCACTACATCATGGTTGCTGACGTGTTGGGCAGTCTGACACCAAGGAGCTTGTGGTGGACTCCCAGCTCCTTAGTTTTCCTGATGTTGAGCTGCTAGTGTCTCCTTGTCATACTATCCTATGAAGCTTTCTATTAGATATGTTGATTTAAAAAAAAATAACAATTTAACAAACAAACAATAATGATGCCTTTTGGATGGCATCATTAACCCTTGGATGAGAATCCACATAAATAAACAATTATTTCATTTATATACATATCTATGTTTTTTAATTTGGTGAAATTTAGGCGAAAGGTGGGTTCACCCTGGATAGGGTCAACCAGTCCATCACAGGGCTAACATCCAAACACAAACCTCCATTTACACTCACACACAATTGTGGCCAACTTAGAGTCTCAAGTTAACCCCACTTTGCATGTCTTTGGACTGTGGGAGAAGGGAGGAGTATCCAGAAAAAACAAACAAATATACATGGGGAGAAGGAATCAAACCAATGACCTAATTGTTCTATTGCAGCCATACTATTGCCAATATATATATATATATATATATATATATATATACAAAACAGTGAGTAATGCAGTAAATGAGTTTAAAAGCACAACAGCTTTACTCATGAGCCTCCATGAGTCAAACTGACAAGTTAAAGCCCGAAAATGCAGTCACCAAAGACAAGCTGCTTCTCACAGATGTTTTTTTTTTTTTTTTTGACAGTTGCTGCGCATCGTCATACCTGTCATGACAAAAAAAGGAGAGTTCCTGCTTTGCACCCGATGGAGTGTATGAAAACCTTTCAGGCAGTCAGCCCAGGAATTCAACAAGAAGTCCTGGGAAGTGAAACAACTCCAACTGGAGAGACAGTTCAGCCAAGAGAACTCCTCAACACAACAACAGCACCATGGTGACTGCCTCACCTACTAAGGCCTGTCAAGGGATAGTTTATTTATTTACTGTATATTGATGTGTGGTTGGATGACCCACTGACATATAATCAGTGTTCGACTGCACTGTGTGAGCCCCCTGCACCAGGAACTAGTCTGAGACATGGACACCCACTCTTGGTGACAACATGGCTGCCATCCATCCATCCATCCATCCATCTTCTGCCACTTATCCGAGGTCGGATCACGGGGGTAGTAGTTTAAGCAGAGAAGTCCAGACTTCCCGCTCCCCGGCCACTTCATCCAGCTCTTCTGGGGGAATCCCGAGGCATTCCCATGCTAGTCTCTCCAGTGAGTCTTGGGTCGTCCCCGGGGCCTCCTCCCAGTGAGACGTGCCCGGAACACCTCACCAGGTCACTCACTGCCAACAAGGACAATTAGAAAAATGCTCATCTAGAGTCAAATACATTTAAAAGACTAACAAATCAGACTACAAAGTAAAAGTGTCAACTGTTTTAAACTTCAGAGACAGAAAAAACAGACATATTTTACAAATCTGAGGAAACAAAGGGTTTTCTTGGTGCATAAATATGATATTGAGCCTGAAACTTTTTTATGCTGTTATTTATGATAATTTAGAGGCTAAATTATGCATGTTTTTATTCCCCAGACTCAGCGAACAAAATATACACCTGCTTAAGTCTACTATATCTTAATAACTTGTAAACTGCTTCATCTCACTGTTAAACTCTTCTGCCAGGAAACTGAAGTCTGCTAGTGACAAGTGATTTAGCTAAGTGACACAAATTTACCAAAACAAGGCAGCTGTGGGCCAGCAGCTCCAGCATTCCTGTGAGGTAGAAATGCACATTTTATTTCAATTGTCAGTTGGAAAAGGCTGCCTAACAAGAAAAATAAAAATAAATAAAAGGATTAAAACAATTATACATATTGGAAACACGTACATTTTGTTTCGTTGAGCAGCTAAAATCTGCTTTCCCTTGTATCCAGCTGGTTGCCAGCCATGTTTCTAGTGACAGTCAATATCCATCTACAACACTATGAGTGCAGAGTATGTGTCAGTGCCCCATTCACCAACAGTTCAAAAAACCTGCAAAAAACATTATCCTTTTAAGCAAATCATTACTTTCCCCGGGTGGATGACAGGTTCCCATGGTACACATTTGCCAGCCATTCACATTCTACAGATGACAGATCAGGAAATCACCCACATGTGTAGCTGCAGATACATCAGAAGCTGATCTGGAGTGGGAAAAATATATGATTTACATCTGGAATGTGAGCATCAGCAGACATTCCTGTGTCGACTCTTATGTCTTGGATGATGTCAGAGTGTGTGCATGGAATTGCCACAAACTCATGACAAATTGCCGTCTTTGGTTTTATTGGTGTTTGACCTTGAAATTTATATTGAATCTCTTCACATCATGAGAGGGCATAGATTATGGGCTAATGTGTTTTCAATGGAGCCCAGATCCATCCATGCTAGCTTTGTGCTTTGTGAGTGTTTTGAAGTGGTTTTTCAGACAGTGCCATGAGGGCTATGGGGATCGTGTTTCCAAATGCTTTCTGTAGGGCAGACAGGGCATCCTTAAAAAAATCATTTACAATATAATCATATCTGAGCCAGACTGGCAGCCATGGTTTAAAGCTTTCATACTGTGTAATTGTCTTCAACTGGAAACAGCTTGCTGCTTTGACTAACTGCAAACCAGGATTCTGATTTTACCACCATCAAAAGTTACCAAAGAAGACATACTAAAAAAATTAATTCTTCAATTTCAGTCTAAACTTAACAACTTTGTTTCAAGTTTGGATTTAACAGTCTGGAGTCAGCTTTATTGGACTGTCAGTTTTCATGGAAATTTGGATATTAAAGTCAAAAATGAAATGTATTTCTCTTTGCTCAGTATTCTCCAGTCACTAATGAAAACTGACCCCTTTTAACTTTTTGGCTCATTTATTCCCATTTTATTCCTGTCATTTATTGTGCCCATTCAACTATAGGTCTTGGTGTTTTTATTTAGTCAGCATTTCTCTATACAGCTGTTTCATTTCAGAGGAACTGTACATGTATAATGGATTTTTTCTCATGGATAACAAAAAATGTATATTTTCTTAATTAATTTTAAATTTTTCCCCATTAATTTTTCTGTCTCTTTGTTTTTTTTGGAGTTTTTGATCACGAATTCCATAACCTTTCACCATAATGACAGAGTGGTTCTAAGAGATAGTAAGACAGAACATTATAGTGACTGCTCTATAACTTTTCTATATACAGGTCTCCATGGTGAAGAGATTACTACTCCAGCACTGACAACAGAGTCTAAAAGAGAGTTGGACGGGCGGGAAAACTAATTATATCAGAGGAGAGTTTGAGGGATTGCATTGAGTCATCTGTCATTTCTGGAACAAATGCATCTGTCTATACTCATCTTTAACAACATCCAAATGAAACTTGACAATCAACTGTATTTTGGCAATCCTGCCCACTGCTCGTATATTCATTTATACATCATCTTCAGAAATGCATATTCATGCAAAGGTCAAACAGACAAGACAAGATGACATGACCTTTACTAAACTGTTTTTCATCCCAGCAGATTCATTTGTAGTTTACCCCCATTTACAATAGACAAATAAATATCAGCAAGACACAGACCAAAACAAACAGAAGTCAGGAGACTGAATTTATGTATTTATTTATTTTGTTTGCTTTTGGCTGCTCCCTGTTTAACAATCAATACAGATCACATGCCAGTGATACTCATATTTGTCATGGCAGAGTTTTTTACAGCTATACTTATGCAACCCTCCCATTTATCCAGGCTTGGGACTGGCACTAGGTGCACACTGGCCCCTCTGTGGCTGAGGTCAATTTAGAGTGTCCAATTAACCCAATCATTGTGGAGCAATAGGGATTGGGCACCTTCCTCTGCCTTCCTCCGCCTTTGTCACCTGAAAACAATTTTCTCTGCTGGACTTTCAGTTATCCTTGAGCAGACAATGTTATTCAGACTGTTCTTATTATTAATGCAAAATCCAACAGGAAAGATGGAATGTTAAAAGACTTCATGAATGAACAATAGAAGTTATATTTGGTGTCTAAAGTACAGTAAATTATTCATTTTTGTTTTGATACATTGTTCCTATCATCATCGCACCATTTAACATACTAGTAGTGTGCATGTAAAACAAGCACACAAGGACTGTGTGTATTTATTCAAACAATTGCACTTCACATTATAACAATTCATTAGCTTATACTGTTGTAAACGATTCCAAGGCAGTGTTCACAGTGCAGAGCATTATAGTGCTGTGTGTGAGATGTTGACTTTAGAACCAATTCTCTACTGAATTTTTGGCCTTTATGATGGATTACAGACTCGCACACAGCTCAAGCCCCATCTGCATACACATGGGTATGCCATCGCCTTAATCCAACTTATATAAAAATGCACAACTTATTACACCACCTCCTTTTCTATTTCTTCCAGGCTATAATGAGGTACGGAGAAACAGAGAGGATTAGGTTACCAGGAAATTGAAAAGGTGCAGGAGCAGCCAGAGATTGGAAGATAACTCTGCTTTATAATACACAGCTTCCTGATGAGGATAACACCCGTGTGTGCGTGTGTAGGCGTGTGTGTATGTGCGTATGTATCTGGTGTTCCATATGTTGTGGGACCTAAATCATGCACAGTAACATTATGGGGACTTGTCTTCCTTTTGTCAACAAAAATTAAGTCCCCATGACATAAATTACTATATTTTAAGGTGATGAAATGTTTTAAAGTTAAACTGAGGTTAGGATTAGATTAAGGTTATGGTTAGGGCACCAGTAATTATGTTTAAGGTGAAAGTAAGTCTCGAGGAAATCATTGTAATTCAATGCAATGTCCTCTGAAGTCCTGGAAACCAGAGTGTATGTGTGTGTATGACAGGGTCTAGCCTGTGTACCATACTTTGACACAAGGTGGTAAGAGTTGCCACAGTGCAATGATGGTACCTCAGTGGTAGAGTGAGACAGCTAGTCTACAACCCCAGTACCAAAAAATCTGTGTAAAATGTAAATAAAAACAGAATGTAATTGTTACGACCAGGACTAGTGGTAAACCTGATCGCAGAGTGTGGAGACTCCGTCTTCCCAACTCCCAACAACCCACCAGTAACACACTAAACAAACCATTTTAAATGATTATTGAGAACAAGTACAAAAGGTCTGCTGGCAATCTGGCTGAGAGTGGTTCAAGGGGAAGCCCACTGCAGCTGGGATGATCAGGCCTCTTATATTGGAACCTCCTCTGCAGGACCAATCAGCTCCCAGGATCCACCTAGACACTCACACACGTCATTTAATCAAACATGCACACCTGCAACCCATCACACACTCACATGCAGACTCATGCATACAAAGGAAAAAGGAACCCAAGACCCATAAACTCATATTCTCTTCCCAATACAACAAAACATCATGTCAGATGTTAAAACTGAGACATTTTACCACTTCATGACAAATTACCTCGTTTTGAATTTGATGGCAGCAACACATCTCAAAAACACACACACTGGTTTCCATGACTTCAGAGGACATTGCTTTGAGATTAATTTCCTGGAGACTTACTCTAACCCTGATCCCAACCTTCCTAACCCTAACCTCAGCCTAACTTTTAGTCGTGTCTTCAACTTAAAATGGAGTAATTGGTACATTATTATCATCACCAGATCCCCTGAAGGCTGTGTTCTTTCTCCTCTGCTCTTCTCCCAGTATACGAACAGCTGCACCTCCAGTCATCAGTCTGTCAAGTACCTGAAGTTTGTGGACGTAACCGCCCTCATCGGACTCATCTCTGATGGGGCTGAATTGGTCTTTAGGTGACCATCTGATGACGTGATCCACCAAAAATAGCCTGGAGCTCAGTGCTCTCAAAACAGTGGAAATGATCATGGACATCCCCACTGTGGAGTCATTCGACTTTCTGGGGACCATCATGACCTAGGACCTGAAGTGGGAGCTGAAAAGCCCTGCAGAGAATTCACTTCTTGCAGCAGCTGAAGAAGCTCAACCTTGCCGAAAGGCAATGATGGAGCACTTGTCTGTCGCCCCTCCAGGACCTGCACGTCTACAGGACACTAAGGCATGAAGATAAGATTGCAGCTGACCCCTCTCAGCCCCGCAAGAGGCTGCAGTCCATCAGGACCAAAACAATGCAACACAAAACTAGTTTTTTCCCCCCCTCTGAGGCTTATCTCTTTGCAACTCTTCTCTGTCCGTCACTAGTTTTCATAGGGCACTGACTTTTGTTATTTTCTTTCCGACAGATTGACTGACTTTTAAATTATATTAACTCTCTGTTGTACATAATAGCTTTCTCAAACTCATTTCTATTTTATTGTCCTTATATTATTTATCCATCTCTTTTCTTATTCTTTAATTATCTGACTTGTGCTTCACTGCTGTGTAACAGGTAACTTATAAATAAATCTTTGCCTCGTTAGGCTGTGATATGTACAACATAACAACAACAACAAATACTTGAATATCAAATATTCATTCACAAGGAAATGGTTTTAAATTGAAGATTGCCACTGTCACCCCATGGCCGTTGCCTCTGTTTACCCGGCTGAGGCATGATAGTTTGTTTCTTTGGGGACATTTTAGAGAAGGAGACATCAGGGAGGAAAATAAATTAACACACACTTAAGAGAAGATGTGCGCATGCAGATGAAATGTTGGTGTTTCATGCTTGTGGTTATGCTTGTAGTGTTTTCACATTTGTATGAATAATAATGATGTTTGTTTCCGCTTCTGTGTTTCTGTGCACACATGGACGATGAGGACAGCAGGAGGTCTCTTTAAAAGCATTCTCACTGTGCATCAGCCCCAAGGGTCCCTGATTATAATAAACACGTTGTGATTATTGACTAACACATTTTACATTTATTTTTTTATTTATTACTTATTTATTTCCCAATAAGCTTTAGAGACAAGTCAAACATAATGTGCAGTTAAATGTTGTCATTAACTCAGATTTTCTTGTTGTCATTATTCTTACATAATGAATATGATGCGCAGTATCGATGGAAACCTGGAGCCTGCAACTCTTGTATAATAAGTCTGCAGTGGGTGTTGACTTTATTGTCTCCACTGAGCCAGAAAATCAAAGTTGAGGAGACAAATGTGCATATTTCTTTTTGGCTAATTGCCCCTTCTGGTCGCAAAATAGTCCACTGTTTATGAGTGCATCTACAGAGTCATATACAGTATATATATGCATGTGTTCATAACCCCCTGTCAGACTAGTTTATTTATGCTCCAGTGAATATCTGCAGGAATCTATGCTCTAATAAAGGTATAGCTATTAGGAGTCAGCACCAGATAACATAGCCAGCAAAGCCTCATTTAAAACACAGGATGACCGTTAACACAAACTGGCCAGAGAACAATTTTCATTAAGTGGGCCCAGGCTGTGTGCAATGCATCTTATACACAAGCAACATCAATTTTGGTACAAATGTTCCACTGGTCTTTTCTAGTACGGATGTATCTAGTACTGAGGCTGGAAAGTCCAAAATAGTATAAAGCATTGTACTGCGAGGGTTTTTCACGTTTCATCCATCCAAAGCAATGTACAGTGCACAAGACAGGCAAAGTAGAAAGTGTCTAAAAGACAGGAAGTGAAGCTAGAGGTGCCAGAGCTGAACATGCTAAGATTTTTGCAGGGAGTGATCAGGATGGACAGGATTAGAAATTAGCATATTGGAGGGGCAGCTCAGGTTAAATGGTTTGGACATAAAGTAAGAGAGTCAAGGTTGAGATGGTTTGGATACGTGTAGAGGTGGGATAGTGATTATATTGGACAAAGTGGACATTGTGAAAGAGGAGATCAAGACTGTCGATGCCACAGAAGAGGACGCAAGAGATAGGGAAAGACAGAGGCAGACGATCCTCTGTGGCCACCCCTAAAGAGCAAAAGTGGAAGAACTTTTTTAATTAAATTCAATTTGTAAAAAGAACATTTAAGTCAAGTCAATTTTTATCTCAAGTTAATTTTATTTTTATAGCCCAACATCACAAAAACAATTTGCCTTTTGAGTCTGTAGAGCGAGTGACAACCTCTATCCTCAGACCCTCACGAGTGTGGAAAAACACAAAAACCCTTGTACAGGGGAAAAAATGGGAGAAAACTCAGGAAGAGCCACAGAGGACAGATCCCTCTTAAAGGACGGACAGACGTGCTGTAGTGGTCACATGTACGAAAACACTGAATGTGAATTGTGGAGGGTAAGGGTTAGGGTTATTGTTAGTGATGGAATTTGTAACAGATGCTCATAGAGAGAGCACCATCTCTCTATGGGCATTTATGAGCATTTATGACCCCTGACAGAACTATCTGTCAGGGGTCATAGAGAAGCACCTAGTTTACAATCAGCAGGATAACCTAGGCTTTTATTTGCAGTGATTGAAAATAGCATGTCAATGAGGCTGAGAGCAACACCAATATTGTGCAGATCAGAAATCCAAACATAGGTGAGTTGGCAAACATGCCATTAATAAAATGCTAAAGTGAGTTGTAAGTTTTGATTTAAAGAGCTCAAGAGAGTCACATTGTCTGGTGTCAGCAGGGAGGTTATTCCACAGGGAGGAGGCACGATAGGAAAAAGTCAACAGAAGTAGAAGTCGAAGTAGGAGATCTGATCTCACACGGACAGGGAGCCAATGAAGAGAAGATTGTGGCAGCACATGGTAAAGAATACTATAACACACCCTTAGTAGTGATGAGTGCACACACTACTTCCAAAGAAAAAAAAGGTAACAGTTACACATTTTCTGCACAATAAGTGCAGTGAATTTGCATTATATTTACATTGTTTGGTAAAAAAAAACAAGTTAAAGTTATGCATGCTCATCTTACAAGAGCATTGCTATAGTTATCTGATTGTGGGAAGGTACCATGAGAGGAGGTCTGTTTTTTGCAAAGGACGATGCAACAGAGGATGTAAAGAGAAGATTTTTTTTCTCCCAGCACACCAAAATCAAAATGATGATATTTAGAGTAGAAATATATATACATGTATATAAGGAAAATAAAAAAAACCTGACACATGGTACAAGTCAAATGCGACAATCATAAGCAACACAACAGCATAAACTGTTATACATTTCAATCTCATGTCAATGAGATTGGAGGCCTACCACCACACAGGAAGCCAAAATACATGCAAACTATCCCTCCCAAAAGAGTTACATAAATTTAAGACCAACTGACCGTTACCATTGCCCAAGCCGGGCAGCATGAGATGTTTATGTACATTCACAACCAGAAATACTGGCTTAAAAGCCCTGCAGTCAGGGTGCGTGCTCCCTTTTCTACAGCCTTCTATCTGGAATGAAGGTAAGTTTCTTTTTCCCCGTTGAACTTACACACAAAGTAACTGAGTGATACCTGTATCCTCGCACGGAGCAGACTACCGGTGTAAAGTTTCTGCCCTGTATCGGTTCTAATTTGCTTGTGTGGACACAGTTATCGCATGCCGTTCTGGCACAAATCAACTGAGCTAAGACCGCTTGGACAGGGTGGTCTCAGCTCGTTTGCACTCGCTCCACGGAGCGGTTCGTTTGCAGTGTGTACAATCCCAATCAATTTTCATTTACTGAGGGATTTCCTGAAGTCCATATTTCTCTTTAAAACTCTGACCAATCACAAAACTCTTTGTAAGTGCATAGCGTTGAGGGAGTATCGATCCAAGAATGCAGTGTGAACATGAATTGAGCCAAGGTTAGTTGCAAAACTGTTATAAATTAAAACCAGAATAGAAATTAATCGAAATGAAATGCAGGTATGAAAGCACCCTAGCTGAGTCATTGGTGTTTTTAAAACAGCCCCATTTCCTCAGCACATCCACTCCATCTTAGTTTGCACAATTTTGTGGAAGTGACTATCACTGCAATTTGTAGCAGAAATTGAAGCTATTTTGCACGTGTGCTAAGTGCGACTACTTCGAAACTGCGTGTCTTGGATTTGAAATAAAACGGGTAATGTTTTTAGTGGCTAATATATGTTTTGATTTTATATTTTTGTTGTATTAGTTGCTCTTACAAAATTAAATACAAGTTCTTATGTTATATTTCATTAGTCATGTAACTATGCTGTTACATGCGTCTATACTGTCTATACTGAGCCACTAAAAACAAAAGAGACAATGAGGCTCTTTGCATAAACCACCCGGAATTTACTTTCTTCATTCATAGCAGTCAACAGCTGATCTTAGAATTGCGGATAGCATCACTTCCTTTCAACCTGGTTTCAAAATAAGACTGACTGCAGCTTTTTACTACTTCCTGTGTAGACTTTTTTTTCTTGCCATAACGCTTGGCAATATAAATAGCTCTCCAATCATCAAGCTAATGAAACAAAATATGCATTTTTATCTTCTACTTCCATTCTATTATTTAACAAATATATTTCAATACAATACATTTTTAGTTTTAGTAGTCATTCCACAACTGTCAAAATCCATTAACAATGACAGGAAGTAGTCACATTTCGCACATGTGTGGAACAAATCGAGTTTCCTATGTGTTCAGTCCAACATTTGAGACACTCTGAACAAATGTACATTCCATGTACATCATCCAAATGTAAACTTTTAAAATTGTCACATAGGCATATTGACAGCTTGAATGGTAAAAGATTGAACAATCAAATATACTCTTCTTGTCTAGAAAGCAGCACATGTTAAGCGGGCAAGATGTTAAATTTATTCAATCCTGAGTGTATTATTTTGCGTGGGATGTTGGAAGTCAATATTATGTTTATTGTGGACAGGGACTTCTGAATTTATAAGTGATCACCCCTTTCATACACTGTGATCAAGAGAACTTCATTCAGCTGTGAGTGTCACTAAAGATGAAGTGCACTTAATGCTGGAGTGGAGGTCAAGAGGGATCGGTTTGAGAAAGGCCCACAGCTAATATTTTAAGTTTTTTTTTTTTTTTTAATTGTCCTGAGAGTGGTGATTTCTATCATCAGTTATGTTGACTGGAAGATCTCTTCATAAAAATACAGAGCGTGTGAAATACTCACCTCCAGAGAGTGGTTTGTCATTGGTAGATGATAAACATTTATAACATCTGGCCACCAAACAATGCAAGTTTTCTTGTGGATAAGAGGAAACAGTTGAACATGAGGTGACATATTCTCGGAAATATCAGGTTAAAAGAAAACAAATGATTGACAACATCAAGAGTAGTTTGCCTTTGTGAGTTTGATTGGAGTAAGAACTGTTGATGTGCTGCAATAAAGGCGGGCAAATAAGAATATTTCAAAAATCAGTTGAACACACTATGTTTCATGTTCTCATCCAAATGAACACGGGGATGAACAGGGGGAACAAACCGTCGTAATCCTCTCAAACTTTAGCAGCTAATGTGTTACCTGCTGAAGCGGGGAGGGTCTGCTCACCTACAGGTTCTGGGGAACAAAGACCCACCTGGACAAGACCAGGTCCAAAAACTAACTATTTCATGCAAAATGCTTGCAAAATACTTCATGTTAATATGTCAGTAGGATATTTGAGGAGTCTACAATATATCCATTCAAACAAGAGTTGAAGTGGTTCATGTTGTGTGCATTAGCAACTGTACCCATGAAATAAAACACAAACACCGGCCTGTGTTTGAGTTTGTAAATGTTTGTTCCTCATCAGTGATTCCACTTGGAAAAGGGAACAGCAAAGTTTTCCCGCTGTAGTCTGTTACTAATACATTTCTGCTGTCACGTTTTCTTTTCTTTGAAGACATAGACTAAAGGTGCCGGTGCTGTTTCTTCAGCAACATAATAAATACGATCCTCTATCCTAAAGAATGCTAAAAATTATCCCGCATTTAACTTCTCTCTGCATTCTCTCCATCTTGCAGCTCTGTCACGTGACTTACTTTCTTCTTTGTCACGGGAGCCGGAAACTCCAAGCCCATCACCGTATGTTTGTTCATATGAAGCTCCTGTAGAAACATGGTCAACGGTCTGCGACTATGGGCCTTATTGTAAAGCTACAGAGATAATACAGCGATTATAGAATATTAGCAAAATGATCACGGATACTTAATTTGATATTTGATAATAAAGCCCATGAAATTCTACAAACTGCACCATTAATAACTTTTTAAATAAAAAAAGGATGAACCTGTTTTTTGATTCATCTGCATTCATAGCTGCTAATAGTGTTTATGGAGAAACAAATCTGGTCACAGATTCTGTCTTTCAACTGTACAAAGTGTAAAGTTAAGAGAATGTGTTATCTCTTTTTGGATTTCATTACTTATTAACTTTTCGAATCAAATGATGTTTATATGCACCACTACTAACTATCTGAAAGAAAATAAAAACATTTATTCTTCAAAACTACAGAAAAAAAATGTGCAAAATCTGCTGTTTTGCCACTGAATCCACTGACTAAATCTTGGCCCTATGATTTATTCTTTGGGCCATAGCATAAATCCCCAGAAATCTTCATCCAAATCATTTGAATACTTTTTTTTTTTTTTTGGTTATTTGCTTTCATGTTTTATGAACACATTTGTATGACAAAAGAATGTACAAATTTATTCTTCACAATAAACAGGGAATTTCCATTCTGGGTTACAGCATAAATTGTAATAATTCTTCATAACCTAAATAGACATAAACCAAATACTGGAGAAAATACTGGGGATCACTTGGGAGTGCTGCTCTACAAACTGCAGTCTGGATGCAAAATGTAATTAGTGTGATGAGTCCCTCATGTATCATTACAGCATTCCTTCATATCCATGTCCCTCTGCTGTGCACTTAATGCAATATCAGGGTTTTACTTTGGCACTGAGGCTTTTGTTAACCTCAACTGTGTTCTCAATGTCAACCCAGATGCATCAGCCGTGATTCATGGCATTATTAAGCATCAATAAAATCACACAGAAAAACTCTCAGCTGTGCACCTCTTGCAAACACTGTGCTATTATTTACAATAAAGCATCTTTCTAGTGCTCTCTGGATGACAGGAAAGCCACCATAGGGTTACCTTTGGCAGCAGAGGAGGGAGATATACAAATAAGTGCTGTGTGTATATATATCCTTGAGTGAGACAGACGAAATAATTTGTGAATGACAAAGGAGTCAGTGAGGACAAAAGACAAGTGTAATCTGCTGTAGGTCTGCCGGATGGTAAAGGCAGGTTTTGTGCTGTACTGACAATTATCCAGTCATAAGATCACCTGCACTGAGCTCCCATTTTTATATAGGAGGCAGTCTGGACAAGGAACGTTAAGTTACATCACATTACGTTACGTTAAGGTAAAATTTAGCATTATTCAATGGGGATGTTGCAGCTAACCATAGTCTTGTAGGCTTTTGTAAAACCTCTGGAGAGCTGACCCAGCACCTGATATTAACATAAAAAGACAATTCTAGGGTAATGAAAAGCAACATTTCATATAGTTGAGTGATTGTACACTTAAATATAATTCTACATCTTAATTTTCTGCTAAATGAAAATAATTTCGCATAAATTACACAATTTTTTCACACAATTTTACACACTGTGCCTTTAAAGAGACAGATATACATAGAAAGCAAAAACTTAATGACTTGCACAACAGAAAGAGTTCCTGTACATATATATGTTATGGCATGCTATGCATATGCACAATACTGACCTGTGCATACATCACATGGAGATACTGGCACTGTTTCATTTATTCTCTAGGTCTGAGACACTTTTTTATCTGTGCCTTTATTTGTTGACATAGTCCTCATCACTCAACAGGATATAATGTAGGTAACCCCAACCTTAATGTCTCTGTGTCGTGTTCTTGACTGGTGAAATATGGATAACAATGAAGTCTGTTTGTCTGTCATTTGTTACTATCATGTGCATTACCCAGTTACACTTGCACCTGTTGGTTTTATCCAGCAAACCCTCATGCCAGTAGTATATTTGCACACATTGTGACCCAGTTTAGATGTCAGTGTGTCAGCACATACAACCGCCCTATATTTCCCCATCCTATGTGTGCCAGTGGTCCAGAAAAGAAGCTATTTTATCGCATTTACTGTACAGTGTACACATAGCAGGTGAACCTTGACTTCTGTGTGCCAGGAGGACTTACTGATGTGCATGGAATTATTTGCAGTGGCCTGTTTTTTTTTTTGGTTTTTTTTTAACTTTACTGAGAGTGTGTGTGCAAAAAAGTGTGCAAAAAGTCATTTGGTGTCACTTTTTAAAAAGGTAAATCAAAGTCCACTGAGTAAACATCTCCTTTGCCATCAAATAAGGTTATAAAGTAACTGATAATAACTGTGTAATGATTTATTCATGCAACTATGTGGCTCGATGCATATTTTAAAGGGATAGTTCGAGGGGTTGTAGGATGTACTGATGTGATGTGACAGATTTTTTTTTTTTTTTTTACTGTTGCACTATTCTTTTCCTGCAATAATTACAAGTGCCCTTGTCTGTTGTTTGTATACACTGATGTCTTTTATATAGTTCAGTTTTCGCTGTTTTTTTATTTATTGTCATTTTATTGTTTTTTTTTTTATATACTGCACGTTTGCACTGTGGGTTGAGAGGATAGTAATTTAATCTGTGCTGTATGTTGTACATAGAGCATATTTGACAATAAAGCTGACTTGACTTGACTTGTATACCTCCAGCTTATAACCAGCCTGAGACACAGAAGCTGGGTTTCAGTGGAAATATGGCTACCGGCAGGGACAAAAAGAAAAAGTTTTTAACAGTAAACAATATGTATAAGCTTAAGTCAAAGATATGCTTGCCACTTTTTCCTGCTTTTGGACAGTCTTTTACTACAGGCACCACACGGCTGCTTCCATGAGCAAGTTCGCATGTGTTATTTTTTTGACTTTGGTGTCTGAAATTCTTACTTTGGATATATCTAAGTGACACCAAGTTACCAAATGATGTAGCAGTTGGCCAGCAGTTCCTGGTCTAATCCTGAAAAAAAAAAGCCAAGCTTTGCATCATGAATGATTAAGAATGACAAGGATATTAATCTATTATATTTGTTCTCTCACCCCAGCAGTCTGTGCCTTGTTTCCAAGCTCTATAGTAGGTCTCTCTCTCTCTCTCTCTCTCTCTCTCTCTCTCTCTCTCTCTCTTTTTCTCTCGTTCATCAGGCTGAAAGGTGTCCATGCAGTTCCGGACTCCTTCCATCTTCTACTTGTTTCTGTTATAATCCCTTCTTATTTTCATCTCTGTGATTTATACTGTATGTTCCTATTCTTTTTAAATTTGATGTCTTTGTATTCTGCTAAATGTGTTTCTGTACATATGACACCAACTGCACGTCTCTCCACCCTGAGAGAGGGATCCCTCCTCTGTGGCTCTTTTTTGTGGAGTTTTTCCTCGCTCACTGCAAAGCCATTTAGAGGCAAACTGAATTTATGATGTTGGGCTGTATAAATAAAAGTGACTTGATTGTACAATAACAAACCTATCAGACAGCCGTCACTTTACATTATACTAGGCACAAAATTTAGCACAATATGATATGATTTCTTAAGAATGAGTTTTTCCTGTTGCATATCCTCATTAGACACCCTTTTTAAGGAGTAAAAAAGCAAACAAGTATAAAAATATATTAAGAGCAGTGAATCAACAACTCCTGTGTGCTTTGATGTTAAATTTTTAATTGTCCCTATGGACATGGGTGCAGGAGACTGAGCAGTTACATTTATTTTGTCAGAAAAGGTCAAATAAAATGGGAAACGTATACTGAAGATGGGGACTTAAGTAGGAGTAGATTTTACTAGGTGAGTTTCTTGTCCGTCTTGATTACACATATTATTATACTGTATAAATTCTGTCCCCTTTCATCATGATCACAAAGGGTGACCTCGGGATTTCAGGATTCATATGTTGCCTTTTCAAATATGCTCGTTTCAGTTTACCATTCAAACACTGAAGGTCTTTGCTATTTCTTTGATTAAACAGAGAGCTCAGAGGTTTCAGGCAGCAGTCATAGCCAATGGCAGCCTGTGAAGATAAAAGGGTAAACAAAGCAGCACTCATCTGGAGAAGTCAAGTAGAGATTCTGAATAATGTTTTTTTTTCAGACTTTGTGATTTGACACTATTTTTTTGTATAAAACTATGAGCAACTCAACAAGCTCATTTCTCTATAAAAATAACGGCTCTCGTCCAACCTTACAGTGCACATCAGGTGTGAAGTTTTCATTTGAGGACACAGGCCACTGGCACTGAGTGAGGAGGCACTTTTGCATCATTCATTCTCCACCTCTTGTGTATTCCTCAAATAAGATCACGGATACGAAATGGCACAGATCACAGTGTGAAGGCTCCCACTTTGTCTGCTGCCTAACTGCGAGCGGTGGGATAATCTCAGAAAAGCGTCTGACCAGATCAAGTCTCGAGACGAGCTCACTGAGGGTTTAATAAACACACTTACAAACACACACACACACACACACACACACACAACACAAGGATTAAAAAGAAAAAAAAAAATCGTCTGAGTGAAGGTTGTTGACATTCACACTGATGCAGTGATGCAGTGACAATGCCTGATTTATCATGACCTCTCTTGGGCCTGAAAGCAAATTCCTGCTTGAAGGTCCAGTGTCTAACATTTATTCATTCATTTTCCACTGCTTTATCCTCCACATGAGGGTCCCTGGGCCACTGGAGCCAAACAGATAACGCCTGGTGGCACTAACATCCAACCTGATGAAGATCCTGGAGTGACTGGTCTTGCTTCGTCTTTGCCCTGGGGTGAGATCAGCAATGGACCAGCTACAATTAGCCTACCAGTCTAGCATTGGGGTGGATGATGCTGTCATCTACTGTAAATGCAGGACAGAGTTCTTTCTCACCTTGAAAAGGCTTGAAGCACTGTGAGGATAATGTTTTTTTTGTTTTTTTTTTAAATTTCTCCAGTGCTTTCAACACCATATAGCTAGCAATTTTGAAGGACAAGCTGGATCACACAAGAGTGGCCCTTCACCTCACATCCTGGATTGTGGATTATTTGACGGGGACATGGCTGCCTACAGTACATGTGCCCCGTAGGGAAGAGTTCTGGCTCCGTTCCTTTTCATCCTGTACACTGCAGACGTTTCCTACAGCTCCTGCAGCAGTTTTTTGACGGCTATGCAACTGTTGGCCTCATCATAGATGATGACTACAGAGAGTACAGAGAACTAATACAGAACTTTGTGGACCGGTGCCTGCAGAACTGCCTTCAGATCAATGTGGGGAATACTGAAGAACAAGTGGTGGATTTTCATAGGAGATGACACTCTCTTGAACTTTTGACGTTCAAGAAATGAACATTGGGATGGTGACATCTTATTAGTAACTGGGTGTTCACATAAGCATTAAACTGGACTGGTCTGACCCAGAGGTCTTTTGTGCACTCCTAAAGACCTTAGTGTCAATAGCATCTCAACTGTGGACAGGAAGAGGCTGAACTTACTGATTAACAAAGCCAGCTGTGTCCTTGGATTCCCCGTTGACTCAGTGGAGGTGGTGAGAGAGGAGAATAATAGGTAGGGTATGATCTCTGATATTCTCTCACTCTATATTACATCTACTGTGTATTATTATTATTTATTTATTTAATCAGGTAAGCACACATTAATCAACATATCAGCCAAAAAAGCATCCATTAAATATGCTGGAGCTAACACAATTGCTAATATGGTGGACATTAACAACAAAAAGTAGGTACCTGCATTCAACAAGGATCTTTGCTGATTGGATGGACACACTGTTTGTCTTTTAACTGTAAGCAGAGCGCTGGAAAGCATTGAGGGTAATACACCTTAACTAGCACCATGCCCCAACTAAGCCTAAAATTCTTACACTAACGCAGCTCAGCTGTATTTAGTTGAGGCTGATTCAAGACAGTCTGGCTTGTAACCGGAAGGAGATGTACCATACACTCTATTTGGCCCCAGACAAGGAATAAAAGCAAAAACCAAGACCCGGGGGGTACTCCATGAAGCAGGATTGATGAAAAGTCTTGTTTATTTTGATAAGTCTGGCTCATTTAAATGGGAGTTTCATTCCATCATTGTTGCTTAAATTAAACACCATCCAGTAACCATAGTAACTTACACTGGTGCTGTGCTTGAAGTGGACTGGCACTTCTTAATTTTACTATTGAGGACTGGTACCTTTATTTGCATACCTGCATACTCTGTTTACCTTCTTTCTAAACAGAGTATAATTTCCAAATGTGCACTACATGACGTGACTTTCAACCGTTCTCGCAAGAGTCTAGTGTTTGTTTCTGGTGTCAAGACACATTTATGTCCTGGAGGACAGCAAAAAACAGGACACCAAATCAAATGGACTGTGTGCTTTGAATCATTGTTGGAAATGTTAGGGATAATCTAAACAAGTTGGGGATAAAAGTGTAACACAAGCCCAGTTTTAGTTATTTAATACAGACTGATTTAAACACTGATAAGATTTGATTTGAGATAAGCTATGAGCTAAGATATTCACCCACGGTGAATCCCTAACTTGAATTCCTCACATGCATTGAGCAGCAAAACTGCTGTGAAGAAAAAGCGATGCTGCCAATACATTTTCTTCTTCTTTTTTTTTTTAACTAATTTTCAAGCATTAATTCATTCAGTGAACCTCAGTCATCTCAGAAGCTTCCAGGTTTTGGTTGCTTCGTAACCACAAATGTGACAGGGGTGGACGCCCCAAGAATCAAAAAGGTTTATGTTGAAATATAAGTTTGTTAATCTTTTTAGTTTAAAAAATGAAAAATCAATATGTTAAGTCAGTGTAAATATGGACCTAATGTGATCCAGGACAAAGTTGCATTCTCGTTGTTAAAGTCACAGTCAAGGCCAAAACGCTCACATCACCATGCTTTAGTTGTAGCACTCGTTTTACACAGCTCTGTGTAGGTAGAGGCTCTTTTCATGTCGGGACACAGTTTGTTTCTCAGTAATATCACTTATTATGGAATAACATTAGTTCTGCTGAGATGCTCCTCTGGACAACATAATTGCACAGCGAGGTTGCTGCCTTTATCCGTGATGTGAGGGGGGAGTATAGCTCACTAGCAATGAGCATACAAGCTTCTACCTACTGCGTAGTACACTGCCTGTTAATGATATTTTTAATGAGATCAAGATCAATTTACGCAGCGTGTGTAATAACTTGATTCTCTATTCAAAGCTCCTTCTCTCTGTACGGCGGCAGCCCCTTAATCTTAACAAGTGAGTCAACAAATGACATTCCTAACTGAGTACCATCTGGAGTGAACTATGAATAATATTTATGTCTGTATGTCTGCATTGCTGTGGCAGTTTAATGAGATCATTCTCTCTTTTTTTTTTCCTCATCAGACCTGATGGGGACACTGACACTTTGCTGCTGCATGCTCAGCGGTGTGTCAGTTAGTGTGTCTGTCTCGGTGGGACTCCACTCCACCAGCAGTCTATGACCTTTCACCTATAGTTGAGTCACAGCTGCTGTCAGGCTGGACGCAAACAGCAGGAGTGTGAGTGGACACTCTTGCCTTTACTAATGCCTACAATGAGTGTTAGCTCACAAAATTGTTTTGGGGTTTCTCCCTCTCCAAAGGTCGCCACAGCAGATCACTGCATACTGTATTTGATTTGGCAGAGGTTTTTTGCAGGATGCAAACCTTCCTGATGCAACCTTCCTATTTACCTGGACTTGGAACCAACACTAGGAGTACAGTGAATGTACCCCTCTGGCTGGGGTCGATTTAGAGTGTCTGGTTAACCCATTCAATGGGGATTAAATGGGATTGGGTACCTTGCTTAGAAGACCCCCCAACCCTTTACCTCCTGGGACTGGAACTGGCAACCCTTTGGTTACAAGTGCCACCAAACCATTGGCTGCCCTGTTATAAGCTCACAAGTATTTGAGGCAAAATTAGCAAGCAACCAAGTAGCAGATAAACGTTTAAGATCAGTTAAAAAAGCTGATTTTAAAAGATTGTGTAACATTAAAACTGTAGTATGTAACTTTAACATGCAAACAAATAATCTATACCACATCCAGACGTCAACTTTTACAAACTTTTCCACCTGACTGACACAGTCACACGTACAAATGATTGGTGCAGTATAACTGTTACTGTTAGTTCATTGCTACACAGAGTGCCAATCAGGTCCCTCCATGTTTTCATTTTACATTTTAATTATTTACTCTTTGCGTGTGTGCATGTATGTTGGCGTGTATATACTTATGTTTTTGTCTTATTTGGTTGTATGTTATTATGTGAGGTAAATACTTTTGTTCATGTTTATCTTTATAAACATGAACAAATGTGATCGGTGGTATTGTGGTTGTCTGTTTTGTACCTGCTGGAAGTAAGAAACAAACAAACAAACAAACAAAAAATTATAATAATAACCATGATTACTACTCAAGCTTTAAAATAATATTAGTTTGATGTGGTCTGTTTGGTTTAGAGAATTGTACAGTGGCAACACATGATCGTGGAGTTGTGAGTGTAAGAGCAGGGTGGTCATACTGGGACATGGTTTAGTGTCAGGTAAGAGGGGGAAAAAAAAAGGAGGAAAAAATGAAAACGTCAGAGGGACGTGTTGAGAAATAAAAAGAGACAGAGGGACATGGGCTGTGGGCTGTGCAAATTTCCGCTCTACATGTGCAAAAACACCGCTGAAGCATTCCTTGTTTTTACAGCCTTTTTTTCTTTTTCACCAATCAAATTCCTTTGTCGTGACTTGCTTTCCTATTTTCCCTTGGTAGCGCACATTCCTAGTTAACGTGTCACTTTCTCCTACATTATCACACAGACACATATACACAGGCGCCAGGGGTTGGCACCTGGGTAATGTCGTGGGGGTTATCTTATCTCGTGAGCGAATGGTCAAGCCAGGCTTAACTGAAACCAGCGTGTCCATTCCTCATCAGTAACCCATTAATCAGGATTTACTTTTCCTAATCACAAAGACACAGTGTCAATTTGAAGATGGATGTCATGTTTAGGGATGTGGGTGAATGTGTCAAACCAGAGAGACAGATGGGACGGAAGTAGATAGAAAGAGCATGTTTTAGCATACTAAACACAAACTAAGTATCTTACCTCAAGTATTTGTGTGTGGGTATCTATACAGTACATAGCAATGCAGGAGGAGACTGGACTATTTTGTGTACTTTTTATTGTGTGTACTTTTGTAGCAATAGCTGTCAAGTCTCAAGTGATGCACTGGCAAAAAGCTTCGGGGATTAAGCTGTTTGTTTTTTCTTTGCAGTCTCTGGACAGTTTTCTTATTGTTTTATTATTCTGTCTCTAACACTCCCTATAATCCCCATTATCTATGGATTACCTCATTTGAAAAGAACTCACTGGGTATTCTCCTCCTTCTTACCTTGGTCAAAGAAAAAACAGAGTATTAGTGCGTGTGCACTCACGCACACACACGCACACACACGCACACACACACACACACACACACACACACACAAAGCTCTTTAAATAGAGAGCATATGTTTGCTAATAAGTTATGGATGGTGGAGCAGACAGTGGTGTATTGTTGCATAATGGTGTTAGGAGAGAAAATGACAGCAGTGAGTGAGGTGCACATTGAATCCCTCACTTGAAACAGTTGATTTTTTGAATCACAGCACACATCCTGGAATCGCACACCTGTATAAGATAAAAACAATCCCCCATAACCTTCAATGCTGTGATCCCGCTAAACGCAAATTTTCAAATAATAAAATAATTATTTGGGCTATTTTTGTGTGCATGGTAGACTGTCTCCCTCGCTGATATTAGTACAAGGTTTTTCTGTTTCTAAATGGTCTCTGTAGATAAAAAATATGGTGTTGTAGAGCTCCGGGTGTGAATACATAGAGATTAGCTTTACTGACATTGTCACATTCGTGATGACATCGTTCTAAAAGTCTCAACACTGATTGGTTTCCGTGTCATTGTAGTCTGGACTGTGAACTTCAGCTCCCCACTCCATCTCTCTCCAACCACCATCTCATCAACAAATGCTGCTTTATTTTGTATTTATTGCACTAAGAAAAAAAACAAAAAACAAAACACACATTGCACTTCCATTGTAAATACTGTATAATTAAACACAAACACCTTTGCTTTAGCTGTAGTATTGCAGAGACTGTGAATTTAGTAGTTTGGACTTTCTGTGTATCTTATTCCTTTTCATATTTTTATATTTCTATTTGTATACACTTTATATCATGTGTTGTGGCCAACTGAAACAAAATTTTAAACCTCTATATGTACATAACACATATAGATACATACATAAGAGAAGACTCTTGAATCTTGACAAGTAGAAATTTTTCAAAAAAACAGAAATGACGCAAAAGCACAACGCACTTTTCATGCCATTCGAGCATGGCCGCAAAGCGCAAAGGGTGTGTCTGCCGGCATCTTTGCAGTGACTTTGTATGTAAACTCCGATGTGACCACAGGACAAAGGGTGATACAGTAACGAGCACAACTGCATAACTGTGCTTTATGTCATATTTTAATTAAAAAAAAAAAAAAAAATCATGAGAGATTTGAAAAAACGAAATACAACAACTTAGACATAATTTTAACTTTTGTGTATGTTATTAAAGTTGTTTTCGGGTGAATTAAGAAATAATTTAATTAATAGAATGAAAGCGACACTGATCAACAGTTTTATATGAATTGATTGAATGAATAAAATGAGAAAGCAACCCAGTTACTCATGTATGTCTACAGTTGTACATATCCAATGATAACCATTTCCTGGTTATCAATGTGGTCAGGTTAAGGTGCAAAAGCAGCTGGTTAGGGCTAAGAAATAATCATGATTTTCCACATTAATTACATTTTCTTGTTTTCTTTTTGATGTTATGAAAGAGGGCACCAGCTGTCCTCATGTCCTCTTTCACAACATCAGTGAACCTTCTCTGTGTTCTCCTTCTTTACCCTGCTGCTTTGCAGCTTCATCTTTTGTCTGATATAATCACTGTCCCTCCATTGCACATGACTAACCCATCTCAACCTTGACTCTTAAACATTATTTCCCTTCAATGTGCTAATTTTTAATCCTGTCAATCCTGGTAACTCCCAACAAAAATCTCAGCATTTTCGGCTCCGACATCTCCCATTCCTCCTCAGCAGGTCTCACTACTGTCTTGTAGACCCTCCCTTTCACCTTTGCTGCTATCCTTGTGTTAAACTAATAATAAAATACAATACACAAAATAACAAGGGCTGACCATGCTAAGAAATTTTTACTTTGACAGTCTCCAGTGCAGAAAAAAGGAAACAGTATTAAAATATGGATCCAAGTCTTTAAGATATGATGAAACCAATTATCAACTCTAAGTAAAACCAGCTAAAATATCAAATCATTTTAAAACAACTGGCTGAGAAAAAAAAAAATAGAAATGAGGTTTCAGCAAAGCTAAAAAAAAAAAAAATTACATGCAAGGAGATTTTCATTCATCGCAATTTTGCTCAATAGAATTTCATTTCTCTTCCTTATATTTTAATGGAAAAGTAAATACGATATTTAAGCCTCTCTTTTTGGCTTCAAAGCTGTGGCTGGATATGAAACACAGACCAGGTTCACGAGGAGGTTGCCCTCTCATGAATCTGTCAGCGCCGCTGCACACGGTAGAGCTCAGACCAGCCTAGTGCTGATTTACACCCTGCTGTGAATGATAGGCAGGCGGTCGGGCTCTAACGACTCCTGCTCCATGTCTGGACAATGTTGTGGCACCGAGCGAAACATGCTCAGGTCAGACAGGAGAGGAGGAGCGTGGGTGGGTTGAGGTTGTCCAGGAAGAAGGAAATGTAAGCCAACAAAGACCCTTTTTTTTTTTTACAGTACACAGCAGAGATAGAGAGGTGTGGAGGGAAAATACATGTACTGACTGTGTGTGTAACTGCAATTGTGCAAGTGATTGAAGTGAGAGAGTCTGTTTGGGTAGGTGGGTGGGTTAGCATTCATACCCCATATGCGTGTGCCCCCCACCAGTGGATGGTGGATGAGGTTAGGTTTATATGATGTTACAAAATATATAATTATTGTGTTAGTCCAAAAAAAAAAAAAAAAAAAAAAAAAATTTTAAAGTTCAAGTAAATACGTTAGTCTAAATTAAATTGTACTAAATTAAATTTCTCAAAGTTGGACTCATGCACCCAAATAATGTAGTTGGGAGTTATTACTATATCGCAGCTGGACCCAAACTGGCCTTGACTGTCTGCACATGTTCCAAGAAGCTGGTACACAAGAGAAGAAGACAACATTGAGAACAAAATGGTAAAATCCAGACTTGTACATTTTTGGACTGATGAGGAGGCTGAATTTATCTTCTATCTGCTGAAAGAATTCAATATTTTGAAGTTAATGAATGCTGCAAAGACATGGTACCAACTCAATAGGTCAGCTGGAAAAAAAAAACCCTAATACTGATAAGCAGAAAGGAGGCGCATCACCATCTAGTGCAGTGGAGAAAGACACATGTCATTTAATGAATCACTTGCATGCTAGTATTTGTATTCTGAGACAAGGGCAGTAGTCTGATTAGAGTTGAGCTACAACTGCAGCCTGACATAACTGTGGATGGGATTGGGACGGGATTAGGATAAGCATTCCATGTGCCGTACATGTGTGTTTATAGTATTCGCTATGAGTCTGTATTGCTTGCATATATTTGTTTTTACGTTACATGTGCATGGCCATGTACAAGGGTATTTCTGTAGCTGTGTAGGGAAGAAGGTTGATTTCACATTTAGTGTATATGAGTGTGCATTTGTTACTTTTTCTAGAACCTTTTTTTGGCATAAACACTGACCTTGTCAGGATCAGTAGCCCTCAGGACCTTGGTCCTAAAAAAAACTTGGTCCTAAAAAGGCAGAACCTCATTTCAGAGGAGCTGCTTACATTTAGGACTATGATTTAAACAGTGGTTAGGTTAAGTTTACCTGGTTATGGTTAAGGATAATGCTCTGTCTAAATGAATGGAAGTCAATTTAGAGTCCTAAAAAGGACAGCTACAGAAATCTGTGTGTGTGTTTGTGTATAGGCTGTACATATATTAATAGATAGATTATATGTGTTCTTGGAAGGAGGCTGTGCGAATGACTGATAAGTGATTTAGCCCTCACCTCACTATCCCATCAACAAATTAATTTCACTTTTCATCTCACTAATTATACTGTGTATGCGAGACATCAAGCTAATTTAGCCACACTGTCACATTGGATTTTCACTTTTCACAAACAACATATTGTAGCGTGTCTCAAACTGAGTTTGAAATGGTTAACGCCTATTGTACTGTTACCTGTAGTTTCATGTTCCATACAAGAAGACGGTGCCTAAATGTGTAGTGAGTAATATATCTTTTTTATTAAGTTTGTTATCATTTTGTGCTACTCTTTGCTGTTTGCTTTAAAATTAACATGATTTCAGTAAATGCACTAAATATATAGTATGCACCATCACTGAACAAAAACAAATATTTATTTCCTAATATGTCCTTTTATATTATTCTGTATAGTCATCAGAGCAACACATGAGTAACTTTCTTTAAGGTTTTGCTATCAGTTGCAACATTAAAGCTGCAGTAGGCACAAACACCAGGACAATAGTTGATTCCACAGGTTGTTAAAACCATCCCATCAGACTAACTCATTTTATTATGTGACAGATGACCAGGGGCGGCCTTTCCTTCTCTGTAACTATGTTTATTTTCTGACACTTTCCTGTTTTTAGGTTTCCTTGCAGCATAGGCTGTTGTTGCCGGTGCTCGAGTAGCAAATATTCCTTATGGTAGGACAGATTCCCCCAAGTATTGCCTAACACTTCTTCCAATTGTGCTTTCAACAGATGTAGCTGGATTTTAATGTTGTAACTGGTTTATTTTTGAATAACTGAAGCTATAAAAATAATGGCAAATAATTACAAAGGGAGCTGTATGAGCAGGTGTGGAGGATACTTTTTTTTTTTTTTTTGAATTACGAAGACCAATTTCTCTTGGGAGCGAGTTTTATTTCATTTTCCATTACCTTATCCTTAACTAATAGCGATAGCAATGGTAATAGTTATTGATGAATAAACATTTCCGTTTTGAAGTCCAAACAAAGTTATAAGTCATAAAGTCAAACCGTCAGCTTGTTTACTACCTGGATGATTGAACATGTTTACAGTACAATGACTGCTCCAATTTGTTTTTCCAAATAATCTTTTTTTATGACATTGCTCTACTACATCTTAGAAATGAATTAGATAAATAGATCATTACCATAACAAATCAAAACAATGGCCATAGGGCACCAAATAGTTTTTAAACTACTAAATTATGTTAAGAGATCATAATCGACTTGTTTACTTCATGGTGACACGATTTAAGACAAATGTCATTAATAAGCGCCTCAATCACATTTTAGTTTCTGATCCAAGTGAATCCATTTGTGGTCAGTTGTCTCATTCCTGCTTGTGAATCGTTCATCAATGCATCATCATCATCCAGTTGACTGCAGGACGACTAACATCCATTAATATCAGTGCATTAATATATATTAGTCTCAGTTCTCACTGTTAAGTCAATGCAGATAATGTTTGGTGATGAGTTTTACTATAGGAGATTATTTTAAAAATTGACCCTTGACAAAACAGACTTAATTTTGTAGATAAAAAGCATGTGCACCTTCAGTTGATATATAAACAGTGTAATCAGCCTCCATGGACTTTGACAAGTGACAACCATGAGACACAGAAGGAAATGAGTCAAGCTTTGTTTTGATGTGAAGACATTATTAATGAAATGTTAATGTGCTTGTCACATTGACATCAAAAATTATGTCCCCTCTGTGAAACTCATGTGTTGGTCATGTGTTTCAGAGTGAGTGAATGTGGGTCTCTGGTCTGAAATACTCATGTTCCTCCTATGGGGGGCGCTCTTGGGTCAAACTTGGAGAAAAAAATGAAGTGAGGGATTTTCGCCGACAGAGAGAGAAATGACAAATGCACTCACACACATAAAGAGGGAAAGGGAGAGGGAGAGCAAGTATGGCAGTGGAGAGGGTGCCCCCTCCCTCTCCCTCTCTGTCTCTCTCTGTTCATGCAGACGGTATGTACCTTGCAAAGCTCAAAGTCTCCGGGAGGGGCTCCCTCATTGTGCGGCACCCAGCTGTATTGTTTTAGTGTGTGACTGTGTCGAGGGGAGGGAGCTTTTCCCAGGGTTTGTCCTGGCCACTCACGGAGCCTGGCAGCTCGATCCCAAACCCGCATCCCCTTCCTGTCATTCACAGCCGGTTCCTCCCTCCATCCAAACACCACTTCTCCTCCACTTGCCATCACAAAAGTGATCCAGGCACTAAATCAGACCCCATAAATTAATATGGAAAGAGAGAATGGTAGAACTGAAGACAGTGCAGCTCTGATACTGACATAAAACTGAAGAGCCATGTTATTTTTTCATTTGAAAGACATTAAACTACTATGTGGAAAAGGTAAGGTGCATACATGAAGGTTCATTAAGCTGTCATTTTCTCTCATCTTGCATCCTGCTTTGACTTACATGCAGGTTGTTAGTGAAGTTGTTTTTACCTGTGCCTGTTTGCCTATTCTGTCTTTGAATACGGCTGCCAGTGAGGACACAACTTTCAGTTATTAAAATGCTCACCTCATAAAACCTCTCAACTGTACATTTGTAATATCTTTACAATAAGGTTAGTATCTTAATCTTGCCATCTTTCAGCTTTTCCCAATTGGAAACTGAAATTTGTGTCTCTTTGAACAACTCCACACAGGTATTATATTTCTAATGCCACGTCTGTTTACTGTTAGTTTGGATCTATCTAAGTGACACAAACACCAAATGAGGCACCAGTGCACCAGACGCTAATGTATCCCCATGAGCTAAAAATTATTATTTTCTCTATGGGCTTTGGTGCAGGAGAGTAGGCAATTTAAATACTACATTGGCAGATGAAATACTGCCTAACTGTAAGATAAAGCAGCAAATAGTCTAATATGGACGTTTGAGTATTTGATTTTTTATCGTTTTCTATATATACTGTATGTTGTATCTTTGTACTAAATCCCTTTAGGTCACCAACAATTAGAAGTGTGGTCATACTCAACACAAGGACACAGCCTCGTAGGATATTTATCAAAACATTTGTTTAACATTCAGAAAATTATAATTCATATGACTGAATTAATAATGTGTCATGTGTGACTTGAGTCACAGCTTAGGCAAGTACAAGTGTCAACCATCTCACTGATTTACCTGGGAAGAACTGCAAAAAATATAAGATAAAAAAAAAAAAATAAACATTGAAAAAATGTTAAAAATATTCATGCATTTGTGTAATTTTTGTTTATTCACAGTATC
The DNA here is from genome assembly GCA_016785285.1 of Brachirus orientalis. NCBI lineage: Eukaryota > Metazoa > Chordata > Actinopteri > Pleuronectiformes > Soleidae > Brachirus > Brachirus orientalis. Next base: position 2,846,253 of record JAFBJR010000099.1, on the reverse strand, counting down.
TGTAATGTATTATTTGCAACACAGTAGGTTAATGGGTTTCTTGTCAAAATGGCTAATCCAAATAGAAAACCTGTCCAATGAAAATGTGAACATTTTTAGTGGGTGCCTGAATGTGGAAAATTATAGATACAGATACACCAACATTAAACACAAACATGCCAACATATGGTACATGCAAAAGTATCCTCCTGGTCCCACTCTTTGAGATTATCGCTGCAGTTTATCCACAACAGCAGCTCCAGGTGAAGAACAGCTGGAGTGGATGGGGAAACAAAGTGAAAAGCAACTAAGCAAAAATATGCTCAACTTTTTTAATTTGCTCCACAGGGTTTGGAAGGCAATTAGAAGACGAGAACATTTGCTGATGAAAGGGAATGTCCTTGTTGTTGTCGGTGTCAGTGCAAAGATAGATGCAGTGGTGAGTCACAGAGGTCAAATATTTTTGAGTCTGGGATAATTTCTTCTGCAGGAGTAAATGTTAACTCAAGAAATGAAAACCTGACTTATTTTCAAGAAGCCAAATAACGAAATCACATCTAAAAGGAAAAGCCTGATAACATTGACATGTCGCTCAGTCAGTCTACTTTTTAATGATCAAAGGCAGGCTAAGAAAACTTCCTGCTTCTATATGTAAACTTTGATAACGCAAACAGTGGTGTTTGTTGTGTTACCAGAAATAGAGAACGGCATGCCCGCGATGGTTGATGTCAGGATACAGAGCCTCAGATACAATGGCTACTGACAGATGCCTTTATGGAAACAACCCTAGTGACTGACCGATGACTATGACTGCCACCCTACAGGAAAAAAAAGAACAATGAATCCTTTCCCACTGAGGAGAGTGAAGAGTGGCTTGACCCCATTATATCAGTGAGGAAGGTGTTCTGTTTAAGCAGCTAAATTTAACACTTTAGGTAATTAGGTCATTAGTTTTGAACAACACCTCAAAAAGGTTCCATTGTAGAGAGCAGCCTGGTTTTTAATGTTGCTACTTTACTTTTCTGCAAACCTTCGGAAACCAAGTCGGAAATTGTTTCACATTGTTTGCATGTTATAAGGACACAATAACCACCGTGTGGCCAAATTCGTTCATTGTCAGAAATGTTGACAGTAATCTCAATGTACAAGTTGGCAAAATGTCAGTTTTTAGTCATTTTAATATGGACTAAATATTTAAATGAATCGCATCCACTGGTATTTATTATTTTCGAACACTCGTACTTTTGTGTTTAATAATTTAGTAATACCAGCAGATATACGCACCTCATAAGGGGAGCACTGTGATTTATTTTTTACCACTTCACACACTGCCAATAAACCTTCCTATATGTCGGTCACAAGAGCACAAGCGCTCTCAGAGTGCAGACTTCTGCCAAGGCTTCAACACTTGGATCTGTATAGAACTTTACCTGCTTACAGCTATTCCCATCTTACATAAGCATGGCAAAATCCATTCTGCTCTGTTAAGATGTCACTGAGATATATGCCTGCCAAGTGTGTAATCTGGATCTTCCTATTGGAAACTGTTGATAGTGTGTCCATTCCTGCAAACACATACCTAATACAGAGATTTGTTCGAAATGTGATAATCTTTTGTGACATCATCAGAGGGTAGATTCTTACGAAAGACACTTGTGTGATTACTTACCCTTCACAAAAAATTCTGATTGAACTGTCAAAACCTGAAGACAGAAAGTTACTGACAGAAGAAGGAACATAAATCCACCCTGAGTAAAACAGAACCTCCCTAATGGAGGTAATGAGCTTCTAAACCGAACCCATTGTTTCTGAAATATGTAATTCTCATAAATCATCCTCAAAACTACCCCAACAATTTGTCTCATATTCATGTCCACTAACATCTCCTGACAAAGTGTCTGGGCAGTTCTTATCATTCACTCGCGAGTGTGTGACAGTAGCCGGGTCGAAGAAGAGGACTTGTAACTCATTTCCAGATAATGGCAGGGCTCTGTCTCCCCACGCTGCCGCAGCAGGCCCCATTTGCCCACTCATCAATCCACTTCCAGACACACCACGCCCCCGCATCCCTCACTTATCACCCCAAAACTACCACAGCACTCTCTAAATAACCGCAGTCACACACTGGGGGCAGATATTTTCTTTTCCAAATTTTGTAACATAGCCTCCCATGATAATGACCATGTGACCATGGACCAAAATGGGTTTCATTTCCCAGACACTTACATTTTCCACACGCACAGTGATGGAGTCAGATACTAGTAGGTGGAGGAAGGACAGTTTAGGATTTTATCTCCACGGGTGGTCTGCCCTGCTTTAAATGACCTCAGGCTTAATGAGGAAACACGACCAACACTGTGGATTACACAGGAGGGGTAAAATATGCAGATGCTTTCAGACACTGCACCCGCTGTGCCTGGTAAATCTTGGGGTGATGCCGGTATGATGGCGGCATCAGGAGGAAACGTTATGGCGGGTGTATGGTTTCGTGAAGGTCGGCCTGCCACTTTGCATTCGTGACCCGCACTGAGCAGACACCCTACTTTGATTAAAGGTGTTTATACTGGACATCTGATCCAGTGTGACAATAGGCCAGGGCCTGACTTTTAATGCAAAGCCAAACACACACTAATGAGGACCAGGCCAGGCTGGACTCCCTCTATGCTTCAAATGTGACATTGTGAATCAGGCTCACAGAACCTGACAAAAATAACCTGCACTGCCTTGGTCACCATTTCCTTTTTTTCTGTTTTTCTTTTTTTTTTTTTTTTTTACTTTTCCCCAAATAGTCAATGGAATTAGAGTTTGTGCAGAGGCACCCTGAAGCAGTTACTGGATGATCCACTGCCACGTGTGTGTGTGTGTGTGTGCGTGTGACAACTCAATTTATATGCGTTGTAAAACTTTGGGGGAGTGGTGATGCAATCAGGAAGTGATGTTGAGAATTAACAGCATCTAATGTTACAGAGCCAATGATGGCACTATAAGCCATACTAATTTGTTACATGTTATACAATCTAAACCAATGCTGATGTCTGACATCTGCTTCTTTTCAGTTTTTTTCTTTTTTTTTTTCCTCTTTTCACCTATCCATTGGAGGAATGACAGGGGCCATGCATGAGGAATGTTTCTACAACCAGTGATATTACAGCTCAGCTGCTATTAGCAGCTTACATTAACCAAACCAAGTTAAAATTTCTGAACCAAAATGACATAGCACTTGTCACAGAAATGGGGAAATGAGGGTGATGATGATGACTTTTTTTCATCTTGTTTAGACTACTGTTAATTGCTTTATTCATTGTTCTTCCTTCATGTTGATCAAAATGTAATTACTTTGCTTTTAAACCACACTGGGACATAATGCACCCCTATTTTATCCTCACTTCCCTGGTTAATTATTTATTTTTCAAAAAAATGTATCAGTAAAAAAAAAAAAATTACTGATTACTATAGCAAATCCAATGTTACAGAACTGGAAGCTAGGGCTGCAGCGCACTCTCTTCTTATAAAAGATGTTATGCAGTATGTACCAAAATAGAAAACATACCTCAAGCATGAGCTGTGACACTCTAGGCTGAAAATGTTTGTTATGGATAAGAACTGCATACTAATATAAATTATATTTTTATATATTCCATGCTTGTTCTTATGTTTCTCTCTGAAAATCTAACAAACAGAAACAAAAAAAAGTACATCATGGCCAGACTCCAGCATCGTTGCTGAGTGGCTCCTTCAATATGAGCCTATATGTGCAGCCACAGATCCTCAGAGAATGACAGTTGCTGTGTCCCATTTCAAGACGAAAGATGACCTTTTGCGATCAAGGCCCTCAGACTGTGGGATTTCCTGCCTTGCTGAATTAGTGACGTCTGAAATCTTCTTTCGGCTTCTCGATTTAGGGGTCGTGAAAGTTGATCATCTGCTTTAATCATGAAGGTCTTTGTTATTACTATTAATATTATTATCCTGGTTACGAATGTGGTTAACATGAATGTATTTGCAAATCATTAGCTATTCAGTTGGCGGCACAAAACTGCAAATACATCTATGGATAATTTACACACACTCATTACATCTGCAACAGTTTGATGTGAATTTTAAGGACCAATAAAAAAAAATCTATTTTATGTCAAAACTGTGAACAATGATGAGCTGGTGCAGTCATTTTAATAATTAAAAAAGAAAGAAAGGAAATGCAGTAGGGCATTTCACTTTACATCACTTTACTGCTTCAGGATGGACTTTGGGATGTTTGGAAGACAGTTTGAGGATTTCAGTAAGGTTCCATTTATTTGTAAGCAATCCCAGCTGAGCACATTTGCTCCTTATATTTTGTCCAGTTACATGTGTCCGGCTTGGAAGCCAAATCTCAAAATTATTGACTTCAACCCAATGGGCGAATAAATACCTGGAAGAAATACGCATAATAGCTTGCATCATCTGGATACAGGTTTGAATAATATTAATAACAATGCAAATAAATCACACACACTAGCAAACAAATCTGGTTTGCAGGGACCTTCAAGCACAAAAACCACCTGGTACGGGCTCAGGAAAGATCATGTTTTATTCTTCATAGCATCAACATCCTCTCCATAAAAATACATTATTGTCTCCGTAAAACAGCAAAACTGTATGTAACTAATTTTCAGACATTTGGTCTCAAACTATGGTCTGCTCCTTCGTTGTGGATATCTTCCCACATTACACACCATCACACTATATTTGTGACCTACATGTCATGATTGTAGAAAATCCATCAAAAAGAGAAAAAAAGGACCAAAACAGAAACAAAGTAGAAAAAACGGGAAATCAGGTTTCATTTACACAAAACCTAACAAAAGTGCTGAAGCTGGCCGGAACCAGGAAGTACAAGGAAACTGGAGAGACGCGCTGACGAGGAGGAACAGGAAATCCTGGTATAAGTAGGAGCCGGCAGATTAGGGGATTGGAGGCAGCTGCACCGATGAAGGCCCCGCCTCACCCGTCAACCAGCCTCCTACACACAAGAGCACAGACTCCATAGGAGGTAAGGCAGTAGCTGTTGGGGGAGGGTTCAAAGCACGACTTAACTAAACTCGAATTTTCAAAACCGCTTGCTCAAGCTCAGAAGTGGCTGAAGTGTTTTTTGTGACACTTTAATAATGTTTAGATACGGGAAGGACACAGAGACACACCAAAACACATCAGAAATTTGATTTTCCAGTGAATGTCCTCTTTAACCATCGTTAAAATGTGGAGTGGGTGCACGCAGCCACATAGTAGCTATGTTGTTTTAAAACTTTTACACTGGTAGTGAGCTCCACGCAATGATATAGGCGACAGGCATCGCTCAGTTTTCTTGCACGAACAATGAAGGAAAATACAAACTTACCTTAATTCCTTAAGTAGCTGTAGGAAAGGGGAGCACATGACCCAACGACAGGGCCTGTTCAATTTTTCCACTTGGGGCAGGGATGACCAAGCTTAATAAAATAAGTATGTCATTAATTCTGGGGAATACCCGTTAGGTGAGCAGATGCATCCGTGTGGTGGTAGGCCTCAATCTCAGTTACCTGAGGCATTTGACTTTGATTTTTACTATTACCTTTGTTACTTAATTAGTCCTCTTATTTTATTTACTGTACATTGTAAATATTAGCCCAGAGTCATTTTGGTGGCTTGCTTGGAGAAAATAGAAGAACCTCCTCTCTTTGCATCAGCTACTGCACTGACCCTTGCTGAAAACGAAAGACCTCCTGTCCTCCTTTCCATACAAAACAAAATCTAACATTTAAACATTTTATTTTTCCTGTATTTTTCTGTACAGCATGTATTAATATTTGCAAAACAAATTTTCCGCTGCATGTTCACATGAATAAAAAAGCCAGAGAGGTTGCAGCAAAATATCATCCAGCTTCTTGTCTAATTCATGCCACAAACCACAGCAACGTAATGACCATATTTGGATGGACGATGATGTCAAAAAGAGTAAGGCAAGTCATAAACAACAATTCCTATGTGCATCTACAAACACTGAACATACATTTCTGGGAACCCAACCTTTGTTTCTTTTCTAAACCACTGTAATAAATTCAACAGTCATAGCCCCAAATGCTCACCCACAGCTCTCTGCAGCACAAATAATATCTCTTTGCAATGATGTCTTATGCGTTTTTAATAATAAATATTTGCCTCATCAGCATTTCACCTCTCAGGGTGAACCCACGCTCTAATGGGCAAAGGAAGCAGAGGGCAGACAAATAGCTTTTAAGAGGTCTCGGTGAGAAATGGCGGCAGGGGGAAGACATATGAGTCAGCAGAGATGAAATCAATCTTAGGAAAAGAAAGCAAAGCGTGGATGAAAAGTGTGGAAGTTGCATTAGTGCAGAAGTAATGTAAAGGGTGTAATATGAATGCTGCTTCATGAATCACTTGTAATTGCTTTATTTATTTTAATTTCCCCCCAAACATGGATTAAGAAACCTATAGGGGAACTGTCACTTGAGATTAGGGGGATTAGGGGTACACATTTTAATTTGAAATAATTCACTGGTTTCCTACTGTATCACCTTATTTGACTTTTCCGACAGGAAATTGAGGTTTGTAGCGGGCTCACTCTCCCACACCAAAGCCCTGAGAGAAAACAAGTATTTTTTTTAGCTTACAGAGACACAGGAGATGCTGGTCCATTGATCTCTCTTCAGTTTGTGTCACTAAGTTGAACCAGAACACAAATTTTCAAACACCTAAATCAGATAATAACACATTTAAATCTCCTAATAGAGGCAGCAGTGGATCAAGAATTCCTGTGTGCTTTAATGTAAAAGCTCAAATTTTCTCCTTGGACTTTGGTGCAGGGAATGCATGGTTTACCATGGCACACAAGTGCCTAATATCAAGCTAAAGCAATGAACACATTCTGAAGATATTGTTGACTTAAGCTGGTGGAGACTGTATCAGGTAAGCCTTTTGCTAAGAAGCTAAAAATCTTCTGTTCCTCGTGTATCCACTGATGGGTCACGCACAGCTCAGGCACAACTGTCCCTTTTAAAATGTTTATAATTATAACACATTTGGCACCAATCTAGTGGCATGTGGCCCTGTTGTCCACAGGCAATCACTAAAGAGCAGATTGCCAAGAACATTGTGGTTGTTTTAAAGGTTAAGTGTGAAAAATATATAGAATAGAACAGCATAGACTAAAATAGAATAGAATCTATTGACAAATAGATTCTGTAACATGTACAACAAAATTGAGTGCATTCCTTATTAATGCAACAGATAGAATGTAGCAAAAATATATCCTAAAATGTAAAATATTGCTTATTTATAAACATAAAATATACTGTGACAATAAACTGAATGAAAAGGGTAGAAATTAAACACAAAAGGGAGACATCTACATTCAGCATAATTGCATAATCCCTTCAGTCTGAATTATGGTTCAATATACTGTATCAATGGCTGTGGGGTAAAACTGTTTATTAATTCTGTTTCTCCATTTTTTCAGAGATCTGTATCATCTGCTGAATGGCATCAGCTCAAATAGATTCTGACTGGGTGTGATGAGTCCTGCAAAATGTTTTTGGCTTTTCTCGGGCAGCAGGAATTGTGAAGTTCTTTCCGAGAGGTGAGAGGGTGGCCGGATGATTTTCTGAGCCACCCAGAGGAAGGCTGTGTCGCTGGTCCCACTGTGAAGCTGGAAAACCACACACAGAGACAGTCGGTCAGGATGATCGCTACTGAACACCGACAAAATGACAGTAGCAGTTTTGGGGGGATGTTGTTCTTCCTGAGAACTTCCAGAAAGTAAAGTCCTTGCTGGGCCTTCTTTACCAGCTCCATTGAGTTCATGTCCCAGGTCAGGTCCTCAATGATGTAGACTCCCAGGAGGCAGAAGTCCGTGACCCTCTCCATGCGGTCCTCATGGCGTTCTTCTTCCTGAAGTCCACAATTAGCTCATGTTTCATCATGCTGTGTTTAGGAGCAAATTGTTGTCTCTACACCAGACTGCCAGCTGCTCCACCTGTGCTGTGTAGCTTGTTAGCTGGATAAGCAAGTCCACAATTAATGAATGAAGCCAAGTTTCCGTGATTCCCAGGATGAAACTGTCCTTGCCGATGTTGTTTGTGGCAGCCTGAAGCCTCAGTTCATCCATTTTACTGGCGAGGAATCTGGCATTGGTGAGGAATGTTGTTTTCCCAACAGAACGTAGACTGGACAAGACTCAACACACACACAGATAGTCATACAAAGCCCTGATAAGGAAAGAGCCTTTGCAACTATGTGTACTGCCATCATCTGCCGTTACATTATATATATATATATACACAGTATATCAACATTTATCAGTGAAGTTGCATGTTGCAGCTGAACGTCCCTCACCCCATCCTTCCCTTCCAAGTGTGTTGGAGAAAATATGTAGCCTTCAGTTAGCATCAAAACTCAAATGATGTTTGGTTTATCCATTATGTTCTACGGTACAAAACTTGGTGGTCCAAAATGGCTGCCACCATAGAACTGACCTTGCTCCCAATATTGTCATACCTGCGCTCCGCTCCGCCCCAGCCACTGATTAGTAACCAGCGGCACCTGGCACTGAGCGCAGCTGTGGTTGATTAGGACTACAGCTTATAAGCCAGCGCTACAGCTGCCTCAGTGGCAGATCGTCTCTCTCTTATGGACCCTTCTGACCGCACCGCTTCTCTACTCAGCGATTGTTTGTTTCCCGAGTCTGCTACCTACGTCGCCTTGGTTTTGACGCTCACGGGATTTCAGCTCTTCCGTCAAGCCTACGAACAGCTACTTCCTGGTTCCCCGCCACGCATCTCCGCTGCCCGTCAGCCTTCTTCAGGGGATTCACAGCACGCCACACTCACCGGTCACACGGATCATCGCTCACCTCCTCCTCCTTTGGACTCCCTTGCCTGCACCTGCCCTTCCCGCTCTCCTCCAGCCCCGGACAAACACACACAGACTGGTAACCCACACTACACTCCATATCCTCACAGTCACCTCGGACTTCCAGCCCCTTTCTGTTCCGACTGTGAGTGCCCCCCTCTGTCCTTTGCTTTCTCTCCTAGTATAACTTCAATAATTATTATTATTATTATTATTATTATTATTATTATTATTATTATAAATAAACGCTGTCCAAACGTTTTTGGGTCTCATCGTGCCTGCTTTTGGGTCCAGCCTTGATTTACACGTGACAAATATAGTATTAAAGACTAATTTTTGGCTAAAGAAGAACAAGTCACATAATCAGATGATTGTACTCTTTAAAAAATGTATAATCATTTTACATTAATTACACAATGGACCTTCAAATAAGCCCAAAAAGTCAGAGCATTTTCTTCCTCTTTAAATTCTTTAACCTACAGTTAATGTGTTCAGTCATACCCTTCTCCACTAGAGAAGGCGGTCTGGCCATGTGATACCTTAATAGATATAATCTTAGGGTGCTTTTTACAGGATTAGTCAGATCAGGTTTAGTGGTAAATCTATAAGCTAACTCATTTAGCCCTCCTCATCCCTCACTGTGTATTTGTCAAAATGGTGGCCACATTAGTCAACCTATTGGCCCTTATTGACCCAAATCAATTTAATCCCGAGAACCAAACAAAGGGCGGCAAAGTGCCCAGATGTATGGTCAACAAATAGGAGCAAAATTAGTTATCCACTCTGGGTCAACACAGGCATTAGGCTGAATCCCAAATATCCACCCTTTGCTCATCTAATGAAGCCATCAAATGGAGCAGATGACGATGTGACCCTCTGCTGCGCTGCCCTGATGCCTACATTTCACAATGTTTGATAGCCATCCATCACTAATTAGTTTGCTATTCTGCCATGAAAACTATTCTGAGCTTGTGAAAAGACCTCATCTTGTTTTGAATAATGGGGGAACCATTGAGCGAGGGCAAATGGGAGGAGGAGGAGGAGCAGGGGAAAGCCAATCACTACATTCAAAATGGCATTTGAATAGTCTTTTCAGCACACTACAGCGGCAATTATATTCAGCCTGCAGACTTCCTGCCAGGCTGTTTCTTTCCTTGTTTCTTTATCAAAAGGGTGCCATCATTTGACAAGTTAAACTTGACAGAATAAAAGCCAGAGTGAAGTCAAAATTGTTGTGTCTTCCTGGTTGAATGTAGGGCTGTCATTCAGGCAAAGGTTAAATAAGTTTAGATGAGTGACAATGTAATTTCACAGGCTATTATTGACCAACTGACCAGCTGTGATACTGTACAAGTGAGATCTGCCCTGCTGAGGAACAAGATGTATACACTGGACTGAAATTTACAGATGCTGAAAAAAAAGTTACACTGAATAATTTGCTCAAAATGAATCACCAATATAGTAGATATAATAGCAATCTTTAATGAACAAAATTTGTTTAGAACTGTCACTAATAACTGCAAATTAAATATCCTTTAGGTGACCGAGAAGCTAAAATGATACTTGATAGGTTTTCCTTATTTACTTGGAAATGCAAGTGGCCTTCATGAGTAAAACAGTGACAGTGCAACCCACAAGTGACACAGCTTTAACAGCACTAGTTAAAAAAATAGAACAGTTCCACTGCTGACAAACTCATTTTCCTTTATTTACTTTTTAGGTTAGTAAAAGCAGGACTTAAATTGTAACGTTCTTAATTTTACAGTTTGATGCAATTTTAATGAATAAAAACAGTAAGAATGGTCCTTTCCACATAGCAAAGGGCCATGCTTCTTGTTGATTTCACATCATTTACATATTTTCCTGAAGTTAGAATTTGAGTCATATAGAAAATCTCATGATTCATGTTAAAAAAGGCCTTGTGCAAAACTCAGGACCCAATGCAGACACAGACAGGAAGCAGTTCAAATATGGTTTAATAGTTACTGAGATTTCAACAGAGTGATAAGGAAGCACAAAGTTCACAGGGGATTCTCTTCAGGGTGATATCTTGCAGGAAAAGGGCTGAAGCTGTTGGGTGGTTGAGTCCTGGGCAGATGGTGAAGGAAAGAAAAAAAAAAATATATATATATACACACACTTGTTTGATCAAAACAATGGAATAAGCAAAATGTACTGACTAGAATCATGGTACTACCACATGTATTGATGGAAGAATCAGGCAATGAGGGCCTGAAGAGCAGCAGCTCTAATATAAGCAGTGTTTAGTCGACGAATTGCAGGTGTGGTGAACAAGAGCCCAGGTGAGTAGGGCTGTGCCCCTTTGAGATGACAGAATTCATGAAGGGGGAGGAGCAAAACGAATCAAACAGGAAACAGATACCAGCCAGGAGCTAATCCCATCTGACAAAGGGCGAAAGTTGCATGTTTTTTGGAGTTTGGGAGATAACTGAGAGAACATGCAAACTCCATGCAGAAGTGAAGTGCATACCAACCATTTGGCCCCCAGAGTCATGACAACGTCCCCCCCAAAACAACAATTTTTTTAGAGGAAAACAACAGGAGAAACATCAGAAAGGAAGAGAGAGAGAGATTGAGAGAGTCACAGAGGAGGGATCCATCTTCCAAAATGGACAGATGTTCAGAGAGGATCAACATAATAGCCTGTAAACTGCAAACAATTATGATGTTGATATATGGGATGATACACATATTAGGCTTGCTGTGGTATACATATACAATAAAAATAGTGATACTAGGGATGAAAATATGGTTTTGAAGCTTGGAGGTATGGAAGGGGAAGATCTTGATTTAGACCTGGGTGCCTCCATGGACTGAACAGAACCACGATTCATTGACTCCTAGGCACACAGTGTTCAGAGAGGGAATCAAGTCTGTGAAAGATCCAATCACAGATGAACAGTGTTTGTATGGCTTGTCACAGCCATTATCTGCTCAGGTCATACTTTTGTATTTTCATTCATTATTAGTTGTATCAGTTTTTCATTTTGGTATTAATATTGATCTTCCATTTCAGGTTTCTTGTGTCCCTATACCCTGCTAACTTCACCCATTGCCAGTTCAGCATTCTTGTGTATTCTATTGCATGATTCTATTTCTCTGTTTCCTGACTCAGACGATTTTGTGCTCTTGCCTTATACATTGGACTGATTTGTGTGCATTCTTTAAACTTTTTCCTCATTGAAAGGGCCTGTTCTTTTCATCTGTCTATCTTTGAGAGTCACACTTTTTGTTTCTTGCATGACATTCATTCCTGATATAAACATAGTTTCCTGTAACTACTACACACGGACATTTGTTCCGTTTGCAAGGACAAAAGTTTGCTTTTAATGTGTCTGTCCTCTGGATGAATTTCACACAAGCTCAGGAATATGGCCACATGTGTCTTCAAACCATCTCTAAATGTGTTTTTGTGATACAATGGCTTAGACTATAGGCTTTGTAAAATGTTAGGAAAAATTAAGATCATAATATAAAAGGTTCTTGCAGGAGGCCCAGTAATATGGCATATTTCTGTGACATCATAAAAATAGTAATGATCCACATTTTCACCTAAACTCAAAGTGTGTAGTTGCTATTTTTGGCCAAGAAGAGCAGCTTTTTTTCAGTGTGACTGTTTAACAGCGGCTGGTCTCTGGTGCTTAGTCTATAGACTACAGTATCACATGTCAGGCAGAGAATATATTTTCGAAATACAGTGCATCTTTTGAATTCAAAAGGCCCAATTAGATTCACTTTCTAGACATAATGAGCACATATTTCCATTAATCCTAAATATAGCAATTATGTGGGGCAGCGTATTTGGACCGAAAACAATATGAGATTCATCACACTGTTCTATAATGACCCTCAGGTATCAGCTGCTCCTGTTCCCTCATTCCTCCCATTTCTGCTGACTTCTGCTTTCCCTTGTGTCTCTTTTTGTCCCTGATTTGCATCTTTCTTCCTCTGTATTTCTCTTCCTTTGTGTGTTTCTCGTGATGTGGTGGTCTGGTTTTATTCCACACAAATTCGCCTTCATGCCTAATATCCATCAAAAGCAGTTTTTTTTTGTTTTTGTTTTTTTAAATTCTGGCTTTGTATTCTAGTTCATGGTTAAAACACTGCAGCCTCTAGTTTTGCTTTAGAGTTCGCCTGGTTTGCCAATATGCATTCAGAAAGTCAGGGCAACTCTCAGCCACGCCTGTTGAAGAGTTCAAACTCTACCTTTCCTTGGAAGATTTGGCCAGTTTCAGGAGCTCATCACATTGTGGATATCCCTAGATAGCACAGCCTTCAATGAAAAGTCTCATTCTCCCTGAGCTCCTCCACATATGAAAATGTTTGTTTTATTGTTGTTGATGTTTTTTTTGTTTTTTTTTCTGTAACTAAAGCATCAGGCTGTTGCAGCCTGGTCTCAAAGAGGTGGTTGGTGTTTTACTTTTCAGTAAAAATCATTACTTGTTAGTTTGCGCAGTCTGTAAACTATAAATAATCTGATGCTCAGACAAATGGTTACCATACCAACAGTTGGTTGGTATGGGAACCATAGTTCTTTATAGTTCATAGTATTTGAGAAATCCATTTCATGGTAACACGTAACATAGTGAGCAAGAATGGGTAATCCGCCAAGCAGCAGGCCACAGTTCAAGACCAAACACTACAGAGTCATGCTGGCATGTTTTACCACTGAGGTTTTAAGGAGACAACCATGATCTTTTATACTAGCCATTACGAGGTGTGTTTTGTGCCTACAACAAACTACTTTCATAACCATTATTAGAAGTTGGAGAATTCCCTTTTGCTTTGCACTACAACATAATAAAGAGGTAACCCTTGTTTTTTGATTATCTCCACTCATACTCATCATTTGGTTCTCGAACCAGTTGGTGAAATCACCTCTACCTAAACAACTCCAGTAATGGTGGTGGCAGTTTCAACAATTGTCTTCAGTCCTGGGAGATGGCGTTGTTGATGGGTCCAAGAGGAAGGCCATAATAATTAAGTAGTTTCTTTTTTTTTTTACTTCATTTGTTGAGATGTGTAGTTGCAGTATCTTTAGAATTGTTGGAACACACCTTGGGTGGAAGTGGGCTGAGATATGTTCAGTAATTTAAGTAAAGCATTTTCTGTTACATTTTTAAATAACTAATTAGTAATGAATAGCAGTCTTCCAGCCACCTGTGATGCCAAGTATTGGCAATCAGGACTAATCTCCAAACTGCCATGCTTGTACGGAAGTAAGAGGAAGGTCCGTGTAATTAGCCTTGCTAGTTAAAGTAGTGGTGTTAATTTGGGGACCTTGTGCTTCAGTTCAAGTGAGTGTGTGAGCATAATGTAAATGAACGTCTTGCAGGAACGAATTTCCTCTCTTCAAACCACATTTTTATTCATTTTCACCTTAATAGCTTTACTGTAAAATAAGTGATTTTTTTTTTTAATGGATGACCACTGACTTCATGGTTTTAGTTTGTGCTCTGAATCTTGCCAAGAACTTTCTTCACACCAGTGGGAATTAAGTGACTGGGTGTTTATAGAGGAGAAAAGTGCTCAGCTGTGTTTTCTTGTTCCCCTTTCTGCCGAGCCGTTGAAGAAAAATTTCCACCACTGCTCAGGGCAAGGTTGAACATTACGAAGTCCTTGGGATAGTTAGAGCTAATACTTGTAAATGGAAATGCATTAACTAATGCCACCTTTTGATTCATGTTTTTACAACAGCTCTGGTTAAAAAAACAAACAAACAATGTTACCAACATGAGAGTTTGAAGTAAAGTTTGTGAAATAATCAGTTAAAATTGTAAAGTGATTCTTAAAAGGCTGAGCTTTTGCACCAGACAGACAGTTGTGTTATTTTACTTCTTTCCCCCGAGACAGTTTCGCACATGCTCAAAATGAGTAATATTTACAATACCAAGGTCTAGATTCAAAATCTATATAAAGATAACAGTTGTGGTGTGTCTCTGCTGGGGTGCAAGCATCAGTATAGCAGCTCAAAATAGGTCATATTTGTAGAATAAATATTCCATACACACATCTAGCAACATCCACACATTATCTGGGACAAATGTTATGCTGACAAAGTGAAGCAAAACAGTGCAATGTTCAGGTGTAATCATCAAACTGCATGACTAAAAATCCCAAAGCATACCTTTTTTTTTTTTACTGCTAACTAATTTGATTTCACATATACTGCACCAACAAATATTGATATCATTATAATACAGATTTTTATTTTATTTTATATACAGTATTTTATTTATTTATTTTATTTTATATACAGTATGCCTTGAGTATAGTAGCAGCCTGTGAGACAACAGATGGTTGCAGTCTGTGCAGTAACCCAGTTAATTTGAATAATTAGCACCTCATTTAACCCATTACAGCCAAGAGAATTAATGGAAATCATCCAAATCCTTCTCAACAATATTACTGGTCCATCCCCAAAGTGGAGAGTACACTAGGCGTAGCCCGAACATGCTTACCATATTCCACATCCACACAGAGTGGCTTCATATTTCCGCATGCATGTACAAGCATGTTTATACTTTAATGAGGGTCCGTGTTAGTCTAGAGTTTCACACATAAATTCTCAGTGCCATATTCTATTCCAGTTGTGTTGATTTCCCACCAGTAAATCGCCCTCATATATATTATGTTCATATATATTAAGTGCGTTGACTTGTATATGTTTGTGTGGGTATTGGCAAGATACTGCTTGCGTCACCTCCAGTGGGTTTCCATGTTTAACGTCATCTTCATGGTCAAGCTTGATTTAACATGTAAACCAACGAGAGAGAAATGTTATGAAATTTACATATTCAATATATTTAAATATTTAATTTAAGGTGTAAATATAATGAAAGCACAAACTAATTTAATAAATTGTGTTGCTCAGAAACTTGCACAAAGGTTATACTACATTTAGCTGTTTATAAGGGTTTATAAGTTTATGTTTATATATATATATATATATATATATATATATATATATACCCGGAGACGGCGCTCCACCTTCTTCCAGTTTGGGACAATCGTCTCAGATTTGGAGGTACTGATTAATATCCCATTAATATCCGGTTGCGTCCCACTCCAGTGAGAGTTGAAGATCATGTCCAATGAAGTAAACAGGACCACATCATCCACTAAAAGCAGAGACCCAGTCCTGAGTCCACCAAACCAGACCCCCTAAACGTCCTAGCTATGTCTAGAAATCCTGTCTATGAAAGTCATGAATAAAATCGATGACAAAGGGCAGCCCTGGATGAGTCCAACCCTCACTGGAAATGGATTCAACTAACCCACCCATGTGGACCAAGCTCTGACATTGGTTGTACAGGGATTGAAGGGCCTTTATTAAGAGGTCCAGTGCTCCATACTTCTGGAGCACTCCCCACAGGCCTCCACAAGGGACACAACTGAACACCTTCAAGTCCATAAAACACATGTAAACTGGTTGGGTAACCTTCCATACACTCTCGAGGACCCTGCCGAGGGTGCAGATCTGGTCCACTGTTCCACGACCAGGACGAAAACCACACTAATCCTCCTGAATGAGGTTCGACTATCCGACGGATCCTGCTCTCAGGACCCCCAAATAGATCTTACCCAGAAGGGAAATTTGATTCTCCTTAGTTGGAACAAACCCTCTGGTCCACCATTGTTAAAGAAGGAATTGCATTGGACCACCAAGCTAAAATTAACACTGCATCATTATTTATTTAATTTAAAGCTTAACACCTTATAATGTAATTGCATTACTGGGGACAGATATTAGTACACAGTTTGAAAGGGCATAAAAAGATCCACCTAATAAAATATATGCAATCTCAAGTCTGAAATATTCGAAATTTGTTCAACACAGAAATGTTGAAAAGTTGAAGTTAGTACTGTTTGCTGTTTACTCTCCTGCCCCAAAGTCCATAAAATCAGCTTTTTTAACTCATGGAGACACGGGAGCTAGTGGTCTTTTGCTTTGTATGTACGACTTAATTAAATCTGAAAGAAAGATTTCAAACCCCAGAAATCAGAGTGTGCTGTGGTGTAAAATCACACATTTTTCTATGGACTTTGGTATGGGAGAATGAGGAGCTTTCAAAGTGATGCATTGGACAGCATTTTCTATGTGGAAAATAGACTGTCAGATTTTTCATTTTTCTTTTAAATGAGCCTTTTGTTATGTGACTAAATCTCTTTTTTCTTGTCCCTGCTGGCAGTAAAATTGCAAAAATCAGCAATACCAGGATGACTTTGCTTTATTTTTAAGGCTTTTTACACATACAGTACATTTCTTAGTGAGGGAAAAAAAAGAAATACATTTCATTCTCGAGAGTCAGTGTATGAAGATGTTTATCCAAGAAGACAGAAGCGTCCACCTTCACAAGCAACCAATAATAATAATGATGAATGGATTCGCTCAAATGCCGATTGTCTCCCTCTTCCAACATGCCTACTTATCAGTAAGATAGATCATCAAATTGCTCGCTCACTATTTTCTCAGGGTTTTAGTCAATAGTCTCCAATTAACATCCAATTACACTGACTAGCATTAATCGCCTGGGACCAAGGGCAGCAGCGTTTGTAAAAGGTCACATATGTGCAATGAAGATTAACAGTGACATGGCATCGATTTGCCGGCAGGAAGGTTAATGTAGTGAGTGCGTTGTAAGCTGATGTGGCTGCAAAAATGCAAAACAGGAAGGACAGCGGCTGTTAACTAGACTGATACTACAGTTACATGTTAAATGTCATCAAACTCAGTAAAAAAGAACAAAAACAAAGAGGTATTTGAAAAAAAAATAAATAAATGTGGTGTGATGGTAAGACTGCTGAACTGCAGTGCCTGAATGGGTTGGGAGTGCATTGCTTGATGATGACTAACTGGGAGCCAAGTTGTAATGCTGAAAATGCTCAGACACAAATTGCTTGTGGGAAAAGCCAGTTCAGAGGCAGAGGGCAAACTATTAGTTGTTATGGCTGTTATGTGAACACTTTGGTGGTAATAAAACAATGCCCCCAAAAGCTGAGATTTTTCTCTCCTTTAAAGTTGAAGTTTGATCAATAACACACATACTGGCTTATAGTGCTGTTCTCGTTAGGTCATGGCATTGACTTACATTCCCAGGTGAACTACTGGTCCTGAAAAGGTCAGAGTTTATACACTGAAAATTCCTAAAGAGGTGAGGAAAATATGGACACACACACACTGACATGCAAACATCAACAATAACAGCCACTAAAGAGGTTAAAAAAAATGTGCCCAGTGAGCAAGGGAAACA
The DNA here is from genome assembly GCA_016785285.1 of Brachirus orientalis. NCBI lineage: Eukaryota > Metazoa > Chordata > Actinopteri > Pleuronectiformes > Soleidae > Brachirus > Brachirus orientalis. The sequence goes on along the minus strand of JAFBJR010000099.1, from coordinate 2,828,113 downwards.
AAGGTTCTAAAGAAGTACCAAAATTCAAACACAAAAAAATAGCAAAGGTTGTAAAAGGGGCAGATATATATATATATATATATATATATGTATATAATCTGCCCCAATATATATGATGTGAACACAAGATGTTCTTGTAAAAAAGAACACAACATTTTTTTCATAAAATATGAATAAACATTGTACAAAAAAAATGGTTTAGACATTGAAACTGTAGAGCAAGATGAGAGTAAAAAAAGACAATGTGAAATTTGAATGCAGTCACTGGTGTTTGACCAGGTCTAATTTCAATAGCTCACACTAAACAGTGAAAATTTGCACCTGAATACCAATATACACATAATGCATTGAACCTTCATAGACTTAGACTAAAACTAGAACTTGAGCAATTGTTCATTTATTTATATTTATATATTTAGAGTATGTAACCACTAACCCTAGTCAGTTCACCCTAACCCTTATCCTAACCACAAACCCTAACCCATGTTATAAAAATATTACCATACACTGTTAATGATTTATTTTATCCAGGATTTCACAGGCTTTAATTGTAAATGTCACAATAAATCTACATCATTTACTGTAAGTATTTTAGGTCACTTACTATAGGTGTTGCTATTACAGGAAACTTGTTTAAAGTATTGTTTGGGTTAAATACTTAATATTTATACAGGAAATACTGTTTTATGACTTGACTGCTGTATAGTTACTTTATACTATAGCTAAAATGGAGTAATATGGCTTTACTGTTAATTTGTGCCAAATAGTACAGAAAAGAGTTGTCAATTAACAGTAATTTACCATAAAACATTAAAAATTTTTATGGTAAATTACCATGGATAGTTTTGTGTTTTTTTGTTTTGTTTTTCTTTTTATTATTATGTTTTTAATTGTATCATTTTTTTTTTTTACTATTCTATTATTATTCCGTCTCTTTTCTTTTAAGCACTGCGCATGTACCCAGAAAACTGGCATTTTGTTTCGATATGTCATGGAAATGACAAAAAAAAAAAAATCTTCAAACTTTAATATAATAACCAGTGAACCTATGAAAATACATACTTTTACATGATAATTTCACTGTAATTACATACAGTAATTTGCTGTGAAAGTAATACAGTTCTTAAGTAATATTAAGGAAACTCCGGCATCAGCAGTTCATTCAATCACAAATCAATACTGTCTGAAAAGCTATCATGTGCAATATGCCGTCATCACATATGAACGTCACCAGATATGTTGACACATGCAGTACTGCTGCAATATTTCCTTGGTTGCCCTTGAAATAATTGATTGTTCTTGGTCAGGGAAAATGAGAATGCTCTGAAAAAAAACAAGTGAAACATATCCCAGCATTTGGGTTGTGATGAATACCGATACACATGAACACACAGAGGCGATAGTCACACAAGGAGGGAAAACATGTTCTCCTGTGATTACAAAGCCGTTCCTGGACAAACAGGGGGACACAAACAAACAAAATAACACACACACACTTTCTCATCTCTTATCTCCCAGAGCAGCCTCTGTGCAAGCAGAGTCACGATGAAGGCCTTGATCTTTGCACTCCCTGGAGACACAAGGCTTGATTACTCTGGCCTGACTGCTAGATCGATGAGTCATCAGTAAAAGTAATAATTTGGAACATGCTGTGACTAACCTAAATTGTTGTCTCTGTGGTGGCTCACAAATAGAATCAAGTCAATATATAGACTTAAGAAAAGACTTTGACTTTGGTGTCAAAAGTATGGTACCCTGATAAGAACTATGTCACTGTGAAATGTGGACATGCCACATACAATACAATTTGCTAAAATGTGACTGTCGTTTTTTTTTTCATCATTATTATATGATATAGGAAATATAACCTTTGTGCAAATCTAAAAGTCCAAATGTGTTCAATCAGATTTAATCCAGTCAGGCTGGTTAGAATAATGTGCTGTAACATGAACTACATTGTTACTCTGTGAAAGTAGTTAAGGAAACACTTTACATTAAGGTAACAAAATGATAACACTGTGGTAATAAGTATTATTATGGTAAAACCATCTTATTCCTATAGTAATCACTGAGCTCAGTGAAAATGTGTGAGGGTGGGACATAGGGGGAGATGAATATCATAATTATAATAGTAATAGTAATTACCAATTCTGGTGTCTCCAGGAAGTGCAGAGATTTAGTAAGGAAGAAGAGAGGGCAGCTCTGAAGAGGATGACATGGCTGTGGAGCAATGGAGGTATAAAGTTGATTATCCACACCATGACGGTGTAATAAAGAGTTGTTAATGAAAGACGTGAAGCAAGCAGCAGTATGGGTTCATGCCAAGAAAGATTACCACAGATGAGATGTTTGAGATATAGAGAAAGCCAGAAGGAGTTGCACTGTGGATGTTGTGGATCTAAAGAAAGCCTATGATTCAGTGCCGAGAGGAACTGTGGTATTGTATGAAGAAGTCTGGAGTGGCAGAGAAGTATGTGAGGGTGGTGCAGGACATGTATGAAGACCATGAGATGAGTCGTGAGGTGTGCAAATGGAGAGACAGATGGGTTCAAGGTAGAGGTAGGATTATTTCAGGGATCGGCTCTGAGCCTCTACGTGTTTGCAATGATGCTGGACAGGTTCACAGATGAGTTAAGAAAGGAGTCTCCATGGACTATGTTGTTTGCAGATGATACTGAAATCTGTAGTGAGAGTAGAGGACAGGTGGAAGAGAGCCTGGAGAGGTGGAGGTCTGCACCAGTGTGAGAAGGGTGGTACATGTATGGAGTAAATGTAGAGAAATACCTGAGGTCAACTATCTAAAGCAATGGGCAGTGCACAAAGTTAAATTAAAAGTTACAATTCTATACTACATGGTCTTCGAAACAAAATTGCTTCCCACTTGGCGTGGTTTGGGTTTAGGCAGAAGAAAAAAAAGGTTTGGGATCAGCAAAAGATTAGTTCACATGAAATTATATTATTATATTCACATGAAACCATAACAGTGTGACAAATGTGATTTAAATTTTATCATCTACCACAACAGTTTATGCTGACCCAGTGCAGCCCAAACAGCATATCAGCTGTGCATGCTCCAGGTTCGATGATAGCGGATGTCAATACCAGGTCTGACTGGAGCCAGTGACATATTTCTATGTTGTACCTGAGAGGAAAAAACACAGAAGTGAGAAGACTTTGAGGAAGACAGCAGTTAACACAAATAACATAGGGCATGTGATTCATGAATGAGTCATTGGGCAGAGAGAGAGAGAGAGGGGAAGTGGGGTTCCAGGGCATCAGAGACTCTCCAAATTAACCACCAGGCATTAAACATAAATGCATTATTATGTTAACAATTAATACAATTATATGAGCGCTGCTGGCAAGCAGGGTGTATTGTGTGGTGGGACCACATGGGGCCAGTGGTGTGTCTGTGAATGTATTGTTTTTAATGCACACACACGTGTGTGACTAGGGAGGGATACCTTTTCACCAGCAGATTTAAATGTCATTTTCAGTGAACAAAAAACCTGCATAAAATGGTCAAATAAGCAAAGCGGGATAATATAATTACCACCTTTTTTGGTTAGCATCCTCCCCTTTTTCACCCATTCCCTTTTATCCCAGCTCCATATCCACCTACTCATTTGTTTGAGTTAAAAAAAAAAAGAAAAATACAGACAGAATGAGGCACTTAAATGAAACATGTGGATTCAAATGTGAAAACCTCACAGTTATATTCTAAACAGGTTAGAGGTCAGAGATTTGATTTATGGTGATGTAGTTGTTTTATGACAAAACTAAAGTGATATGGTAGATGTTGTGACAACAAAATAATATACTGTATAAAACATCACAAACTCTTGGACATAGGATGGTGTATATACTCAGAATAGTATGTCTATGTGGAAAAAAAAAAAACAAACAAAAAAAAAAGTGGAAAAAAAAAAAACAAACAAAAAAAAAAAAAAACATGATATTGTATAATTTACCAGATTGGATGATTCCATCTTCAAATGGTAATGGAATATCAGAACTGTAGGTATATACATTTGATTCTTGCACAGTTAATGCAATATATTAAAAAAAACAAAACTGAACTTACTTAAAAAAGAAGATCTATGAATAATGTGAATAAGCAATTAATAGCATTAATATACACCATAATATATATGTGTGTTAGGTCTGTCCGCTTCATGATAACTTGTATTTCTGTTTCTATTTCTGTTAATTTATACATTAGGCCCTTTTCCACCATGGGAACTTTTCTTGTTTACCTAGGTAATTAAAAAACTTTGGTGCATTTTCATCGATATTACCCTTGTAAATGCTTTACCTGGGTAAATTTAGTATCTACTCGCGACTAGGGACTTTTCAAATTTCCAGAAACTTTGGAGGAGTGGGGCTCTGTGGAACACATCTTGTAGCTGTTTCTATGTTCCGAACATAGCAAATGCTCTGAACACTCGCTATATTTAGTGAGTATTAAGACCCTTTAGCAACTCTTTTTCAAAAAAAGAGACTAGTGACAAATCTAGCATCTTTTTCTTGTGTTATTTGAGACTTTTGGAGCCACTGACCTGAAAGCATGTATCATTCTAAAGGTCTTTGCGCACCAGATGGAACGAATGATGCCAATGTGATGCAACCTCTCTGTATATTATCGACTGTACGCCACCAACAATGCTCAAGAACTTTGATGTTCGGTGGAAATGCAAACTACACAGAACTACACAGGAACTTATTTACCTGAGTAAATAAGTTCCTGGTAATAAAAGTCCCTGGTAGTTTTGGAGGAAAAGGGCCTATTGTAATGTACACTTGTACATACATATAAAGCTTTATTCAAAAGTATAGAATGTAATTAGTCTACAATTAATGTGTGCATTGTTAAATTGGGATGATGTTGCTGTTCATGTCCTGTTCGAGCCGGTCTTTATTTCTCTGTATTATGACCTACATTAGATATGAAACTTTGCTGTGTGTTGTGGTTAGTTCGGGAACAGAGAGTAGGCTAATACAAAAGACAGAAGTCAGTTTACGTTTGCCATTTCAGGAAAAACTGCCCGAGTGTTTCCCGCGTTGTTAAAAAATGATTATATGGATCATCTTGTCTCTATCAACAATTCAGTAACCTCTTCAATAAAAAGGGAATTTACAATTACAGAAGTGAGGTGGGGTGGAGAGCTCGAGAGAGATACATGTGAGCAGCACAACAAATGCTTCTGCATTCTGACTGTGGTGTCAGTCGTTTGATAATATAAATATCTATATTTATTTGAATTTTCTGTTATGTTTTACATCCTTTCAGGCTGGTGTCAATATCAGCTTGAGTATTTCATGTGTCTAAGTTTTCCTTATTTTCATTTAATTGTTGCTTTTCTGTTTGTGTTTTCTAAGTTATGTCTTTATTGTCTTTTGTATTTGTGGTGGTGATTTGCATTTCAGTGCCACCATATTGACTGCTTGTTGAGACACACAGCTACAAACCAAGCAGGGGGAAAAAAAGAGCTGTTGGATGTCCTCCAGTGTTGTCATTGCAATGTCGTTGCACCCAATACAACATGTATCCTGTTAACATGGCCACCCAGCATAGCCAACACCCTGCCTACCAAGTAAAGGTACCGATCTCAGTCTAAATGCAAGCCTGACCCAGAGCTTTATCATTCCAAACTGCACCATACTGCACCAAACCAAACTGTACCGTAGTGGAAACACAGCATTCAATGAGAGGTGAAACATCTTCAAGAAAAAGCTTCAAGTCCAGTGGTTACTCACTCAATGTGCAAGACACAGAATTTCTAAACTTAATAAAAAACGAGAGGCAGAAAAAATGTTTTCTTTTTTGCTGATATCCTTCGACATACCACACTGGTGAAATGGTTTTAATGAAGTGGTCATGCAATAGTGTTTACTTGATGTACTGTCCAGCTGAAAAATACCTTTCATCTACAGATTCAATCACATCTGATTCATAATGAAGCATTTTAATTAATAAAACCACGGGGGAGCTTATTCATATTACAAGCATAATGATTATTACCAATTTCATTACTTTTATTAACACTTCAAAGGTTGCTCTATACAGTAAAAGAATTACAGCCGGTCCCAGCGCCAATTACCAGCATCAGCTAATTTGCCTCCTACAGTTCTCAGAGTACAGGAAGCTGGGAGCACATGAAATACATTCACTGAGGAATTCAATTTACTGATGTGGTCATTTGTCTGATAAAAAAAAACAAAAAACTATATATATATTTTTCTTGAAGGAAAGGCAGATGTACATTTTAGAGAATTAGTATATTCATGTAGCAAAGAAAAAATTCTAATATCAGAGGCACCAGGATTAAGTCTGCACATTTTCAAGAATCCAAAAACAGAAGATTGGATTTTAGAAACTGAAGAAAAGACAAATGTGTTGTTTTTCCAATTCCTTTTTTGAGACAAAATATGTCACTGACACATTTTTGTTCAACAAAATGCCTATTTGTGACTTTTACAAAAACACTTCATTATTTTTTTCATTATAAGTCTTTCATGTTAGATGATTTCACTGGATTTGTCCATTGTTTCCCCTTTGTTTTTTTTTCCCCTTTGTTAAAATTTTTAGTATTAGACAATGGATAGCTCATATTTTTATTTAATTCAGCTATTTTGTAGGACCGGTTTCGCTGATTTCACCATTTACTCGTCTCAAGGACATGAATTTGCTACTTTTATTACAAATTCTGTGTTAAAAATGTGCTGAACAAAAGCAATGAAATTCAGATGGTAATACAAAATTAAATTAGAAAAGCAAGAGCAGCTGTGATCAGAATCCAATTTTACCATCAAAACTCAAGATCATGGCTCGAATAACTTACTATCTAGTGATATCAAAACTTTGCTTCTCATTATTAAGCTTATAGATTTAATAACCTATAAACATTATACAAAAGGGGATAACAGTGCTTTTATGAGATATTGACAAGAAAGAGAGGGGTAGGCTCACTCAGTGAAAACATCGCTGCCACCAGGGAAACAAAGAGACAGATAAAAATCACTTAAGAATCAGAATTGTCATTATTGTAATTACATGTTCATACAACAAAATTAAAATTGCCATTCTCCAGTGCAAATAAAAAAAAAAAAAAAATACAGGACATTGCAAAAGACCATAAACAAAGGACTAACCTCATCACATGTCAGCTAAAACATGTTTTCTTGCTGTATCTTCTTATTAGACAACATTTTCTAGTAGGAAACTCAAGTTTGTAAACTGCTTCCTCTCCTGTGCCATATCCATTAAGTGAATTACCATTTTTAGCTCAGGAGCTAAAGAGGTTAAAAACTTACACATTTGGACTTACTGATAGAGACAACAGTGGATCAACATCTAAATTGTGCTCTAATGTAAAATTGCTGTGATTTTTCTGTTTTTGTGAATATATATTTTTAATGGGTCCCACTGCAGGCACTGTATGTGTATATATAAATAAAAAGCAATATTTACTCTTTTCTATCCTATTAAGGTTAACAACATTTTTTCATCCTATAACAATTAAATTAAAAAAAAGTGTGGGCAGCCATATATCTTATATACAGATACATACACTCATTATATATGCAAATGCTGATTTTCTGTATGGACTTTGCTGTGAGGGTGGTTTCAAATCACAACAAAACCTTTGAGCAACCAGTCAAAGAAAGCTGTTTCACAGTGACTTAATGTGGCAGACATTAAGATACCATAGAATTAAGCACACAGCCACACAGTTGGTGTAAGTGGTTAGCACTTTTGCCTTTGCAGCAAGAAGACCCAGGTTTGCCGCCTGCTTGGAACAAGGGCCTTTCTGCATGGATTTGGGGATTAGGCCAATTGGACACTCTAAACTGCCTGGTGTGAAGTCTCTATGTGGCCCTCTGATGGACTGGTGACCTGTCCAGGGCGTACCCCACCCTGTGCCAGTGGGAATTAGGCACCAGTGGGCAGCACAGAATTAGCAGTGGGCAGCCACTGTGGTACACCCAGGGCTGCCGCAATTGGCTGCCATTTTGTTAAGTGCTTCAAAGCTGTTTTGCCAAGTGGCCACACTCGCAGCCATGTTTCAATGAGAGTGAGTACACAACTCTGTCAGTGCTGTATGTGGGTCAGTACCTCATATAACCACACTTAAAACATCCCTTTTTTAATGTAAAATAATCTTGAATGATTTTTTTTTACCCAACAAATCAAACTGTCTTCTGAGGCTAACTCTGACCAATGCCTGATTTTGAAAATTGCCAAGAAGCGGGTTGAGATAGGGACGGGGGTGGGGAGGTGCTCAGTGAGACGAGCCTCTCAATCATACAAGTCTTGCACTGGTCGACCAAGAGGGTGACAGAAAAGCATTCCAGTGAAGCAAGAGTGGACTAAGACAGCCACTGGCAAAATTTGAATGCAGTAGCTGGTGTTTTACCAGAGAGAGACAGTAAATACACAGATTTGTTTTTGTTTGTTTTTTTATCCCAACATGTATAATTTCTATACTTTACATCAAACTGTGACAGATGTTTTAACTTGATCAGCAAACAACATTGCTAGATATCCATATACACCTGAAAAAGGTGGCTTATGAGATTATTTATGCTGTAAATCAAAATTAATGAAGTGACAAAGTGCAGACAAATGTTTTTTGGGGGGCAAATGCAAACAATGGTTTAGTAGGGATGAGCAATATGATCTTAAAATGATCTATCATGTAACTGCAATAATGATATTCATTAAAATATAGCACAATAAAAATAGATTTTTGATGCATAGTTAACACCCACGCAATATCAGTTTAATTGTTGATTGATTTCTTGCAATTATTCTTGGTCTTGTCCTGTCATCATAGGTGGCTGCAACTCAGATTTTGTTTTCTCAGTAACTAGTGAAGTGACTTCCATGGAATCCACATCTGTCCAACACAAAGGGAATGAGTCAGAGCCACTGAACAAAACAATAGCATTATAGAAGAAATAAACCCCAAGTCCATTTGCAGATCCAAATCTATAAACAAAAGCCTGTAATGAGATATGTACTTTGAGGCTTTTCACAGTTTCACTGTGAGGTTTGATCTTGTTGAACAGGACAAGTACAGAGAGCAGCGATTGCTCCAAGACAAAACAAATACATGCTTTTATGGCTCGGGCATTAATTTGAATCTATTCTTCTCTCTCTGCAGTGCTTTGGGGGTAAAGGCGCACACGCACACACACACAGTGCATCATCAAGTGCATTGTTAAATCAGCCCCTGCATATTTCACTGCAATAAATGCAGTTGATTAGCCCTGACCAGGAGAGGTCAGGACTTAAATTTTACTGACAGCAAAATTTTTATAATTGCAGGGATGTTGTCATGTGTGCAGAAACCTGATGTGTATTGGAGGAAAATACTGTCCAGCATATTAGACACAAAGACTTGTTTCAGAGATTAACTGCAGAATGTATATTGAAATACCTATTTGATTATAAAGCATTCGATATGTCTCGGTTTGTGTTTGTAATGATTGAAATGATATGGATTTGGAATTTACATTGTATTCATTGTCCATTTCTTAATTAGAGTTTGAACACTCAATTCTCAATTCTAATTCTTTGATACATTTTTATGTCTTTCCCCATGGCTCACTGGATGAAACATGCAGGGGTCTGTCAGAGCCCAGAAACCCACTGACTTTCTATACACACACACTGATTACAAGCAAACAGATCACAGGTGAGGACGGATACATTTAGTAGCCGTCAAAACCTGTGTTAACTGTTATCAGACCAAAACGTCCAGCGTATGTAAACTTTTAAATCAGGGTCATTTTCGGTAGTTTCTGTTGTCATAATGATTTAAAAAGAGAGAACACAATTGTTTGATAAACAGCTTCACCCAACCATTAACCTTGAGTGGTTTTTGGCCAAATAAATTATTTTCTTTAAAAAAAAAAAAAAAAAGTTCTTCACAAATTCTGCCAGGGTACATAAACTTATGAGCACAACTATATATATATATGTATGGGGGGGGGTGCATTTATACTGTCAGCTAAAGAGTAAAACAAAGCCTGGGGTTTAAGAACTGTCTCTGATAAAGGAAATGATGCACAGGTGTGTAGCAGACAGCGAGTCAGCAGAGGAGTCCGGTTAATTGGTAACTCATCACACCTGCAGCACAACACCTACACACAGTCACCCACATGCTGTGTCTCAATCCCGGGGCTGGATCCTCCTAAGTGTGGATTTGTCCTCCCTGTATTGTCAAAATATGTCACAGCACCACACCGTGGGCTGTCCCAATGGCCAAACGAGTTGTCGACAAATGTGGCCGATGTTTGCCCGTCTTTGAAAGACACATTTTTGTAGAGCAAGTTCGGTGGAGTCTGGATAATTGTAAACACACATGCAAAAAAGAATAATTAAATAAACTCCATAATAATAACAATACAAAATAAGATGTAATTATAAAATAGTTAGGTGTACTTCATTTAATACTTACTGAGACTTACTAAGTAATGTCAACACATTCATGATATTATTTGGTTATTATTATTTGTGGATTAAAGAGAAGAGATATTATATTTGAACTGGTCAAACCTGTGTTACTTCTAATAATTCATGTCCAAAATTACCTGCTGTGAATAATTAATAATTATTATTATAGAGTTGAATGCATTGGCTTAGTTGACTTACATATATGTTGCTGGTAAATTATTATTGTAGAAATAAAGTTTAATTTCTGTACATATCTGTTGTTCAAATCATAAATCTGGAAGAAGATGTTATATTTGTAAATCATATATTCCAGGCTAGTAACATTTAGGGAAATTGTTTGTCTTGTCCATGTTTGGACTACATTTACTCCAGTATTACATGAATATTGAAAAACTAATCCATCAAAACTAATAAACTAATATAATAATAACAAAACTAATAAATTAGTACAGCACAAAACTCGAAATGAATTAATAATAATACTATTACTTATCTAATTATGTTAAAAAGATAAAATACATTTTAGATATGCTTAGTTTACATCAAATTTAGCCTCTCGGTGTACAGACTAGCGGAAATTAATAGGAGAAGCAGAAATAAAAAATGTACACTGCTATTAAATCAACATACATAAATTTTTATTTTATTATTTTTTTTGCTTATTCATTCATAAATCACTTCAAATGTTGCTCATAACTACCAACCATTCTATCGTTTAGTTTAACCCTTTTAACCCTATGTGATTTATTATTTTTTTTAGAAAGAAACAAATATATATATATATATATATATATACTTTCCACATAATAGAAAGTAGGGGGATGGGGATTGCTGTTGATTAGAGTCTTGGGTATGTCCAAGATTAGCAACAAAACTGATTTGATGCTGCATTAATTTGTTGCATTAGTATTGTATTGTATTAGTATGTAGTGCAAGACATTCCGTCTTGATGTATGGTGATTTAATTGCTTTTTTTTTTTTTTACATGTGCATTTTTGACAAAGAGGTGTCCAGAGGGTAGTCAATTTAAGGAGGGCACAAGGGTTAATTGTTGTAATTTGATGCAGATTTTGGCAACAGCTAGACCATGCAATAACACACTGTTTCCCCCCATCTGAGACAACCAGGACGATCATGGCTTTGAAAACATATTAAGATACAGGCTTAATGTTTTGAATGAGTCATAACCAATGGATATCAGAAATGAGCTAAATTGATCAGTTATAAACTCTTAGTGTTATTGAAAATACTTGCATATTTGAGAAGTCAGAAATGAATTAATATTAGAAAATATTTTGGTTTTGTGGTCAGGGTAAGACATTAACTGGCTATTGTGAAGGTTAGGCATGGCATTTTTTAGGTTGTCCAAATGAATGGATGAATGAACGCAGTCCATAGAAGGGATAGCTGTGTATGTGTGTATTTGTTTAAAAAACTTGAAGGAGATGGGGTCACAGCTATAGCAAAGTCTGCCAGTAATTTGATTTTGCTCTGCAAACATGTCTAGGAAGGAAACTAACCAGCCTCTGGCTAACTTCAGAATCTCCTAGAAAAGGGAACCAATCAGAAGGCTTGGTCTAGCAAATTCTTTTTTTATACATCCAAGATGGTGGCCACCAAGGAGCAACTGTCTTTTGATTTGGCTGTTGTTTCCACTTAAAAATAGCCATTGTTTGCAGAAAACAAAACATGTTCACAAATTTTCTGTGACTCTGCATATGTCATGTTTGCATTTAGCTGTTTTCATGCCCTTTCATTGACACTTGAGTATGAGTTTCTAGGATCCAGGGTGATCCATAACATTTATGGTCTTAATTAACTGCATTTGGTGTCTTCAAATAAAGACAAATGTGTTGATTTTCCCATATATGTAAATAATGTGCCGTCCATTTGTCTGTGTGGATGTCACTGTGTTTGCAGCACCACATATCCCAGTAAAAAAAATGTTTTATGACATGGTCTGGTCCCATGTGAGTCTTTAAAAAATCATCTGTACCTCTTATACTGTTGGACAAGTTCAAACATCTGTTTTCCACACCACAATGACACTAAATGCATTTCCATCCACTGCACTTCGCAAAGATGGAAATGTTGTTATGCCATTACATCCAAAATGCTACAAAGTGCAGAGGAAACTAAATTAACGCCTGAGTCATGATGATGTATCATGCCATTTATCACTAAAGTTACAGAAAGCGTCTGCATGGAGCAATGAGGTCACATTTACCATCATATGAATGCAAAAAACAATGCCATAGTTACTTTAGGTTTTTATAGTCATTTTCCACATGACTGCACTGATCGGTTGTTTGAGGTTTGACTGGCATTCAGTTAATTACATCATCCAATGCCCCTCCTTTTCCTGCACTGGTTTAATGGTGTCTGACTGGTGAGGTTGACTTCTCCAGCTGTTTATCTCCACAAGCCACATCATAATATCCACATTAAAACAGTCGTATGTTTTGGGTTTTGATTATTATTCTACTTAATCTACTTTTGGGTGGAAGTATGAACAATTTGATCAGGGACTTTTTTCCCAGCTTTGTTTTCTGAGTCTAGGTGAATTCACTTACATTCTATTAATTAATTACATTTTTTAGTGGGAAATTACAGATATTATTAAACTGAGCAAAATTAACCTTTCATTTTCATAATATTTAAATGATATTTAGTATGTCTTTCAAACAGGGCACGGTCAGTAGGGATGCACAGTATTGCATACACTGTCGCCATCTTTTGTCATCATCATCATCCTCTTCCTATTATTTGGTCTGTTTGCTTAATGATACTTATATTTTCTCTACTTAGTTGCCCTGGCTTTCTTTGCTATGCCTCTGTTTCTGTGATTATATATATATATATTGTAATGTATGCTTGCTCGAATAACACTTTATTTTAAACAAAAATTGCCAAATGCAGGCCTGACATATGTACTACAGTGAGTCCTTTTGGGGCATTTTGTGCGAACGATGCAGTATTTACTTTAAAATTACAAAGAAAAAGATGATGTCTATTAAATTCTGTTTCTGTATGGAAATGCCTTAGAAAAGACGAACAAAGGGTTTGATTCCACCATGGATCGCTGCAATGGGCCCTTTGCCCTATGGACAACTCATGGCTGCCAACAGACCTATAAGGAACACAGATTTTAGCTCTACCATATCTGAAGACTATGTTCCCCAATTTATCTTGCTATTAGACCAACTTTTACCCATAGAAAGCCACTTACACTCCTTAACTAAAACCTCCCACGAACACATAACCTGCTGCTGAACTACTAATGAAAATGATTCCACATCCTTGCAATATTACCCAGTGAAATTGGAGATGAGGAAGTGGCCTCATAACGTCATATAAATATGAGATTATTTGGCACTATAGCTCGGTGGGCAGTCGAACAAATGGATGAAATGGACTGATGACATGGTAAAAGTAGGCAAAATGACTCGGTTTTAATTACAAAACTATATCAATTATTACTTGGGACACAAAATCAGAGCACTGACATCACTTAAAATGATTAGGCCTTTTAGAGTTCAGCCACTTCTATGGCACTGGACATATGGAAGTTTATTTTCAATAAAGTAAAATTTACAGACATACAGTACAAATGCTTCAGTGGGTTCTTCAAATTTAAGGTTTTCGCCACGGCTTGTTTTCTTGCTTCTCGTAGAAGGAAAACGTTTGCACAGCACTTTGCGTCCACTTTTTTTTTTGGCTGCTTTTGGATGGCTGCTGTTACAGCAATCCCTGACTGCACACACAATACAAGGAATGTCAAACCAGAAGTATCACACAACAATAATGGTAAATGACTTGTTTCTGCCAAAAATAAGGTCCATGCTCTTTGCAGTCTGCAAGCTCAGTGATGGTGAGGTCAGGTCATGGACTATGATCTTTTACCAGGAGGAGCCACTGAGTGATATATTTATTAAACCAGGTTTCATGTAATTCTATACCTTGTCTATAAATGGACTGGTGAACATTTATTTAAGAAGTGATATCTGTGTTCTCTGTCTTGTTTTCTCTTTCTTCCTATCCCTCCTCTATTTTGATAAACTGTTATTGTATTCCTCTATGGGGTTCAGCTTCCTCACACTGTCCTGGTCTTTGATTGGCTATGGTGGCTTGAGTCACCCCACTCTCAGATCAAATCAAATTTCCAGCATGCTTGAAATGAGTTTGGGATCTGCAACACCCCAGAGAGGCATTGGTGGTTCTCCATGGGCCACATATAGTATAATTAGTGACTGACAACCACTGATCCTGTGTCAGGGAGAGGCAAACAGCAATGACTTGCAAAACGCTTATTGAAAATGCACACAATCTGAAAATCATACATTTGGGCAGTAACAGAGCAGTCAACACTACAGATGGAGCCACTCAAAAGTTCCCTAGTTTCCGTGATGGGTCCTTGGCTGGATCTTGGGTGTTCGCCAATAGGCATTTCATTGAACTGAAGTATTCCACTGCTTTTGAAAAGTTGTCCAAGTCTTTACAACTTGCAAGTCTCATTAGGATTGTCACTGTTCCCAAAAATTAAATTTGAACAAATTTGTCACAGCCCATAATTCATTAGAATTAATCCCAATCCCCACAAAATCTCATGGTTTTATTAACAATTTAATAACTGTAATATCTTTAACAGTGCTCCTAGTATTAGTGTATTCATGAAATAGGATACATCAGTCATTCAGCAGAGAAGAATGGAATCAACTTGCCATGTCTGTGAATTAGAAATCACTGACAACAGCAGGGTTCCTTCTCCTATCTTTATCCAAACGCTAATAATATTTTTGTTAGTTTGTAATGCAAACAACTTCCCTTTTAATTTATAATATTACCTGTGGATGAGAAGACATGTCACGAGAAGACACAAAAATTTACATAAAATTGCAGGATCAGTGCAGGATTACACACTGCAGGATCAGTGAAAATTAAAATGCCATTATTATAAATTTACACGACAATTACTTGATAAAAAGAAAAATACAAAAAAAACTGTTGTCAGATATTAAAGCGGTGTTGATTATGTGTACAGGATCTAAATAAGATGTAAAATAAGGCTGTTTCGGTTCAGAACGCATATTCAGCTACACCCATTTGGGCTTGTCTGGCCCAAGTGTAATTCTTCCTCTTTAAATCAAAATTCACAATTATCGAATTGTGCTTAAATATTTGAAAGGAGGTACTACCTTCTGTTGTCTCCGAAACAATAGTAAGAAATAAAGATGCATTATTTGGATAAGGTTGTTTAAAGTGTAGCACATTTTTAGATTTGAGAAAGTCTCATTGCTGGAGTAAAAAAGGTCAGTCTCTGTAAAAAAAAAAAAGAAAAAAAAAATCTCCTTCAAAACAATTAAAGACACACTGCAGGATAAGTGAAAATGAAAACGTCATTATCATTTTACATGGTAATTGCTTGAAAACTAACAAAAACCTTTTGTTGGATGTTAAATTGGTGTTGATTATATTGATTATGTGTACATGATCTAAATCAGCCCTAAAATAAGGCTTGTGTTACAAATTGTGTTTCATATCTCCCAAATTGCAGTTTCTGTGCATATGTAACGATTCAAGACTAGAAACAAGGGTGGACCCAAAAAAAGGCAGGGATGGCGAGAACTAAAGTTAACAATGATTTATTTATAAAAATAAACAAAAGGTAACCAGTCCATGAATTAAACTAAAGACACTGAGGCTGGCCAGCTGGCAAAGTGTTGCTCAGGATACGGGAATCTACAAAAGGAAACAAAAAGTCAACGACTACTGAAAAAACGGGTAACGAGAGGAAAAAAAAAAAAGTTTAGTTGTTTCGCTGAGCTGAGTGATGTGGCACTGATGCACTGACAAGGAGGAACAGGAAATTCAGGTATAAGAAGGCAGAACCTGATGAAGCGATTGAAGACAGCTGCAATGATTATGTTCTCCGCCCAGCTGAGCAGCCAGCCTCCTAGAAAGACAGGTAAGGAACACGGACCGGGAACAGAAGGAAGTTAACAAAACAAGAGAGGAACTAAAACAAACCCAAACCTCCCTCAGCCAGGAGACAGAATATGACAGCATATTCACCTACACCTGTTTGACCTGAAAGTCAAGTGTTCTTGTTTCATGTGTTAATTTGACAAGACACAAATATACAAAATATTACCAGCTGTCACAGAAATTGTAACAATGTTTCCATTCCGTGGGTTTTCATGCATTCAATGATCACTGAATTATGATCTGCTTTGCAACTTTGTTTTTAAACTGTCTGATTAAAAAAATGCATGTAAAACATGCCCTCAATAATGTACATGTTAATTTGTTTTGTGTCCAGATAAAACTGTGGCCTAAAAAAAAAAAAAAACATACAAAATTAATTGAAGCATCATTTTATGCCTGCTATTTAAAACATATATGCATAAATCTAAAGTAAAAAAAGGTTGGGAAAATTATGTAAATTGGTTTTGTGACCCCAAAAAATCTCTAGTGACCCATCTATGGGTCCCAACCCAGACTGTAGGCACCACTGCGCTCAATTTTACATTTCAATGCAAAAGAAAGGTGATATGCACCTAATTACAGCCATAACCAGGATAAATAGCACCAGAACAGCAGCTCCCACCCATTCATATTGTTCTGTCTTTTTTAATTGTTACACTTTCACTATCAAGTGTAAAATGTTGAAAATAATATATTTAATAATTCAATTCAAATTAAATATTTCATTTAAGCTCATGGGAATTCTGAGATAAAACGAAAACCTTGTTTGCACCAGGATTTTTTTTTTTAAGTTTAAAGTTTGTGTGTTTTTGCCAGTGTATCCGTCGTTCGTGCACAGACTGAGCCTCGCACTTTAACCAAGCTCTATGTGTGTGACTCTCGCTCACTCTTGAGAGTTGCAGCTTTGTCAGATCTCTGTATTATGTTTGTGTTAAGGGTTTCTATGTATAATGGCAGCCTCTCACTCTTTGTTGGTGCAAAACATGTCAAGTGACCACACACAATAACACCAAAAAAAAAAGGCATGACGATATAAATGTACACATTCTGCCACTGCATATAGACTAATGTGATGGGTAATTTGCTTCAGGTAAACGCGATTTGAACAAGTCAGGGCAGCGTGGCACAGGCCTGTGGGAGGAATTTTCTCTGGGTCTGTGCAGATGTGACAACTACATTAACATTACTGTAAATGCTTAGAGAATGATACAGCTTAATTTTGTATTATTTTGAAAAAAAAAAAGTCTTAACATTTCAACTTGTTAGTGGCATATACTTCCATCCACATGCGACGACTAAATCTGTCTATGCAGCCAGTAAATGCAGTGCCATATGACATCAGTTTATCATAAGAATCAATATACCATAAAGTGATGGATGTACTGACAACATGCTTGCTGGATTTGCAGTCCTTCTAGACCCAAAATGTTTATTATCAATCTGATTTTTTTCTTCCATATGACCATAAAAACTGCACATTGACGTGTATCAAAACCCATATTTTGACAGAACTTGCCCTGAAGCAATTTGTTTTTGCAAATTAAAGGTGAGGATTGGTCTATTTAATTAGAAATGCACAATCTGTTTTTGTAGGTAATTATCTTTTTTTCATGGGACTGGGGTAGAGTGGGTTGGTGTTGACATGCTCAACCAAATTTGCTTGCACGCAATCTTGGTAAACGAAAAAGAAGCAAGCAGCAGTTTTGAATTAGCACTGCTAATTTAAAGTTTCGGATTAATCTGCAGATGTAAAAAAATTGCTAGCACCCTTCTCTCTCTCTCTCTCTCATTTTCTACTGCTTCATCCACTAGGGGTTGCGGGGGGTGCTGGTGCCTATCTCCAGCTAACATAGGGTACACCCTGGACAGGTCGCCAGTCCATCACAGGGCCACATAGAGACAGACAACCACTCACTCTCACATTCATACCTACGGGCAATTTAGAGTCTCCAATTAACCTAGTCCCCAAATCTGCATGTTTTTGGACTGTGGGAGGAAGCCACAGTACCCAGTGAGAACCCACGCACCACGGGGAGAACATGCAAACTCCTTACAGAAGGCCCCTTGTTCCAACCAGGTTGTGAACCCGGGACCTCTTGCTGCAAAGGCAAGAGTGCTAACCACTACACCAACCGCGGGCCGCTAGCACCCTTCTATTATAGCTAAACCCAGACACAGTATTAATGAATGTATGAAGTATAAATGTATATGGAAAATGACAAAAAGACAAAATTGTGCGGCTGAAGGTGAACAGTTGAAAAATTTGGACCTAAATTTTGTACTGGTGCACCTAAATGAAAATGTTAGGGGCACTGCTAATGCAACCAGTGCATGAAGTTCATCTGGATGCATGAAAAGTGTGGCAAGAAAAGCTTGAAAATAAGGAAAAATGGCTCATTCATGGGCCCCAGTATTTCTTGCAGAGCCGCCGTGTCACTAGTGGACAGATAAGACACCAAATTTGACATAATTCAATTTAATATGTTAATGTAATTCAACAAAAGTGTTGTATTGGCAATCTGGACTTTAGAGTTGACAATCTGGATTTTAGAGTTGGTGAAGGCTTTTTTAAAAGACGTGCTTTTTAAAAGACTTTTCAAAAGTCTGTCACCAAAGAAACAAGGGAAAATAGTTGGTCCTTGATACATGTGCTCTGCTCCTGCACTGGCTACCCCACACTGATCAGTCAATTTAATCCAGGTAGGGAAATTAGCTTTTAATGTCCCCATAAAATAGATAGTTAACTCTGACAAAGCCTGAAAAATAGCCACTCCACGGGCATCCATAGCAAATACAACTCCTGCCCTCTATGTATGTTATTTCAAAAGTGTTTACATGCTAGACAATCACTCGTGATTATAAAATTAAAGTGATGTTATTTCCCAACAACTGATAAAGTGATTTGGAAAATTATCCAAAATTCTCCCAAATCATATTTCACTGGAGCCAAAAGAAGTCACTTTAAAAAGTTAATTTTCTATCCTGGTGCATGCTGATGATAGAAATTTCTTTTTTCCAAACTAAATGTGAAATGAAGTAAATACTAATTAAAAGTATACAATTATGTGAAAAGTGCCACTGGGAAACAACATCAGTGGGAGCATTTTTAGTGCTATTTTTTAAACAACAGAAACACAGAATTGGTCAAAACCCATACAAAACAACATAATTTTAGACTTCAAATTAAATAGGAAATTTGTATAATTTCACCTGAGACATATGCTCAAATTGTTTGGCACTAATGGAGTCTCTGAATTTCATTTTGTCCCCATGTCTCCATTTAATATGAAAATGCATCACCAAAAGAGAAATAAAGAACCAAAAACTCAAATAGAGATGTTCGGCTGTGTATTTTTCACTCTGGTAATATCTTCCATTACAGTGTCATTTATTTAAATGGAGGTAGAGGACATCAGGACATGTTCGTGTTGATTGCCAGTGAGATTAAATAATGGGGTCTTTACAGTTATGATGACCTTATCTCACAAGCAAAGGAGATAATTATAGAGTTTCTTCAGAGTGCATATGAATTTTCATGTGAATTTATGCTGCAGCACAAAACGACATTTGGTATAAGTCATATAAATCAAGCAACTGAGAGAAAAACAATCAGATGCAATTATGATTATTGTTCCTTTGACTCCGAATTCATAACCACTTCAGCTCGGGTTGTATAATTACGTGATGCATTATTCACCTGAATATTAATGTCTTCTATTAAGACAGAGAGTGTGTATTTGGATTCATTGTAACTATAATCGTAATCTACAAAGTCACAATAAGCAAACATAATAATAATAATAATAAGAAGAAGAAGAAGAAGAAGGAGAATGTCAAGTTGTGTGGTCTCTTCATGAGGAACGCAATTCCCAAATGCAAGCTTAAGGGAAAAAAAAGCTACCAATCACACAATTCATTTATTATACATTTTCATTTTAAAGTTTCATATAAATAACAAACTTATGTTACATTTCAATGCTTTAAAAAATAGAGGACAAAAAGCAAACCCCAAATTGCTGGACTGAAAACTGTTTAATATGCAGTAATGCTACGGTTAATTACATGACAACCCACCAATGGTTGCTATAGCAACACATCACACTTTCCAGCTAGCCAGGGCCTCAGCAGTAATGATAGTGACAGTCTGATTTGATTTAAGTGGAGCTTGAAGAAACACAGATAGAAACAGCGTGAGACGACTGGATCTGAGTCTGTCTGTTAAAATGAAATCCACCCAGTACACTCAGTTAAAGACTTGTTGAACAGGTTTTGACAGTTTAGGGGGAAAAAAATGTCCATCTGCATATGTTGCTTCCTCTCCTCACATTAACATCCCACTCTGTTTTTAACAAAAATGACGCTCCCACATAAGGAACATGATTTCTTCCAGATCTCATTTGTTTGTGACATATCACCAATATTTATTGACGTGGTTCACAAATGTTTGAGGCAAAATTCTCACTGAGAGGCGGAGGGATTGGTGGTGAGGATGTAGGATTTTTGCCAAGAGGCAGATGATACAGATCCAGACCAGTTTGACACCAAATGTTCAAAGATTTGTGGAAGACTGTTGTAGTGCTATGACTGTTCATTGCTGTTCTTTGGAAGAGGATGTTGATACTATGAGAGAAAACCACAATATTTTCCTAGCCTTATTCAGGTAATTGTTGTACCTAAATTTAACCATATTTATTCATTCATTCATTAATTGTCTACCACTTTTTTCTCCACCTGGGGGTAATGTGGGAGCTGGAGCCAAGCCCAGCTGACAAAGGGCAAAAGGTGGGGTCACATCCTGGACAGGTTGCCAGTCGATCGCAGGGTAAACATAGAAACAACCAACTAATGTCTCACATTCATACCCACGATAAATTTAGAGTATCCAATTGACCTCTGTATGTTTTTGAACTGTGGGAGGAAACCAGAGAATATGGACAAAAGCTATGAACACATGGGGAAATGGCCGAGTGTGAACTCAGGGGCCCTTATTTATAAAGCTTGCATACGCACAAAAGAAGGCGTAGGCCACTTTCCACGCAAAGTTTGAGATTTTTTAAAAAATAAACTTGACGGCAAAAGCACTGGCAAAAGCTTGAATAACCAGAAACTGTTTAAAATGATACCACAGTGTAAAATAAATATTACTTACTTTAAAATATTACTGTTCATAACAAGGTTGTGTATGCATGCATGGACTTTCATACACACAAATAAAAAAATTAAACTCTGTAATTACTAAATAATTTTGTGGTATGAGATGCATTGTCAGGAAAGAGGACGGATTATGTTTGCACATCTAGATTAGTGTGCTTCATCTACAATAATTATTTATTTTCCATAAATAAATGTTAATTTCATTCTTGTGTTATGAGGAATGTTGTAACAGTGATTGGATAACTCACTATTGTAATCTAATGTATTATTGTTACTATTAATATTATCATGATTGTGCAGGACTGTGTCATTTACCATCAGCTTAATTGCCACAACTGAAGCCACTCTTATTTAATCAGATGAGAAGAGAATAAAGAATGTAATCATGATGCATAATGATGCAAAGCAGTTGATTCGTCTCTGCAAGAGGATGAAGCAGATGGAAGATTCAGAGGGAG
Organism: Brachirus orientalis; assembly: GCA_016785285.1. NCBI lineage: Eukaryota > Metazoa > Chordata > Actinopteri > Pleuronectiformes > Soleidae > Brachirus > Brachirus orientalis. The sequence continues at coordinate 2,806,054 of JAFBJR010000099.1, read as the reverse complement.
ATAGTTTTCAGAGAACAGTCAGATCTGCTGGACAGTGATGACGAATGGATTGTGAGCCGGTTCCGATCTCCGTGCGCTGTCCTGATCTCTGGGCCACACTGAGTCGAGCATCAGCGCATACAGAAACAGGCTTCAACATATGGTGATTACTGTAGGTACAAATCCACTGACAAACAACCCTCTTACTGTGGTGATTAAGATCGAGGTTGTGAGTGGATCCAAAAATGAGCGGAAACATAGTCGCCAGGGAAGGTTTAGTAAATTTATTTACAAAAGATGAACCAAAAAGCTGTGGAAGGTGAAGACAAACTAAGGGCGAGGAGACTGACTGACTGGTGTGGGAAGAGACCTCCACACGGGGACACTAACGAAAAAGGAGACCAGTATTACAACAATAGTCAAATAGGACATAAGTGAATAAAGGGTATAAGTGAATAAAGTAATACAAACAGACGGTAGTTACCACTGGGCATAACAAGATGCGCTGACACCTGCTGCAGCAAAGTCCAGGGCTTATATCCAAGAGGGTTAATCAAGGAATACAAGGCAGGTGCGGGGATTGGAGGCTCCGCCTGAAGTGCAGGTTAAACTAAGTAAAAGACAGGAAGCCGGACCCTGACACTTACTATGTCTCACCCCTCAAACCATTCACTTGCAGGTGACAGTGGATTCCCATATGCCATGGCTCCTCACTATTTTTCCCCTGAACCCACAATGCCCACAGGAGCGGCACTTCATTGCGTGTTTTTACCGTTGGGGATGATGCATTGTATGAAATCTTCTTTTTACAATTGATTTCTGATGATGTAAACTTCCTGTTCTTCTCGCTGCATTTTCCATGATTTTTTCTGTCACTCCCGATCAATTTATAATAATCCGGGTTGTTTTTCTGACAATTTATGGTCAAGTGTGGGCGTTACCTGGAAAAGCTGTGCAGCATTACGAGTTGATTGTGAATTATTAAGAGAAAGTGGCACGGTACGTGCGTGTGAACAGTTATATGAATGCAATTTTTTTTGCATAAGCAAATCGTGTTTCCTACTTACACCAACTTTTCAAGAGTACCTATGGACAGTTTTATAAATGAGGTCCCTTGTCTTTTTGCTGCAAGGCAATAATGCCAGCCACTTCTTCCCCGAAACCACATTCATTACTAGGAAATGGTTATTGTTACCTTCATTTCCACATTTCACCCAAAATATGTTAACATGTTGGCCACAATAAAACTATTAAAAACCAATACCAATGGATCAGTGTTTCAGGACACATGTACTTAAAATAACACATTGGAGGATTTGCTCTCAGGCTCCACCAAACGTTGGTAAGCAGTATTGTTTGTTACAACTGTCATAAAATATATATCAAGATAACGTGTATTTGTTGAAAAGCCAATGCTACCAATGAACTCTGAAGCAGGACTTAGGACTTGTGTTTTCATCTTATTCTGTATAACCTATTGCTGATTGGATGCACATTGTTTGAATCATTTAATTTAGGAATGGGATGGACAAGAGGACGAGATGACTTCAATAACACGACCTGACACAAAGCAAACTGATATGATATAGATGACTATAACTGATATAGATGACAAGAAAACTATTTACACTAATAAGTCCAACAGTAACAGGACAAGGTCTTCTTTGGTCAAGTAGTTCTTTCATAGTGGAACGAAAGCGATTGCTAGTGAGTGAAAACTATTTTATTATATGTTGTCCAGCCTCTTTTTCTATCAATCGCCTTAACCCTCTGCCATGACATCCACTCAATGAATAGTTCCATCTTTGTAACTTTGTCCTTTCGCTTGCTTCCTCGTTCGAGCAAGGCAGTGATTGTAACCAATATTGTAAAGAAGAGTTTTGTTGCTTATTTTGTGGCATGGACCTGAAACCAGAAGTTACACAGAGCTGGTGCAAGCAATGCAGACATGCACAGGCTATAACAGAGGTGACTTTCAACCTGTTATGAGTTGATATGCCATTAAAATAATCTTGGAGACATTAGTTGAAGGTTGAAATCCCACATTATGTCACTTAGGTATAACAGCAAAGTGTGGTTTATTACTGCAGCTCATAATATTCTGGGGCCTAATAATTTGCCTCCGTGATGAACCATGATCTGATTCACACACAGCAGGAGACGGTGAACAGCAGTGAAATGAGTCAGTAAACTGGCTGAGAAGGTGTCGCCTGCAGCTCCACATCCATCACGTCACCGCACCTGGTGCTGATTCTACCATTACTCCATGTTATATTTCAAACGGCGCTGCAGTCAGAAACTGACCAAAGTGACCTTGTTGTGTTATTAAAACTCCATTTCCAGAAAAGTTGGGACACATTTATTTGAATTCACTTGAAACACAAATTTAGAAAATGATGCCTGCACTACACTCAAAAAAGTTGGAAAAAAGAAAAGTTTACAGCCGAATCATATCGCTGGGCTGTGTTAAGTGCCAACGATTTTCAAGCGTACTCATGTGGCCATGTCCATCAAATAGCTCGACAGTTTCTAAAGTCTCAATGTTAACACATAGTCAGCAGCGGTTTCTGTCCTTCCACCTGACTTCCTAAGTCTTTTCACATTATTATGTATCACAGTATCATAATCTCGCTCTTCAGTTACTGAAGACTAAACTGAAGGCAGAAAGGCCTGCAAACAAGCAGCAAATGAAGGTGACTGTAGTGAAGGCCTGGCAAAACACATATAGGGAGGAAAATTCTGCATTTGGGGATGTCCATGGATTCCACATTTAAGGCAGTCCTTGACTGCAAAGTATGTTCAACCATGTATAATTTTTGAGTCCTTGAATATGGACAACAATGTATAAACATGCTTACATTTTCTCAAAAGTTAATGCAAACGTTTTTGTTAATCACATCTTGATTGTTTCATTTTAAATTCATTGTGGTGGTGTACAGAGGCAAAATGACAAAATGTGCATCTTTGTCCATTTACTTGCAAATTACTCAAAAAAACCAACAACCCAGCAGCACACTGATGTCCTCTGACATGATATTTAAAGATAAATATAAAAACACAAAGTGAACAAAGGTGTTTTTGATTCCGTAAATATATTCAAACCCATAGTAAGTTTGTTTTAATCAAAAATATTTTAAATAGATTCGAAAATTATTTCACAGCCAACAGCCATATGAAATGTATTCATTTAGGAAACAATGGTTTCAATTATTTTTGATGCATGTTATCAAGTTATTTGTATACAGCTGGCACTAACATAATAAATATTATCAAAATAATCCCCCTAAATAGCATTGTATCTTTTTATTTAATTTTATTTCCATTTTCAAAAAAATAATAGGCAATACTGTACAAGTTTTGCAAGTTAAAAATCCTATATGTCCCATGCTTCACTATGCTCAGACTTAATATTACCAAAAGCATTTTAGCTGAGGCATTATGCGCTGCTTACTCATTCTTTGTGGGAGAAAAAAATATTAGTTACACAGTCGGAGAACAAAGTCTTTAAAATTGCTTGAATTGGTTGTAGGTGGTAAATGCATCATTACAAATTTGTGATTAAGAACATCAAAGTTAAGTCTAAAATGTATTGGACTGATAATGGTTACAGTAGATATTTGAGTTTGTGATATCCGTATCCCTAATATATAGTCATCCATAGTTTATGGATGATTATATAACAATACATCAAAGAGTAGTTGGAAGGAGTACACATCCATCTGGTTCACCGCAGATGTGGATTTAGGAACAAGATTCTGGACAGGTGTGCACTTGTTTTTTTTATAAAGCTGATTCTTTTAGGATGGATTCAAGATTGGTTTTCAAATTTTTGTTTTCAAAGGCATTTTCTACTTCACCAGTAGAAGGTTACAGCTTTATCTGCGATGGGATCGTCATGCTATTTATCCCCTATTCCGTGTATCTGATTGGTTTAATCGGTCGCATTTTAATGTGAAGATTCGATTCGATCCGCTCCACTTTACACTCATTTCCATCCTGTCTCTTGGGACAGAATGAGTCTGATTTACGGAGCAGGAAGAGCAGAGACTGCGCTGGACTCGCACAGTTACACTTGATACTCTCTGTATGCAGTAAAAACTAAAAGCCATTTAAGTACTTTATCACAGCACCTATTTAACATGCCGGTTAAACTAAGAGTGAGCTTTTTATTTGAAGCTAAATGAAAGCTGTCTGTCTGAAGATGCAGTGATGAGTCTGGTCATAAATTGTCTGTTAAATCTGCTTTGAAAATAAAATTATGCACAGAAATATATATATATATATTTTTTTTTTTAAATTATTAATAATTACAATAAATGGGATAGGCCATGGCTTAGTGGAAAGGGACCTTGGGTTGTCAATGAGAGATTTGCCAGTTCGAATCTTGACAGGTGAAGGGCTGGAGTACCTCTGGGCAATCAATTGCTGACTGAATGGTTATTTGTCTTGGACTGGAATAGGATGTAAAACACCATATTTATGCTTTAGGAAAGATGTAAAATTGGTCAGACTACACCGAGCACTGGAGGAAGGCACTAAAACTAATGATTATTAACCCTTTCAACTGTCCATTAAACAAATGCACAAAATCTGCAATTTTGTGTCCCAAACAGTGCGCCATTATAGTTGAGTGAAATTTACTGCACAGGGGAGAAATAGCTCATAAAGCTGCTGGGTAACCTTATTATCACGGACACTATTGTACAGCATCCCCACTGGAACGGGGGTCTGTCAGGTGTTCCAGATGGCTCGTCTGACCTTCCACTAACAGGTAATTTATCAAGAACTGTACTTGTTTTCTCATTAGCTTGCAGTTTTGGCCCAAAATAAACAAAGAATTGTAAGGAAAAGGTCTGGCACCAGAATATACAATGTCAATTAATCACTTGGCCCATACATTTAACAGGCTGACTGTGAGGAGCCTGGTTGGATCTTTCTGTGACACACTCAGGTAAAAAAGGATGGCAAACTAGGACAAAGGCAGTGGTCAGGATAAGGCGAGTTCCTTTACTGAAGGTCAAAAACGTGTCAGCACACAGATAATCGGATCCAACAGGCAAAGTGATGTCATTAAGAGTGGCTTCTGAAGCTAGAAATAACAGTTATCAAAGTAAACCATAATATTCCATCATTATAAACATTCATAAACAACATACAACCTGAACTTGACTTCACAGTATGGTACATGAAGGCAGCAGCCTCATTAACGTTGTGCATGTTTTTTTTTTTTTTGGTTTTTTTTTTGCCAACAGAGGGGTTGATATAACTGATTATAAATGCAGTATACTACATACAGTATATACACTGTATATACTATAGATTGCAATTGCAATTCAACGCCCACTAAACTTTAATGGGGGTCTACTGGCAAAAATATTTTATTACTGTTTATTAAAAAAAATAAACGTAACAAGAACAATTTAAATAGTTAAATAAACTAATATTACAAGGATTTGATCTAAATTCAACACTCAATCCTACTTTTCAATGGCTATTTCAGTTTCAAAATTATTCAACCAACTGAACAGAATTCCTCATGGTACCTCAAGGGCTTCAGGAGTTGCATCCGGTGTGCTTGAGCTCGATCACCTCAAATACCTGGACTATCGACAGTGACATTTGATTGCATGTTAGAAATATGGCTGAGTAAGTGAATTGTCCAAAAAGAGTCCTGAGGAGACAAGGGATCAAAAACCTTCAACTGACTGCAAAAGACCTGCAGCAGGACTTGGTGGCAGCAGGTATCAGGAAATCCTGGGAGAAAATACCGTGCCCTCTGTAAAGAAGCTGAATTTTGGGAATCATTGGACCTTCCAACAGAACAATGACCACAAGAATATTTCAAAGTCCACCAAAGCTTGGTTTCAGAAATCCTGGAAGATACTAGAGTGTCCATCACAGTTGTCAGACTTGAAACCCTTTGAAAAACACACCCAGGAATAATAGTGAGCTGGAGTCCTTTGTCCGTGAGGGATGGGCTAAGATTCCTCAGGAGCGCTGCCAGAAGCTGGTGTCTGGCTATGCATCATGTTTGTAGCAAGTCATGACAGCAAAGGGTGCTCTACTAAGTGCTAAAGAGGTTTGTCATAAAGGGATTAAATAATTGTGAATCAGCAGTAGTCATTAAAAGTGGCATTTTGTGTTGAATTTGGAGAAGCCACTTGTAATATTACTTGTGTTGAGCTATTTAAATTAACCTTGTTTGATTTGTTTCTTGCAAACAGCTGCTAGTTTCCACATTTTGCCAATAAACCCATTTTTTAAAGTTAGACAGGTAGTTTAACAGTTAGAAATTACTCTGCAGCTGTTTAAACCAGAATACATGCAGATGAAAAAGCATAGCAATGGGACAAAAGATAAATAAATAAATTATATTTGTGATTAATGTGCAATGGAATTGTTTATTATTATTATTATAAGTACTTTTTTTTCATTATTTTCTGTGTTGTGTGTGTGTGTTTACCATTTATTACCTATAAGTTTGATGATGTCAAATAAATGGAGCAATTTATTATTTTACAGCAACTTTGATTATTTGATTATAAAGTATATAGCTGTGAAATGAAGCGTTAAGGTGGATGAACAATTTTAAAAGACATTGCTATTTAGTAAAGGCTAAATATTACATTATAAAAGTGGCCTGAATCAATTAAATGCTCTAATGTCAGAAAACACTGACAGATCTTCCTTCATGGCTGCTTTTTGTTACTGTTTTACTCCAATCATGCCCTTGGCTGTTCATAAACGTGCCGAGCAAGTAGAGAACGTGGACGGCTGTTACGACCCCAGGGTCGTGTGTTCCTTTTTCCTTGTATGTATGAGTCTGCATGTGAGTGTGTGATGGGTTGCAGGTGTGCATGTTTGATTGAATGATGTGTGTGTGTCTAGGTGGATCCTGAGAGCTGATTGGTCCTGCACAGGAGGACTCCAATATAAGAGGCCTGATCATCCCAGCTGCAGTGGACTTCCCTTTCAGTCACCACTCTCAGCCAGATTGCCAGCAGACATTTGTGTACTTGTTCTTAATAAACCTTTAAAAATGTAAAAAAAAAACATCATGTCGCTGAGAGGCATGATGGGAGTAACACCTCTGTGCACGCTCTATATGTGCCACACAATCCGGAAATGAACCCACAAGTCATGCAGCTTCCATGTGGCTAACCCAGACAATGCTAATGGTCAAGTAACACAGCTCGAGTGTGTGACTCATTTCCTGTGCATCTTTGTTACTGTAACATACACAGTGACCAAAACTGTTCACTTTGCAGTGTAAAGGAATAGCTCATGTTATATCAGAGTTATAAGTTGCACATTGAATTACATGAGTCATCAAATGTAAAATATAAATCTGTGCAACATATTTAAAGCATTCATAATTCATTTACATTTTGTGATAATTCTATTGAAACACATTTTAATGCACCATTACTTGACATCAGGAGGAAGACGGGTGATGCTCGACCTGTTGAAAAAACGGAAATTCAACATAATTGGCAGATATCGTACCCAAATCGAGGCTATGACCCTTCATCTGATCTCAGAACAGCGCTCTGTCACACAAAGGAGAAAAAATAATCCCTACTTTGTGAGTTCACTTTACTTTGTGTGAGATTAATGAAGCTCATCTAACATTAACCTGTCAAGGTTGATGTTGAAATGAGAAGCAGAGAAAAAAAATAATTCTTAAACTACAGTTATAGTCTAACAGAGATCAAAAAAACAGAAGGTGGCCCACTTTGTTTTTTCCCCTTTCATTCTTTACAGCTATGTTGACTCATTTTTTAAAAACACTTTCAGAAGCAATTACCTTTATGTTTGAGACTATTAACATTTTTGACAATTTCATTGTGCTGCATTGAAAACCCTGTCACTTTCAACACTCGTATTTATAAGCAACAAAAACTCAATGCCTTGTCCTATATCCAACAATAAGATTGAAGTCAATTAAGCTAAATGAGCCTGATCACAGGATCACAGTGGCATTGTCTGCTTAGATGACTGACCTTGAACCATTTGAAACAAATTTGTCTGAAGCATTTTTGTAAGAAATCTGCTGTGCTCCGCTTCACAGAGTAAACTGCAAATTTGAGGGAGACAAATAATCTGGATGGATGGGGGTTGTTGCAGGTGAGCATTCAGAACCACACTGTTAGAGGTACTGTATATAATGACCAGTGAGGCAACAAAAATTGGTCAGACTTCAGGTAAAAAGCTCATTTCATGTGGGCTGGATCATGTGTAGTTTAGTTTTTCATCGCCCTCTGAAAAAAGACCTGAGCATGTTCTAAAAAGGACAAATCTAAGAGCACGGGACAGACTGTGGCTACAGTCCAATCTGTTGGTGCCTCTTGAAAAGATGTGTTTATGTCCTTGAAGTCCTCCCAGATCATATTCCTCATTAATGTTTATGGCCTTTCATCCTGATTGACCGTTTATTGCAGATCTACAATGTTGTTCTGTTCTGCACAAATGACCTCTATTGCTTGCTTGTCAGTTCTAGATGACAGATTCTCTGATTCTTTTCTTCCTTATCGGATTACAGGGTCTTCACACCAGACCAGTGTTGGACAAGGTACTCTGGAATTAGTGATTACTCCTTTAAAGCACAATTATGCAGGACTTTTATCCTAATTTAACAGCTATGGAGTCATTGTGATGGTTAAATAGCTTGTTTAAAGGAGATTGGGGGCAGTCTCCACTCCTCCTCCTACTGTCTGTTAGTGGAAAACAAGCCTTGCATGATCAGGGCATTTAACCAGGAGCCCTTGGAATCAGGAGGTCTTGCGAGAAATACAAATTGCTCTACAGCACTACACACACACCCTATAGCCAGATACTGGTCATAAAACCAAGGCAGCGATAGCGTTATTTAAGAGGTTCATCATGGTAGAGCCAGTGGAAAAGAGAAAACCGTTGTCTGTTAAAATCACAAATTAAAAAATCACAGAAGGATGCAAAGTGAATGCAAGCCTGGCATTTTTGCTGTTGCACTAGTAAGTATGTACTTGATGTACAGGAATGAGCTGAGAAAAATTGAAATACAGGGTTTAATAGACCAGCTTTGTTTATTTCTCATGTTTGTTCATGTCTATTTTTATTATTATTATTATATTATTCTTTACACGATTTAAGGTGGAATTTTGTAGGTCTGGTCGCCTTTTACAACGCCACTGTATAAGCATTTGTTTTCAACGCCAACACAAGCCGTGAAGCCATGTACATGCCAGTGGAAGAACTGCTAGCAACTACACCATTATATAAGTCATCCTCCAGTTATTCCTGTTTTTTTTTTTAATATTTAAATGTTAACTTCTGTCTGCTTATACCATCACAGCTAATTCTGACCAGTTGTGTGCACACATGACGCCATCTACCTTAAAAAAGTTTCTCTTTTTACAGTCCAAATGACAACACACTGCATTCTGTTGGCAAATGGTGTAACAAAGTGGTAATGCATCATTACTTGGATTAGTGTGTTTCCCCTGTTATGGACTGGTGACCTGTCAAGGGTGTACTACCGCTTTTCGCCCTATGTCAACTGGGATTGGCTCCAGCAACCCTCAGGTGGAGGATAAAGTGGTTGACGATAAATTAATGAAGTTGTTATTTCTATCATTTGGCAGCATGTCAGAGATGAGAACATGAGATATTTTTGTTAACAAAAGGTAAAAAAAAAAATAAAAAAAATAAAAAATAAATATATATATATATATATATATATGCCTTCACACATGCCTTCAGTTGTTTTATTTCCTATCTTCCAAACAAATGACAATTCAAAATGCTCAACAGGACTTGGCAGGCCCTCTAGGTCAAAGCACTTTGTGATGGGAAGTGTAAATACAGAGCGGCAAATCAAGTTAGGATGCACTCAGTGCTCATTTGCTGACAGCGGGAAATGAAAGCAATGTGCAATAAGATCTGTGCAGGGAGTTTGCTAAGGTGAGCCGTGGGAGAAGCGCAATAAACGAAAGATCCAAATGTGATAGACTAAGAGGCTGCTAAATAGATTTTGGCTTTCCCCGATGAGTTAGTCAGTACACAGATGGGACGGGAAGGAAAAACAGAGCGACCTGAAGTCACTCGCTTTCCAATCAGCTGTCACTTCAAAGTAAAGACACAGCAACAAGAGCAAACCCATGAAGAAAAAAAACGTAGTTTCTCATGGTTCATGTCTGTGACTTCACTTTCCAAAGCCTAATTAATTATAGCATGTGGAGCGTGTGCAGAATTGACAGGCAGTCGATCACGTCTTGTTTTCATTTGCGGCCTTGTGTCGATGGTGACGAAAGGCAGATGAAAGTTGGGACCACGCTGAGGAGGTTGCAGAAATAGGAGCCAGGTTTAATTTTTCACTCCTTCCACGAGAGACCTGCAGAGAACAAACAAAGCTAACTGCGCCGACTGTAAAAATGTTATTGCACTTTTGCAGAGGAAATTTATTGGAATCTGTCACATGGAAAGTTCACATTGCAAAGACAGGACGGTCATTCTGCAACTCACAATACTTCACTTTAAAGCAAGGCCAGGTAATTTTTTATTCATGGATATATATATATATATATATATATATATATATCCATGAATATATATCCATAAAGTTTTAAACTTTGTGCTAATAAAATGTACCATCATCTGTTTCAAATCACAATCAAGCCAGAGCAATTGCTATTTTAAGCAATGATTATCCTCACTGCATGACAGACACAATAAAATCAAATCAAGTCAATTTTATTTTTATAAAAAAAGTGGATTGACCAAAGAGCTTTACAAGGTGAAAGGAGCAACAAAAGGATACAATATAATCATACTAAATAATGATAAAAGTAAAATTAAAGTAAAATGTTACATTTTAAATAAAATGATTTCATCCAGACGTGAAGGCCAGGGGGTATTTAAAAGTGAAAATGAAAATGTATTGAAAATGTTCAATAGTGGGAGCAGTTTTAACAATAAAGCACTATTACATGTTCTGTGTTTCTACAGCACTGGCACAAAGCTGGAAAAGTATTAAAAACTGAGTAAAATTCATTGTCAGTGGTGTTTCAAGGGCTCAATCGGCCTAAGGCAAAAATGAACATGAGGGCTCATATTGAACCAGACAGAACCAACCTGCCACACCCACTTCTTTAAAAACACATTAAACCAAACCAGAAATCGATAACAAGCTATAGAAATGTACCTCCTGGATGGTAATAGCTGTCAATCACATGGCAGCGGCCAGGGACTGCCCTGGATGTCTGGGGGCCCTAAAAGAATCCCTGCCAGGTACCCCTGACCAAGGTTTGCTATTGAACCACTCGAAATCAGTGGTCAGCAACTTGTGGCCCGTGGTCCAAAACTGGCCCACCAGCATTGATATCCAGCCCGGTAGATGAATTAAAAAACATCAGATATGTTTTAATTATTTCCTTATCTCCACCAAAACAACAAATTCATGCAGAGTTTGGTGCCTTTCATTCCGAAAATAAATTCCAAAAAGTCAAACAGCAGTTTCAAGACACAATGCAAAGTCAAGTTACATTTATAAACAACCACGTGTACACTACACTACCAGTCAAAAGTTTGGGTACACTTTCTTATTGAATTCAATGAGAAATCATTTTGTGCACTATTTAATTGAGAAATTAAAAAGGTATGATATTTTGGCCTGGTATTCAAAAAAATTGGACAGTTGTGTTAGGAAGGGCATCTGGTGCAAAAGTTCTCTGTCAAATTAAATATGCTGATGCCGAATAAAAAACATATATAACAGTAAAACTTTTAAAACTTAAGTTATGTAAACAATGGATGCCATGCTCGCTTGAAGAAAACTTAGTGACTGTGACCATTAAATCCTACAGAATATACATTTAAGTCAAAGAAAAAGGCTAATTTTCTAATATACATACATACAGACCAGCGGCGTTGCCCCCTGTAGGCCACAATTTCACATACTTTCATATTGGCTTTAAATACATTTTTTATACATACACTCTATGGCCTCAACACAATCGTTACAAATCATTCAATCTCATGTCCTGTCTTTTGTTAAAATATATGCTGTCATTTCTGAGACCTTTGACAACCATTTACTAAAAGTGGACTCCTACCAAGGTACAGAAACATTTTAAATACAATCAAATCTAATAGAAGACATCTGACATAAATTTCAAACAGTACAGCAAAGAGTCTGAATATGAATCTTTTTTTTCCCCCTTAGAGTCTGTTTTCACTTTGGGAATTTTGTGCATGCTAAAGAAGGTGAAGCATTTATTCAAACAACATTAGCATGAGGCTTCAACATAACAGTATGTTTAAAAAAGTGAACATTTCTGTCTGAATATTTACTCAATGCAGCGCGCTGCACTCTCTGAGTTTGCTGCTACACCTTTTTATCTTGCAAAACAGAAAGTGCATGGAGGCGCATAAGTCCTGACAGCTTTGTAATGAGTGTAACTCTTAATTATGCATAATTAAATTCAGTCTATTTCCCGTTCTCTGTGTAACCACAATGACTATAATCATAACCATGTGAGCAAAAGCATGGCCTGTAGCTGTGACACCAGCCTCACAAACCAGATTTTGAATAGCACACGGGCATTGTGGCTGTTTGTGTTATACAGTTACAGACCTGAAATAAGGATGTCTATGACTAGAGAGAAGCTTCGCATGTGTTCTATTGTGAGATGTGTGTTTTTTTTCTGTGCTGACCCTTGTTCGTATGCCTTTCAGTGGGACGCTGCAGTGTAACGGACATGAAACCTTATAAGTGAAAGGCAGTGAAGCAAAGAAAGATCTTCCAAACAGGCATTAATAATAGATAGTTTCACTATCTTCTGGGCTAAGCACTGCGGGAGGTACGCATTCTGGTGAAACCGGCCATCTGTGGCCCAAACAAAAGCCCTCTGAAGCTCTGATCTCTCATAATCTCTCATCTCTCCACCCCAATACCCCCTCACCACCACCACCACCTCCTCCCAAGACCCCAATACTTGGGGGACTTTGCAGCTATTTAATGTTTAATGTCCTCTAAAGCCAAAAGAATGCTAATTTCTGTGGCCTGCTTCCAATTTCCCTCCTTTTATACTCTCACCCCAAAATTACAAATCTGTTGTCCCCACTGCCCCATTTATCCCCAGAGTTACAGCTGGGGACAATTATACACAGGAAGCTCACAGGGGATTTTTTTTTTTTTTTTTCATTTGCTTGGGTGGGTTTGAGGTCAAGAAGTGTGTGGTGGATCCATCCCTCAAGGCCAGCAAAGCACTGTAGACCATGGGGAAACACTGGCTATAAGACTTTTCAGTGGTCTCAAGTCATCACCACCACAGCATCCTGTGACGATTTTCCACAATAAGATATGGATTCTACTCAGTACATTTGTATATTTCTTTCACCTGCTAGTAATCCGCACTAATCCAAATTTGATTTGGCAGAGACTCTTTATGTCTGATGTCCTTCCTGACATAACCTTCTCATTGATCTTGGCTTGGGACCGGCACTAGGAGTCAACTGGATGTGGCCCTCCCCCACAAATTATTATATTAGTTTGACTACAACCAGACTTTTTAAAATATGTGCAATATGTTAGTGTGACTTTAATATATCAGGCGCAACACTGCCACATGAGTAGTGGCTGGCACTTTTGCCTTGCGACAAAAAGAACGAGGTTCATGACCCAGTCCAACCGAGACTCTTTTCTGTGTGGAGTTTGCATGTTCTTCCCGTGTTGCCTGGCTTTTCTGCAGGTTCTCCGGTTTAGTCCCACAGTTCAAAAACCAGCAGAGGTTAACTGGACACTGTACACTGTAAAATGACTGCAGGTATGAATGTGAGAGTGAATTGTTGTTTGTATCCAATCTTTTTCCCAGCAGCTCCAGTGACCCCCAGGACCCTCTTGTGGAAGATGATTGAAAGCAATAATTGAAGGAATTCATTCATCAAGGTCAAACTAATGGCACTTTTCCACTACACAGTTCCGGCATGGCTTGCCACGGCCTGACTCTACTCTGTTTGGTATCTTTTTTCCATTACTATAGTACCTCCTCGACATGGGCAGGCTCATCATAGCACAAAACTGCCATAATGTCATCTTATGCGCGACACAAACACACAAACTAGTGACAAGCAAAGCAATTAGTTTCAGTGTACTGAAACATTAGAATCATTTGATTAAAAAGCTTAGTTAAATAATTCCTGCATGACCAGAGTGCAGACACTACTTATATATGGCAGAAGGGGTTGTGATGCTGCTCAGGATACCAAATTTTAGAAATGTCCTTGGATATTAACACACGTTTTCAGGATTTTTAAATGTTTATAACCATATAAACAGTTCGGCATTGTTCGGTTTGATTTATCTGTTGGACGTTGCACTCATTACTCTTCCAGTGACGACACTCAGTGCCAATCAGTGGCCAAAACATCAGGTCACTTGGAAACCTCGCCAGAGCAATCACTAAAAAAGTACCCGGTACTATCGCTAGTCGAAAAGCAAAAAAATGAGTAGAGTCGAGCCGCGCCGTGTAGTGGAAAAGCACCATAACTCACTTAGATAATGTGGTTGGGAGTTGAGTTTCTATTGGAAATTATGTTTGTTCAACTTTACCCAAACAACTAAAGGTGCAAAGCCTGTACACAGAAGAAAATGAGGAAAGAAATAAAAACAGAGAACTCTACACTGGCACATTTTTTGGTCTGATGAGGAAGCTGAATTTATGTTCTATCAGGTCGAAAATGTTAATATTTTGAAGTTAATAGATGGTAGAAAGACATGGAATGTCAGTCATCATGTTAACAAGCTGCCAGATAAAGTAGTTTTGGTCTGTGGTACATATCTGGTAAACAGGCAAACACCTAATACTAACAAGCTGGGGGCATATGTCAGGTTAGCGTAGTGAAGTTGGACACACTCCATTCAATAAATTGATTTCCCCATTAGTGTATAGAGGGACAAGGACAGTAGTCCAATTACCTGGTGTAGTCAAGAGACAAGCACAGTTTTTTGACTTAACTGTCCATGAAAACATACTGATTATTTCCTAACAGAAAACACACACACTCTATATATTTATATTAGAGTGACCGCAAAGTGAAATGACTTGGAAAAAAGTAACAACAAAAACTAACTCTCATTCTTTGAGCCTTAATTAATATATATTTTTATTATTAAAGTTTGCTTACTAAATTTCTAGGTTAAATTAACACAATGCATCAAAACTGTTTAAAGGTGAAATACTGCCTCATTTACTGTTTGAAGGAATTAAGGAAACGTTTCTGTGAATTAGATTTGTTCAACTTAAACGGGAATTTGCTTGGCAATTATTAAATTAAAGAGCAGCACATTGAAATGACGAAAAAAATAAGCCCTTTTGCTGCAATTAAAATACTTATATTTATAAAATGAAATAAATGTTTAATCTACTCTAAATGTACCTTAAATTGATTATTTTTTTGTTTGAGTTTTTAATACTCAGCAACCTGGGAGTCAATAAATTTTTGTAAGTTTATGTAAATTTGTTTTTATTATTATTATTATTATTATCACTATTGAATTTAAAAAAAAATAAATAAAATATACTGTTCCATAAATGATCCAGAGTAATCTAAATGAGTGCATTCATGCGTTCATTGCCATACTTCTACAATGACCTAATGACTTCCTAATTTGTTTCACATTACCACGAGGTAGCAGCAGCAAGCAAGCATTTATTTGATTGCATATGCGATTGAAATTTACCAGGGTTTCTGAATGCATCTCATAGCCACAGTGGCCCTGAAGTGCAAATCACCACCACGAATAGGAAAACTAGGTGATTTGCACCTCAGGGCCACCATACAAAGCTGATCTGATCCTCTGAGCTCAACTTAGCTCTAGCTCTGTTTGTGGAAAATTCCCAAAAAATTATGCTATTATGTAATCATGGAGTCATTTCATGGAATATCCAACTTCAAAATGACTTCCCAGTAAAGCACAATTTGAGTGCCATTTAAAAACACGTGCTTTGATTTTTAATCATCAAGAAAGAAAAATCATAATTACACAATAGGTGTGGATGTAATAATCATGCATAATAAAGTGGCATTAAAAGTAATTTGCATTAACCTGTAATTACTGCATTAACTTTGACATCCATGCCATGTATATCTCCAAAAGCACTCATTCATGATTTATAGCCATGAAGAGATGAGCATACATGCACAAGCATGAGAGAGAGACACAGAAAAAGCAACTTAGGGGAAACGTGCTATTAATATTGACTGGCTTGTGTGAGATTTTTTCCCCCTCATGGCACTTTGGCACTCCACAGCTAGTGTGACCCATGCATTACAGTGGCAGCAGCTTAAAAACGCCACTCTTTTCCATCCCCGACAGGATGGTTGGGGTCACTTGGCAGTATCCTCAAACCAACAGCGGCTAAAGAATATTGTGTTAACAACCTCATTTCTGAAATGGAGCTGAGGTTTGGCAACGCCAGGCTCAAACCATTATGATCAGTCAGACGGGATTTTTAGGAATGTTTTCAAAAAAAAAAACAAACAAAAAAACAAAAAACAAACTATTAAATCAGATATATTAAACTTGATGTCCTTCAAGTTTCAGCACTTATTTCAAAGACATATATCACACAGCTGCTGGCATAAACCTTTTGTCAGTCTTGCTTTTTTCAGACAATATCATAGTCATAAATAAATTAGTAAAACAGCATCAAGAACCCTGCTGCATTTAAAGACAACTATATCACAGAGAACAAAGCTTTATTAGCAGCACTGCACAAAGCAGTTTGGTTCTGACATTTTCATATTTGAGCTTCAATTAAATCACTCGCCTTAATGTTCTTCATTCGGTTGTCTAGCAACAGAAACAGACAGATGTGTAAACGAGAGAGAGTAGCTGCTCGTGATTAAAAAAAAACAAAAAAAAACAGTTCCTGTTCTGCTTCTGTGTCTTTGTAAAATTATTACTGTTTGTGAACTTGGCGGTGAACCTTGTTGAGCTCACGAAAATGGTCTCACAGACAACCTGAAAACAAAATGTTTCCAGCCTCCGCTGAGGAGGGGGAAGCATAAAAAAGGGTCAGAGACGAGCAGTTTTGAGCTGAGAAATAGAGGAGAGCTGGATCTCCACTGTGAAGATAAAGATGATCTGAGCTCATGAGACAAAGTGCTTAACTTCTTCCGCCCACAGAAATTCACTGCACATGTGTGCATCTCCTTCTTTGTGCCACTGCACAGTAACATTTTTTATTAGAATTGTATTAAAATAAAATTAAATAAAAATAAAAAATATTGAAACTAATATCGAATTAAAATATGAAATAATAAAATATTAAAATATATTGATGTCAATCTTTTACCTTAAGGAACAGATTAAAGATGATTTATTTAGGGCACACACACATCTATCAAACAATAAATTATTTATTATTTGCTTTATCGCAGTTGATTTCAGAAGTTTAATCATTCGCCGCTATATTTAACACATTTAAAACCATTAACTTGCAATTCACAACACATTTTAAATCCATACTGACAATGTCAAGCTATTTTTTTAATGTTGATTTCAAATTAAATAGATTTTCAGATTCATTTGATTATTTCCAATCTAAAGAACTGGAATGTTAATGTTAAATATTTATTTCTTTCACTTCACAGTATTTTTCCCAAAGTCACACTGTGTTCTAGTTTTGTTTTTCCAACTGTATATGCTACACAATGCTCATCAGCAGTGAAGCTACAGTAAGCTGTGGATATGCTTATTTTTCTCTGTTCGCAGTGCATTCTGGGAACAATGGCTGACAAACATCCTCTCAGGGGGAAGGAGTTCCAGGTGACTCTTTTGTTCTTGAAGCATCCCCCCCCCCATGCTTTCAATTATTCAAGAGCCAGCACTTTCTTTTCTTCTTCTTCTTCAGCCTGATGTGACACCAACATTCATCACCTCACATTTACTGTAAATATCTCTCTGCCTTCACGCCCACAGAAGTCAAAGAGCGACCAAGATTTTACACATCACTGAGGTTTTCTTTACAAGTCTGTGTATTAAATGTTGGCATACAATGTGTATAATGATGGATATTTACTCTTACATGAGCGGCAATAGACACTGTGTCACTGTTGTGCAGCTCCATCAAACATACCTGAAAAAGCAGAAACTGTAATACGTTCACAGAGGAAAGTTCCCAAAGAAGACAAACAAGGTTGTTCAGGTGTTCTTTTCTTGTAAATATGCACACAATCTGACCTTAGTATTAGCTTTAACTGGAGTGTGGTTGTTCATGTGCTGTGCTGTGTCACTTTTTTGTTACAGGATGTTTGGTTAATTTCAGTTTCTAATCCAGTGTTCAACACAAATTTGATACAAATTTGTTTACGTACAGTATATCTACTGTTACAATCCCCAAACTGTTTACATGGACACAAGTAATCAGAATAAAATCCTGTTCAGAATAAAAATGTGAAATCTAAATATGCCAGTCTGAAAAAGCTGATCCAATGCAGCCCAAATTTTACTCTGAAAAAAAGGGCTGGTACAGTAGATGCCAATTTTCATTCAGATTGTGTTCATAAAAACAGAAATAACTTATTCTGTTTACACACACCATAATCGGATCATTTATTTTGCATCCATTAAAAAGATGGAATTGCAAATGCATTCTGAAACCCAAATATTTACATCATGGCTCCTAGTAAAGTGAAACTGCAGCAACATTTAGGTTAATGAAGAATGTGTGGTGAAATAAATGTTGGACAATTGAACTTAATGTCCAGTTAAGTTCATTTTGTGTCCCCCATTCAAGAGCTCATACTGAACTAATGAAGTATTTTTTTTCATGGTACCTACTCAATAGTATGTTGATCTAGAAAACACAGAGTTGTCACAGTTCTTCCACTTTTTAAGAGGATGAGTGAAGTAGTGCCTGCAAGACATTTTGAAAACTATCACATCTACATGTGCTTTTCTCTGAAACTAGAATACCGAAGTTAGTACATTACAAACAAATGCCGAGGACTCGCTGCCTGTTTGATGGAACATCTTTATATAGGTAAACACGTTAAAGGGGTGTATTTGTTAGATAACATAGTTGTAGATTTTATGACACAAACCTTTTGTAAAATGGCTAAAATCCGATTTTTTCTTGTCGACAGCCATTTTCAATAAGAGTTCCTCTGGTTCTACGATGAGTCAGAGTACAAACAGTGGCAGGTCAGTGTTGATAATGTATCAAGACCTCACACATAATGATAGAATGTGGTTGCGCAAAGGTGCGGGTGATGCAGCAGATCAGTGTCGTTGTCTTAAAGCATTGCTTACATGTCCAGGTGTTACATCAGCGGCAGGTTCAACATGAGATAATTTCTGATAGGACCTTAAACCAACACATCCCTTAAATTTGTCAACTTTGTATAATATTGAATAGCTTAGATTAGAAGAAAGTTTACTTGTTGACCACTGCTCATGTTGTACTAACTTATACTGTTTGTAACTTTGAAGACTATCTAAATTTGACAGTAGCTGCTTGTGAACCCTGTAGAAAATGAATGTGAAGGTGATAGATGAGCAGGCATGCTCATGTCAACATAGAGCAGAACCTCTGAGGGAAGGTTTCTGACATTTTAGAGAATCAGTGACTCAGAGGCTGTTGGTAGAGCAAAGAAAAGAAGTACCTAATATTAGACCAGTGTTCCCAATAAAGTGCTTGGTGAGTGCACCATTCGCCACTAATTTCCCTGGACATAACGTCCAGTGTTTCAAAGTTATTGAAGGAGGTGTCACAATGAGCTGGAGCCCCACAGGCAGAGCAGAGCAGAGTATTTTGCCCTTGACCAGCCATAGGGATGGACCCAGGTGGGATTCAGGGAAAGAGAATGGGACCCAACACACACAAACACGCAATGTCAGACTATATGTGTGCTTGCATTCTCATGGGTAATCAGGCTCTGTGTTCAAAAGAACATGGGCTCCTGTGGGGTCAGAGGGGCTTCAACCTAATGACGGCATTTATCACCAGCCCAGAAGTGGAGAGGAAAGGTTGTATGGAACCATCTCAGAGGCAGTTCAAAATCAATCACAGAGTCAGCTGCAGCTGCAGACCCAAATAGTGACTGATTGTTTAGTTTTGTTGTGCAGCTGTTTGTCAGTGCTTGTATGGCTGTTGATTTGTTTTGCCATGAGGTGGATATCTGAGAACACTCTTATACATGGCTGTGTTTTGATGGTGGGGAAACGCTATGTGAGTTAGTTTTAGATTTCTGCTTCAAAGCTCCATCGAGTTAATAGGCCCCATAGTGTGTGTTTAAAAATAAGTAACATTCCTGATGATGAAAGAAAAACAGTAATTAAAAGAAAAACTTGCATAGCAATGTAGCCCTGTAAACAACTACAAGCATGTTCCCATGTCATCAAAAGCAACATTTTTGTGCTTCAGTCATGTATATGTTGTTGGAAATGTCACCTACCCATGAATATACAACCTATTAATACCAAAATAGCAGTTTTCCAATATTTGTATTGGATTTTATGCTATGCTCTTTATTTCACTTTGAGATTTTTTGAGTAAACTTGTACTTGGTGGGGTCAGTCATCCAAAGCAATTGAAAGTACACAAAAATGGTGAAGAAGAGACTGTAGGCAGGGTGGAGTGAGTGGAGACGGGTCTCGGGGGTGATGTGTGACAGAAGGATAAGCAGCAAAAGTGAAAAGGAAGGTCTATAAGATGATAGTGACACCTTCTATGATGTATGGCTTTGAGACAGTGGCAGTGTCTGAAAGACAGGAGGTGGTAGAGCTGAAAATCTGAGATTGTTGGTGGGTGTAACCAGGATGGACAAGATTAGAAATAAGCATATTCGAGGGAAATCTCAGGTTGAACAGTTTGGAAATAAAACAAGAGGCAAGGTTAAGATGGTTTGGTTGAGTACGGAGGAAGGATACCCATTATTTTGGACAAAGGGTGTTGAAGATGGAGCTGCCAGTCAAGAGGAAAAGAGTAAGACCACAGAGAAGGTTCATAGATGTTGTGAAGGAGGTCATGAGGACCGATGGTGGAACAGAAGAGGACACAAGGGAGAGGACATGATGGAGGCAGAAGATCTGCTGTGGCTACTGTTAAAAGGGAGAAATGGAAAGAAGACATACCACAATGCAATGACAGTGAACCCCCCCCCCAAAAAAAAAAAAAAAGAATCTCTCCCATTTTATCATCAAATTAAATGCCTTAAATTCTTGTGGTTTCTTGTAAAGCCAGAACATTTAAGTTGAGTTTGTCTTTTTGTTCATAATATCTCAGCTGGTTTACTGTTTATCCAAGTACAAGAAATACAATTGGGTAAATGACATCTTGGGTTTTTGGAATCTGCCATGCTCATCTGTGAAACTATAATTATATTAACACTTTTACATCGTAGATCTATTGAAAGTGAGCCGATTGTAATTAATAATACACACACTGGGGATTCAACAAACTGTCACCAAGTCTGCGTAACTGCAGGTCTTGTTTAAAGACAACGGATGGAGGTGATTTAAAAAACTGGCATCAAACTCATGTCAAATTAATAACATCTTAATGGATAACCTGTCACACGACCTGATACATGAGCATCACAACCAGGAGGGGAACATGTTGTCGTCGCCTCCCCCATTTCAAAATGACTTATTTGCACTTTTACCATCGTTAAGACAATATCCACTGAAAATCTACTCCAGGTTTTCTGTGCCACCTTCCCAGGCTGCTGCCGCCACTGTCTGTCTGTCACACACAAGCAGCGAGTAATGTAATGAGCTAAACTAAATGTTCCCAAGTCTGGTTATGTTAGTCCACCATGTTTACACTGAAAATGCAAGGTGTTTAGAGACAGTTTAGTTCAAAGCTCATCTCCTGCGTCCCCAACCATGTCATGAACCCACAATGAGTCACTTCAATTATGCAACCATGGGCAATATTAGCTTTAAGTCAGTTAAAAGAGCTCCTCATCGATGTAAAAACTGAGAAATATTCACACATTTTAAAAGTGAAAAAATAAAATTTAGCTTGTTAGCTTTGATCTGACATGTTGAGTGTGTTTTATTACTATGCTATAGGTTGATGTTGATCTGTCCTGGTTTTTACTCAATATACAGTAATGTACAATTATTCCAAACACTGATCCAAATCTAACTGATGACCTTAATGATAAATAAGTAATAACATTTTCTTGATATAGCTGCCATTTTTAATATTTCATCATCTTAAATTTTGATTTCCTGAAATTATTTCAAAAATGTTATACCAATACAATAGCTGTGTGTAACTGTGTGTAAGACCCTTCCCTTTCTCAACCCTGCTTAATGTATGATAATGGTATCCGCAAAGTCTATGGTCCAGCTTTAACAAGAAAATACCAGTGACTAGCCTGAGTGGAACTATGTGCCCTCACATGACATTAAGGAATTTCTATTAAACACTTGGGCTGAATCATAAAAGAAATTCTTTGCTGTCATTGCCAGTGTGTTCTCCAAGGGACGTGGTGTCTTTGAAGGAGACCCACTTAAGGAGTCCAATCAGTCAATTAGCCTTCCTCTGATGTGGCCTCCTTTAAAGGGTGAGCCTCTTCACTGAGAACTCTCAAATAACCAGCTGTGTAATCTCATTTAGCAGCACCTGGGCCGCAGTGGGACAAAATGAAATCATTAGAGGTGCCTATTCACAGTGTGGAAATGTAAATTGCGATAAATCAGCCTAAAACAGCAAAACATAGGGTCATATTCACGTGGATCTATGGACCATGGTCTAAGAGACTGGTTCACAAAGACTAGCTCAGGACCCACAGATGTGTTGTGTATATGTTTAAAATAAAATGGATAAAGGGCTATATGGTGGAGTAGTGGCTAGCAATGTTGCCTTACAATAAAAAGACCGTGGATCACAACCCTGACTCGAGGGCCTTTCTGTGTGGAGTTTGATTGTTCTCCCCGTGGGCACATGGGTTTTCTTCAGATATTCTGGTTTCCTCCCACAGTCCACAAACATGCAGAGAACCCTGATATGGCTCCATGATCCTCAGGTGGAGGATAAAGTGGTAGACAGTGAATGAATGAAAGATTTAATCTGTGTTTGGATTGAAGTTACCCAGCAAACCAAAAGCAGTAGCATAGGAGTTGGTGTAGTCAATCAAGAGTGAATGGTAAACTGCTGATAATGTGTGCTGAGGGTTTCTGTGAAGGAGATACTATACTGGAGAAAGCAGCAGGGACTGAAAAGCAGGCATCTTTTGGACAATACTACCAGTCAATCACAGGGTGTCTATGCCTCAGTACATGCTGCGCTTTATCGTCTATTTGACACTAAATGGAACCATGATTTACAAAGTGGACATCATAGTGTATTAAACTGGACCTGAAACTAGTGATAGAGACCATAAACCCCACAGGAAAATGTTTACTGATGTTATAAATCCAGTGAGAAGTAGGGTAATACTAACAAATCAGTAGATTTGCCTTCAATGGCTCAAGATTATACAGGCTTCAAAGTATTGCTGGTGGGGGACTGAATGACTCGTTCTGTTCATAAGTGATGTTTTGACCTTGGAATTTAACACAAAGGACTCCTGAATACACTCAACATCATAATGTTACATTATTGTTATTTCTGTGAAGTTTTTATTTAGTGTTTTTTTAGTGTTTTTCCCGGAGCTCTAAATTTTTCTAAGAATTTATTTTATTGTTTTCTGTTCTTTTTGTCTTGGTTGACTGCCTTCTTTATCTGAAATTTGAATATTAGATTTATATGAAAAAATATTACAAGAAAATACAGGTTTCGGACACATCTGTATTAGCGTCAATCTGGGAGGCATTGTCCATTTTTGTAAACAGTCTATAGGTATAAATTGTGTGCAACCTGAAAATTCATCTCAAAAGCCAGCCTTTTTCTTCAGCTGTCAGTTGGGGCCAGTGGGATCCACAACTATTTTCAGTGAATCTATTTCCTATAGAAATAGCCCTCTAAGAGCTTTCACTGCTGGGATAAGGGCAAAGCTACATGAAGTCAATGCCCCACTGGCACAAAACACTGATCACCACAGTTCATAAGCAGTATAATGAGGTCATTGATTTTCCCTGTACAGAGCACTGTAATACACAGAGCAGCACAACAGAAAATAAAGGCAAAGCTTATACAAAGGTTAATGTGTTCTAACTGTGGACTTACAGCTAAACTTTTCCAAAATGTTCCTCTAATGGCAAGCTTATACGGTTGAGAAGCTTGGACCATATGTTAGGGAAGAACGCAGTTCATCTTTCCTATAATCACTGTGTCTACATGTGCACACAATCATTAGAGAGTTCAGAGTTGCAACTGTGAAATGAGGGGAGATGAGGAGCATAATCAGTCCTCTGGGCTGTGGGTGCCCAAGTTGGAATGTGTCCCAATGTGGTGCCATCTTCCTGGATAGCTCAGCTGGTAGAGTTGCACCATGCTTACCAAGGCCCTCTGCAGTGTCCAAGTCCACCCTCTCCCCTTTCACATTTCTCTGTCCTGTCTAAAGATAAGATAAAAATTCCCTTTAAGATTCTGTTAAATTAATTGAAATTATGCTAAAATTAACCTAGTCAAAATAAGCACAATAACTGCATCTTATTGTCTCACTGTATTTTAGCAGTACCGCAGGTTTACATAAATGTTGAAAGTAATCATGGAATCTGACCTTGTTGACAGAGGAAACGCAAGAATGTAATCAGTGATTTTGTATGCAGTGGTTGCTCATAGCAGTGTCTCACAGGGGTACAACAGAAACTTAGAGGGCATGGATACTGCCTCCAAGAGTATCCAATCCAAAAGTAAACTGCTAGTGCAGAGAATATAAAACTGCAGCAGGGCACACGTGGAAAACAAAGAAAGGATAAAGGGGTCAAAATGCAAATGTGAAAATAATAGTATTCATGAACATGAAATACTTTGAGGTGCCCCACCTTTACAGCTAGCGCCCCTGAGGTTAAACCCTCTTGCAGCATCAAGGGTTTTACTCTGTTCCATGGTCCTTTACTACATACCCCATCTCCTCCTTTCAGTACAGTCTAAGGCCAAATAAAATAGTTGTGGCCCACATATACCCAAAGAAACCAAAAGCATTTCTTCTTTTTTCACTACATACACAGTATAGCTTATAGTCTATTTGCATTTTCTTTAATTACTTCACATACGCTGCAAAAAACGACAAACACCTGTGACACCTGTGTCTGTGGAGGAAATCAACACAGCATTTGTTCCCGACTGAAGCTTTCATATGCCATGTGGAGTAAGCGCAACAGCTGTTTTTATCAGTCATAAAATTCAGATTTTGCAGACAGACTGCCACACAGTCAGCGTTCCACACAATTGTTGTCTTGCTGGGGCAGAATTAGCACTAAGACTCCTGTCAGTGCCATTCTTCCCAATGGCTCATCTGTCACTCAGAGCTATATAGCTCTAACAGCAGACAGGTCACTGTGCCCATAGTCCTCTAAAGAACAGACTCGGTCATTAAAGTGATAGATTTGCTCTCTCCACCTCTCTCTGCTTTATTTCTCTTTTTTTAATGCCCTCTTCTGTCAGTCTGTTGCACTCGGCGGAGACTGACAGATTCCCTCACCTTCTATATCCCTCTTATCCTTATTGCATTCCATAGCTGCTGACAGTGCTTTGTTTTTTTGTTGTTGTCATTTCCCCTTTTTTCTACATCTTCGTTTTTCCCTTGTTTATGAGTAGGAGCAGCCGATGGCATCCTAATCCTAATTATCAACTGGATGAAGGCATTTATCATAATTAAAGCAAACACAGAAAGAGGGCTTATCTGTGGTCACATGGGAGTCAAAGGAGACATCATTAGCCCATGTTCATAGGCCTGAGTCTGGGCAAGGTGGAGGTGGTACAGGGTGGTGAGGGGTGGACAGCCATTAAATTGGGCCTTCATTCATTCATTATGAATGAGTTGTTAGGCCACCTGCTGCAGAGTGTAATTCTAGCATTGCTTTGAAGTGGAGGAAAGGAGATAGAGTGAGATTAAAGACAGAGGGAGCCCAAGAGATGACTGAGAGGAAAGAAAAGGAATGAAAGAGATGAGGGGAAGAAATGAGTAACGAAACACTTTCTACCTCCACACCTCTTCCTTTGTGCCAACACTCTTTTATTCTCAGGCTCCTTTATTGGACTTGTGGATTTTGTGCTCCATCTTATCCCCCATTGCTATCATTAGCAATGCTAGCAGCAGTGCTCCCAGGATGGTACTGGCGGTCAGCCTGATGGCCCATTATTTTTGCTCCAAATGAAATATCTTGACACATGTAGGACAGATCGTCAAAAATGGCGTGTGGTTAACAATAAAAATAAATCTGCAGGGAATAAGTTGAATCACTTTTTTCAGTTTGAACCACAGGATTAGTTCCTGAAATTGTTCAGTCCCTTAGGAAACTAATAGATCCTTAGAGAGTCCTTAAAAATATGCAAGTACTTACATGGCGCACATATACAGTGGCTACTAAAAGGAAGTGGTTCAGTATTTACACGACGAACCGTTCAAACAAGTGCCCTAGTTACTGCAGTCTTCAAAATGTCAATATTTGAAACAAAAAAACATTTTAAATATATTCAAGGAATACAATCTAGGAACAATGCACAAATGGAAAACAAAAATGGATCCTTTAATTTGGTGTTCAATAAATCAGCTTTAATATCAAATCTGAAAATACAGAATAAACAGTCAGTGTATCATTGGTAGCCTTAGTCTTAGTCACAAAAAGGGAATTCTGGTAATTTTTGACCTGTGCCCTATGTTTATGTGTGTACATGAACACAATTTTTTACACACATAAAAAAGTGTCATAATTGGTTCAGTAGATAGCCTCGGGCGACAGCTGCGACAGGCGTATAGGGCAATCGTGCGATTCTTATATCCATATAAAGTGCTTGTATTTTTCGCCAATAACTGGCTTGAGTTGTTATTGTCAGAGTCTGGCAACATTACATTACATAACGTATCATCCCTGGATACATAATGACCACCAGTCTGGGACATCAGCATGTCCCACTCTTGACAGCAAAGGCATTCTTCCTCTGTGGGCATACATTCACAGCACTCACAGAAACACCACCAATTTCTAGAGATTCACATCCTTGCAGCAGCTAGTTCACCCTCCTCTGCCTGTAGTCCAATACAATAACTTTCCAAGCCATTTATTGGCAAAATCAAGCATTATTTATGGATATAAGAATGGCCCTGTACTTTTTGTAAATACTATTCACGTACACACCAAGGTTGAAAAATACTGGAATTCCCCTTTAAGACTCTTTTCACTTTATGAGGAATAAATCATATATTTTTTTCCTCTCTTTTCTTCAAGGTTCTTCCTTTAGCTTGCAATCCAACTGGACTCTTTGGACTTTAATGTCATCATGGTATAAGGAATTTCAGCACTTTTCCAGCATTAAAACTTTACAAACAATTGCTCACTGATGTTCCACTGCAAGTCTGTCCAGATAATAGATTCCGCAGTGCTCCAGTGGTTTCAGTAATACAGCTGAGATGTTGGTTTGGAATAAGTGATCCTTACATAAGGGCAGCAAGAGGCAACAGGCTTGTTAGTATGGCTGATTAGCTTTAGCATTGCTAAAAAAAGCAGTAATGCTGCAGTCAAGCTGTTAGATGACTTGTGCTGAAATTGACCAAGAGTCCAGAATCACACAGGGGTTTCCAGGAAGTGAAGTCAGTCTCATTGCAAAAGAGTCTGCTTGGATTCTTGGGGTCTTTTGTAATGTTCAGCTCAGTGTCAGGTTGTTACCTCCAGAAGCACATGTCAGGCACAAGGTTTGGCTCTCTGAGGCAGGAGGAGGCTGCAGTTGATTGAATCAGGTGCAAGTATAGCAGCTGATTGGTTACAGACTGGCAAGCTGGAGGAGCCAATACCAACAGCATGCTAAAGAGTGTAACAAAGGGATGGCCAACCAAAACCTAATCCAGAGCAAATTATTCAATTTACTGAGGTTACATACATGTCACATTTCTTGTGATACCTCTCGCATTTCTTATCCAAATGTCAAAGTCAGCACTGCCCTTTGTAAGTCACCTGCCAAGTCTGAACTCTGTCAAACTTCAGGTTAGTCACTAATGGTGTTAGTCACGCTTTCAATCCCGGTTCACCTATGTTCATCCCAGGTATACCAACTATTCTTAGTGTGAAAGTAGCTTTATAGTCTATAGCTTTCCTATTGCAAGAGCAAAATATCCAAGATCTTTGAAATATTTCACTGATTAAGCGGTGAATCATGGGCACATTTACTCAATTTAGAACACTTTAGTGGGCAGAGTGTGTACAAGCTGATGTACTCTACACACAAACACGATAACACAGTTCTAACTAATTGTTGGTGTTGCACATTTTTCATTTTGTATTTCATCTTACAACACAGCTTGTGAAAATACAGCACCTTCACTCAACAGACACACACTCCCACAAAATGAAAACCAGTGCACCTCATTAGGGAATCAAAAAACAGATTCTGCTCATCAAAAATCTGAAATTAAAAAAAAAAAAAAAAAAAAAAAAACTGGTGTTGCTCTCGCACCAAAAAAAAAGTTTATATAAGGTTCTCTTAATGAAAACCTAATCTGACTAATCTGATTGAAATGATGATAATAATAGTCTGCTTACTGTCCCCTGGTTTTAGCTGTAAAAACACTTGCTCTTGCTCTCTCACCATCAATCTTCCCGTCTTTCTTCCCCTTCTTCATGATTTTGTTTGTGCTGAGGCAAGCACAAGAAAATAAAAGCACTGTGAGACTAACACAGAGAAACTAAGGTAATCCCTATTAGGAGATGACAGCCAAACAGACACAGTTGCACCCGCATCTATCTGCTCTAATGAACCGATGGAGCATTTTCGACCTGAGTTTGCAATTATTTTTATTTTTCCACTCTCACTCGCACTTTTCTTGCATTTGCCTTGATTTCTCATCCTGCACAAGTGCTTGCTCCCTGTCTGCCTATTAGCTAGCGTAACCCCTGACCTTTTCTCCCTGCACTGTGTTAACAAAACATGATTCATTTGTGGTGGCATGAGGTTCGGAATCGCATTCTGGCTTTACGTTCCACAACTGTTTGTTATCAGGAGACCCATTACCCGAACACTTTATGCCAGCATGTGCTCATGTCTGACTTGTGACTTTATGTTAACTGAGCCATGATTATAAAACTGTAGCAGCCGCATAATGAACAGATTGGGGTCATTATGGCTTCCGAGCCACAGTGGTGTCTGGCTGCATGGGCTGTCTCATCTTACTTGTTTTAATGCATGGTCTGAAAACACACACAAGCTTACCTATGAATGATTTATACACCCAATGCAGAAGAGAAACCAATTTAGAAATTGCGCCACACAGAACAAGGGTTAGGGTAAGACCTTCTCTAGTCCAGATGAGCAATTCGCTCTGTGCACACATTACACACACATGTAGCATTTTGGAATTTAGCATTTGCATACATTTACTTACAATTCATTGAACAGGGAACAGGAATAGTAACAAATAATAAGGCCACATTCATGCTACGACAGTTTTATTTAAAAAGGCCTCTTGTTTGCTACATATAATACACTGTACCCTGGCAATTTAAAGCTTCTAAAACTGAGGTCCAATCCACTTGTAGATGGATAGTTTTGAAAAGTTAGGTTTTCCTACTCAGGTTTTAATAATAATCATGTCACACATATTTAATTTTCCAAAATGTCTACATTCATTAGAATCAGTTATTTTGCACATACACAACACTTGAATTTGTCCTCTGCATTTTACCCATAATTATTACAAACCGTAGTGAACCCACGCAAGATAGGTGCAAGAAGAGATTTCAGAATTTATCTGAGCCTGGGTAGCAATCGGGGATTGGGTTCCTCACTCAGGGCACCGTGGACCTGAACCAGAATTTGAACAATTAATTTTCTAATTTGGCAGAGATTTTTTTACATCGGATGCTGTTCCTGACACAACCTTCTCATTTTGTCTGGGCTTGGGATCGGCACTAGTGCACTGGATGTGCCCCCCCACCCCCCCATGGCTGGAGTGGATTTAGAGTGTCCAAGCACTAATGAGCAATGGGATTGGATACCTGAGGTACCCCAGCACTTGACCTGGCAGGGATTCAAACAGGCAACTCTCTGGTTAGAAGCCTAATTCACTACTGCTTAATTAAAAAACCAAACAAAAATACATTTTACTAACATGCACTGCAGATTCTGTTTGACCATGCACTACAGAATGTGTACAATAGTGTTTCTATCCATATAAGCAGAGCATCTCTTTCCCACTCATGTGATACTTAAGTCTCCGGGTCCGTTGTGATGCGAAAATCAATCCCACACGACATCAGGAAAAGTGAATCAAACTGTTCCCAAGGTATAGGAACATTCACTCATCCACTCTGAGAGAGATAGAGAGAGAGATAGTGTTTCCTGTGATCGTTATGCCAGATTGCAAAAAAACCCATCCTTGAAAGGTTTCCCCTTCTGACAGATCTCTTTCCATCAGATTTACAGATTACATATATCCTGGTTCAGCCTCCTCTTGGCATCATCAGCATGTGCTGCAAGAGTGCAGCTGTGTATAACTGGATCAGTGACATCTGCCTGTTTATTGAGGACAGTGTGGCTTTCATTTGCTGCATGCTTTTCTATTGCTCTTCCAAGTATTGTTTGTCATGCATTCTTGCCATTTTTGGAAGAAAATGCATTTTAAGAATGCTCAATGTTCACAGCTACATTTGTTTCTGTTTATTTGTTAGTATAAGAAAAATACATGAACAATATATACTTAAAACGGAATTCCATCAAATATGTTATACTCAGTTAAAGGGGCAGTTCATTTTTTTGTGTGACTCTGTGCCTAGAAACTGCATAAGACAGACAAGCACCGTCTCAAGGAAAACAATGGACACATCAGCTACACCAAGAATCTATTGACTGGAAAATGAAGTTTATCAGTCACTCTCCCACCTCAAAGCCTGTAGAGGAAAATCTGCATTTTTTTATTTCACTGTCACAAGAAGTAATTCACTTATGTAAGTTTTAACACTGATCACTTTATCAGTCTGTTAATCTAACACCATCAATACATTTGAAGTTGGGAGTTGGGGGAAGCATAAAAACGCTTAAAAATGATCTAAGTAGAACACATATCCTTGGCACTCGCACAACACTCTCTCTCTGTCTCTCTGTATCTCTCTCTCTCTCTCTCTCTCTCTCTCTCTCTTACACACACATACACACACTGCAGATTTATTTATTCTCCCCCCCCGAAGTGGATGTGTAATTGGAAGGGCACAGGGTGCTGACGCTTAATTAGCCTGGTTAGAGCGTGTGTCAGGGTGAATTGAGTGACGAGCCATGGTGACCAGATCTCATCAGCTGAGATATAAGTCATACAGCCTCAGTGGCTGCAGCCACCTTCATCTCCACCTCCCACCTGTCCCTCCTCATATTACTGAGCCCTAATTAGACATGCACTGGCACCAGGTTGCTAGGGTGACACAAGGGGATCACTTCTGAAGCTGCAATATGCTCCTCTGTTGCTTATAAATAGTGTTTATCGCCAAATTAAAGCTAGGGTAGGCAACATATATGCATCCTTATTGATTGATAAATCCATAGTAGCCTTTCAGTGTAATGTAAATCAAGTGATCTGAGGGAGAGCTAGATGTCTACTCCTCTTTCAGACTCTGACTCTGTCAGACCTGATATTGACATTCATCTTCAGTGATCTGATCACAGGCATGTCAAGGTACATATGGGTTTAAGCAATCCATCTTAAATGCATCCTCAGATCCAATCTCAGTTACCACACTCAGGGGTGGTTTGTGGGCGCATGTGTCCACATTCCCAATGCAATCCATCCAGAGGACATGTACCATGTCAGTTTTTGAAACAGATGTCACCTGCAACCAGGATCCATTGATATGGTCGCTGCTTTATCATTTTCTATTCTATTCTATTTTCTTCTTAAAGGGAACGTAGTTTACAAAATTGACACTGTTCCATCGATGAAGAGCTAAACACTAGTGACTGAGATCATTAAGACTTCCATTCAAAAATTGTTATTTTTACGAACCAAAACAGTTAGTGGCTAACTGTTACTTCAGTCGTAATTCCTGTTCAAACTGGAAGCCACCTGGAAAATTTGGTCTATGATGTGAGAGATTTAGCCTGGGTAAAACCCACCTGAGTCTGCCAGAATCTCATATAAAAGGAAACCAATCACAAACAGGTTTCTTCCCCCTGGCATGCTAGAGGCAGGCTTAACACAATAATGACAGAGAAGTGACGTCTAGCAGCGTTTGTATACATTCAACATGGCGGCTACCGAACTGTCTTTCGGTTCGGCTGTTGCTTCCATTTTAAGCGATTTGCTCCATGGCTCCGGGGCAAAAGTTGTTATACACCATTACTAGATAGCCATCACTCCTGGAAAATTATAACAAGCAAGTTTGTTCTTGAAAACACACTAACTCATCTAAAGGGTGGGTAATGATGCTGAGTTGATCCAAAAATAAAATAAGTAAAAAGGCTAACATCTTCAATGACTTAGGTGGACGAAAACTGTTCTGGTAAATTATTCTGGCGGATGAGTCCTTGGGTTAAAACAAAATGGATTATTGATATCGCCTCCTCTTTCAAGTCAGCAAAGCTGTAGAACAACAGAGGAACAGACCAGAATCATATGGCAGTCATTCTGTACGAAAGTGAATTGATTGAAGTTCAGATGAGGATCTGGACACTTAAAGCATCAAGGCGGACACCGACTAATTGCTCGTCATTAACATTCCTTGCTTTCTCTTCTCTGTCACCTTATGGTCTTGCCCACGATGATACACACACAATTGTTCAATATGAGTGCAATGAGCATGCTTGTATATATTTGCAAATGCTGTGTGGTATCACTATATGATTTACTATCACACAGCATTACATATGTATGAGAGCAGGGCTTTGCAATCACTTTTGTGTTTCTTTTAAATTACTTCAGTGTTATCACCAGGGATTACAGCCTTTCCTCTTTAGGCAATGTGGAATGAATTCACTTCCCCACCATTCAAGATATTACCTGCCTATTGTAGGGGATGCCAGTGTGCCCAAGGTTTTCACTGATATATGTGTGTATTTGTTTGTGTGTTTCACTTCAGTCACAGCACCTGCATGTGCAGCTGAATAATATGAATTATTTTTTATTTTTTTGTCTGATAACTGTGGCGTTAGCCTACATCCGTGGAGGGCTGTCATGCACCGACAAAGAAATTCATGTGTGTTCTCACAAGTACCAGCAGTTACATAACACTGACATTAAGAACTTATCCACACTAAAACAGGATTTTCCCTAAACCCTTTTTGCATCTATTTTGTTAAAGGATTTTTGTAAGCACAACATAATTTGAACAAATGTTTTCATCCTCACAAAATCCCCCCCAAAAATTACACTAAACTCTGTAGTACACATGCCAGATTGAACATGCCTATAAAGCATGCTCACTGTGTGCACATTTTCTTTTTAAATAAAACGTTACAATGTATGCAATTACAGAGAAGCCATAGTGACTAAGGAAAAAAAAAGTTATTACCTTAAAGTGCAAGATCGAGGAAAATAATGTGCAAGCTTGAGGAAAATAATGAACAGAGCAACTCTGACTCATGCTATACTCCTTCACTGTGTGTCAAGTTGCCCCAGACTTGGTTGAACTGATCCTGGATCAGATAAACATTACACCAGCCTTTTGACTGTCCTATTTATCCGTCAAATATCTGGAATCTTTTCCTTCCTGTCACTTCATATATGACAGTGAGAGCTAGAGCAATTTCACAGTCATTTCCAGCAGCTGTCATGACAGTGGACAGAGCCTGTAAGTGGATATTTCCACCCACCAAAGTGGTTAGACATGGGAGGAGTGCAGTTGTATAATACAGTACATGCTTCTTAGTGAAATACATTTACACCTGTGGATGGAATTAATCTGTCTCCATACTGGTTGCATTTACACTGTAATACATAGCCTATAATGGTGACATATTCAGACTGACTTTGTGGCACCATTTTTCCTTAGTGCAGAATGAAGCAACATGAAATTACAGATCACAGTCACCAGAGTGATATGTGTGTATGGTTATCTCTCTCTTTGTGTGTGTGTGTGTGTGCAAGACCACTCTGTTCCTCACTGTGTTTAATCAGCCATTTAATCAAGCTGCAAGGTCACACAGCAGAGATCAAGCCAGAGGAAGCTGATGGAGTCTCATCTCTGGCTGTGTCTCTCACACATCACTGGCATGTTGATGGAGAAAGGGGGTGTGTGTACTTGGTTTGTAGCTACAAACTGCTGCTCTCTAAAGCTTGAGTAATTAGCAGCCACATTCTACACGTATCCACTCGTGCGCGTCAAATGCTCGCTGATACACGCTGGATCACAGACTTCACTGTCTCAAATGTGACATTTGTGTAATTACAGGTACGCAAGCCATGGTCTCTTTTTATTTTCTTTTTCTGAGTCATCCCATGATAACTGTTTAGCGTCATGTAAATCAAGTGATCCGAAAGAAACAAAAACACTTCTGCATCTTGACATCGCTCGGTTTACAGACTTTGCTAATTTTGTCTCCTAACTGGTTTAACCAATCACAGGAAGTGATGTCATGGATCACAAATCTCTGTTCACAGATTCATGGATCAGGTCATTTTTGGGAAGAGCAAACAAATTTACTTAGTTTAGTATGAATAAACCAAATTCATTTAGGTGCAACCAACTGAAGTATTTTCCCAATGTTTTTTCAAAGAACTTTCTAAATAGAAACCTATAGGTCCAGTGTGTAAAATTTACAGGGTTCACGCACATGTTTACCAATTCATTTTCAAAAAACACATTTCCACAATATTCTACCAAAGTGACATGATTCAGTAGTTTAACAGGTAGTTCTCTACAGTAACTACTTCAAACACTTGATAATGGAGAGCTACACAATTTTAACTAATTACTGAGCTCATTCCATAATTTGACTCCCAAAACTGAAACACATAACATTTGTTCTCATTTAATAATTTTGAAATATTAACAACCATTTTAAAATTAGAATTTATTTCCCTTAATTTAAAATTATTTTGAATAAAGACTGGAAGACTTTTGTTCACAACTCAAAATAATATATCTAACATTTTCAGATGCACAATATTTGGAAATGTTAGAAAAGAGGATCTTATAAAAAAAAACTTACTGGTAGGTTCAAGGTACCAAGTCTTATTTTTTAATTAAAGGTCTTATTTTATTGTTTTTTCCCCAGAACACAACACAACACAGCTATCTCAGTACAAGAGAACAATACATTTTTTTGTTTAACAAATCACTTGTTTTGTACAGAATAGCAACAGATTTCTAATAATAACAATAATAATAACAAAGTCTATTATTATTCGCAGAAATTTGTTTCCAAAAAATCTTTCAATTTGAACTCAACTCAACAATTTAAATTCATTTCATTAAAATGTTATTTCACACTCTGGTCTACTAGCACTGAACACCATAAACTTAGTTTTATTTTTATTTATTGATAACTTATTTATGTCAAATAATAACTCACAATTCACCAATGTCCTCCCCAGAACAAAATACATTTGTATTGTCTGCAAACATGTCAAAATTCAAAATATCAGAAACTGAAAAAAAAGTCATTTATATAACAACAAATAAATAATTATAGTCCCAAAACAGAATCATGTGGGACACCACATGTTACGCATAGAATATTCAGTGTAACATCAGTAGACTCTGTCTTAGGGTTGGCAGTCAAAAGCCGTGGACTTGCCTGGCATATCTGCATAGCATCCTACTAGAGCATGCTATCTACATTTGAAACTGAACATACTGCACACTACATGTAACATAAATAAGTGCTGGTCATGCAGCTCTGAGTCTTATATATCTGATATGTGATATCAGATCGGACCATTCCTAATTAAAAACGTTTCCAAAACATTCACTTAATTGCAAATTATTTCCGGGCCTGGAGAATTGTTTTTCTATGAGGAAATAATTAATTATACTTTTATGTCTACAATCATCTGGTTGTATGAAATGTTGTATTTCATTACCCCTGAATGAGCCTTTTATATATATACACACATGAGGATAAAATTGTTGGTACTTTTTGTTAAAGAACAAAAAAAAAAAAAAAAACACAATGGTCACTGAAATAACATGAAACTGACAAAAGTAATGATATATAAACATTAAAATTAACTATTAAAATCAGACATTGCTTTTGAATTGTGCTTAGAATCATTTAAAAAAATAAACTCTGAAAAATAAAATGATGGTACACTTAAATTATGGTACACTAAACTTTTGTTGCACAACCTTTTGAGGCAATCACTGCAATCAAGTGATTTCTGAAACTCTCAGTGAGAATTCTGCCATCCAGGTGCCCAGAAAGGCAGAAGCCTCCAAAACCAGAGCTATGTGAGGTCTGGTTATGCCTTGATATTGGTTTTGTTCCAACACTAACTAATACCAGGACCCAGATCACTAATATTAACCCCTTTTCTATCATTAAATAAGTTTAATATGCTACCATATATAAGTGGGAGCCATCTGTCAGTGATAATGTGCTTTATGCATCATGGACTATCTCTGAAAACAATGAATCAAAACATTTTCCAAGCATGTGGCAAATCAAAACACACCCATGTTCAAACAAAATGCCAAAGGCTGCATTGATGTAGGTTTAAGTATTGCTGAGACAATGGAATGGAAAGTCCAGTGACAGTAAGACATTTTTCATGTGATACTGTTGAAAAACAGGATTTCACAGCACAGGGTTAGGGTTAGGGTTAGGGTTAGTCATAAAAGTTATTTTATCGTTTTCCCCCGATTTCTGATCGTACTAAACTGTCCCAGTTAAAAAAAAATTACTTCGAAAGAATTGCTTTTAATTTAATCCAGTTTAAGCTTCTTTGCTTTTAACCTGCTTATGATGGGTAGGAAGCATGATAGTGTTATATAAATGCTAAGCAAGTTATTATTATATTGTTTACACCTTGCTAATTCCATCTCTCACATCTCAAAATGGGTTAATGTCAGTGTTAAAATATGAACGGGAAAATAAAGAGTTTGTCATTCCGACAGTGATCCTTTCTTCATTACTGTACATTGATTACACAGACGTGAGCACAACAATGTGTCACGTGTTCTTTATTTTCCTTTATCTAGGTAAGCACTTTATTTAGCAGTTAACAGCCCATGTGTTTATATAATTAGAAAATTTCTACATGTTACATGTGTTGTTGGTGCAATATCAGAAATGTGTTGTTTGATTAAATCCTGTGTGAGAAAGTTATATGAGTTGTTACTTGACCAATGTAACTTCAATGGCTTGTGAGCCTGTCTTCCATATTGTAACACTGCTGGCTTTGGTCTCGTCTGAGGTGCTTCTTTGGTGGCCTGGTCTCTAGCACTGACCTGTCTCTGTATCTCTTCCCTGCACTTGGCGTTCACCCCTCATGAAGTTGCTCCTTCCCTTCCGTGTATGTCCTTTTGTCCCTCCTTTACATCACATACTGGGCACTGGTGGTGGAGCCCAGCCTCCTCACTGGATCAGGGTAGTCCATCACAGAGTGGCAGAGTCTCTCAGTGGCTGAAAGTAAAGCATGCAATTGTAAAACACATCTCCACTTCAAGATAAAAGCATCCAAATGCCAAAACGCTTAACGTTCTTAGATAAATATCATAAATAAAGAAATAGAAAATCATAAAATAAATAAATAAAATCATGCATTGTTTTCATTAGGAATAGTACAAATATAACCAGCCCCAATCATTAAATTTTTTGGTACTTTTCCATTGTGGTACCACAGTGAAATGGTACAGTACGGTCCCGGGACAAGAGAGGCCTGTAGACCTGGGCAATAAATTGATTTTATCGATTAATTGCTTTTTTTTTTTTTGTTTTTAACAATTTTTTTTATTGACAATTGGAAAATTGAGTTTCCTCTTTTACTGTCACTTCAGGTGCGCTCCTTGGGTTCCCCAGGGTTTAACAGTGGGCTGATTCCCCCCCCCCTCCTTAGATTTGCACAGCACAGCATGTTAGTGAGAATCTTTCAGGGAAGAGCTTGTTCCCAAAAAAGGAACAATTACATCCGCCAAACAGGTTATGTTTTTGCCAGTGTTGGTCTGTCTGTCTGTCTGTCTGTTACCAAAATAACACAAAAAGTTACAGATGGATTTTGATGAAACTTTCAGGAAAGCTCTGTAATGGGACAAGGAACAAATGATTAGATTTTGGTGGTGATCCAGATCACCATCTGGATCCAGGACTCTTTATCATTGCCTGGCGAAAGTCTGCGCTCTCCGAGCGCTTTTAGCACAAACAAACAACAGCTCACTGCAAGGTTTGTTTGAAAGTTTTTTGTAATAAAAGGAAACAACACCACAAAGCAGTTCCAGCACCTCAAACAGCCGAATGGGAGAATTGTCACTCTCTGCGAGATATAAAGGACCACACTTGACACCAGGCATTTTCACATTATGTCCCGTAACACAGGAAATTAACCCGATGGAAAACTATTACTGATGCTGTCATGTTGCATATTGCAAAATATATGGTACTGATTTAAACTGGGGAAAAGCTGAGATTTATACACATGCTGAAAACTTTTGACACAAAGTACGTGTTACCAAGCCAAAAGTATTTTTCTAAAGATGCTAGTTGTACGTGTAAAGTTGTACACGTACAACTAGGATAACATAGCCAGTGGAGGTGTTGTTTCACTCCAGCACAACAAACTTATGGTCCAGTCAAACTATGCAGCCCTACATGAGTTTGACAGTGCATTTTGTTTGTTGAAGTTTTTTTTTTTTTGTTTGTTTGTTTTTTTGTTTTTTTTTTTGAGACTAAAAAAATGTTAATTAAAATCAATGTTAATTTAATCCATATTGCCCAGCCCTACTACCTTGAGATGGTACTTTCATACAAAGCTTGGTTCAGACAGGCAGCCACAAACTGAGCAGGAAAGTACGAGTTGCTGGATGTCCTTCGTCGTGTTGTTGTCAGGTGGGTCGATGTCGATGTCATTGTCGTCGCACCGGTACAACGTCAAGCTCTGTGTCTCACTGATGTGGCCATTTGGCATAGCCCACACCCTGCCTATCAAGTAAACGTACTTTTTTCAAACGCAAGCCTGAACCGGGGCTTCAAACTGTACCGTACTATACAAAACTCTACCATGATGGAAACATGGCATAAATCACTATAAATAAAGTTATGTCACTCACTTAAGTCCTGTGTATATTTTATTTTAAGAGTTTTGCATACTGTAAGTAAAAACTACATTTTTTTTTTTTTTTTTTTTTTGTTTATAAGTGTATTTGTCCTCTCTGAAAAATGGCTTTGAGTATCTTGAGATGAGATTTGAGATTTTAAATGTCTATTACTGGTACTATTACTACTAGTAGTAGTAATAATAATGTTAAAAATAAAATAAAAAACTTGGTGTTAAACATTCATTCATTCATCTTAGTGTTCATCAGTGTACAAACAACAGGAGTTTAACATCAGTTTTACAAATTAATTTAAGCCAAAATTATTGACTGCATATGGTGAGCATATGCATGGTACCTATAACTCAATGAGGAAAATGATAGGTAATGACTAAGAAACTTTAAACACATTCAGCAAAGCTAGCAAACTTTGTCAATGTTCTAAAATATTGTTGATGACACAGTTGGCACCAATGCACCTGGGTTGTCAAATTGTAATGATATACAGGGTCTGGGTAGTGTTAGAATTACAGTGAATATGTCCTTAGGCAACAGTGTTAACAAAATACTTGCAAGCAATTCTCACCACTTGGCAGTTATTTTCAGGCTAACAAGATCAGAAACATGTCTAAATGGATGGATGGAGAGCTATTAGTGAACTTTGATGGGTTCTAAAATCTGCATGAATAGAAACACTGGAGAGTGTTTGACTTTCCACAAAATAACAATCAAAACTATGCTTCAGAGTATCACGAACCAGTGTTTTTTCATCCTTCACCTTTTGGATGGAACAGTTTGGAAGAGTTTTTTTTTTTTTTGTTTTGTTTTTTTCATTTTGTCCAATGTTTCTTTAAATCAGGACGTCAGGTCTCACTTTTAAATATATTTATATATTTAGATTTTCTGTTGTAATTGTAGAATAAAGTTGTTGTGGTCGTATTTCATGATCGTCAGAGGTCTTTCCAGAGCAGGGTGTTAATGACACTGTGTAATGCTGCCCCCGTCAACTCTCAGGTGTGATGTTTTTATTGATGAACTGTGGAAAACAGTGTCAGAGCAGCAGCAGCAACAAACACCCATGAAACACTGTTGTATTTAGAGGTTATTCGACCACAACATTACAGATACTGTGATTTTATGGTGTGGGGCCCAATAATTGGACTCACATTGTGTTGTTGCAGTAAACCTAGCCAGGTATTTCGCCGTACATGTGTTCACACTTTAAAACGTTACCTAATTTTTCACATAGGTTCACATTTACAAAAACAGTAAACAAAAGTCAGGTTCAGTTCAGTCCCCTTGCAATTTCTACATCATGGAGCATCAGCAGGTTCAATTCAGGCTGGTCTTGATATGGTGTGTTTACCAGTAAACCATAGCAGTGAATATGAGTGTATCCTCAGTCAAGAAGCACCACTTAATTTAATAATACATTAATCTGTAGAAGCCACACGGTGTCTGTAAATTACTGAACAAGGTCGGAACAAGGGCCTTTTCTGCATGTTTTCCTCATGTGTGCTTGGGTTTTCTCTGGTTTCTCCAGTCCATGTTTTTTTTTTTTTTTAATCTGTGTGCTGGTCGTGCGATGGACTGTGCAATGGACTGGTGTTGCCCAGTGCTTGGAATGACTCCAGTGACCTGAGACCCTCGTTTGGAGGAAAAGCAGTAAACAGTAGCCACCACAATAATCTGTTAAGTTTTTGATTTTGTTGTTGGGTTAATCAGTCAGCTCACCTTTAATAAAAAAGGAAACTGATATTTTGTGGCCAAAATATCAGTTTCCTTTTTTTTTTTTCCTGATTCCCCGGCATCGACCAAGAGAACAAGACATTCTAGCTACACATCAGCACTGGAGGTGAGGTTTTCTGCAGCAGGGACTTAGGAAGTCATGAAGTGAGTCATGACAGCAACTCTGGACTCACCATGGATCATTGTATCAAGATATTGTTGAGGATATCACACCAAATAGTTTTGCCATTAATATAACAATGGAAGCATCTTTCTGCCGATTGTCACATACTTTTTTGTCTTTTGTTGATGGAGCTTCTTTCCTTAGTATGGAGCATGCTGACATAGTCAACATGATTTGGAGACATTCTGCAGTTCAGTTACAGTATCTACTCATACTGACTT
Organism: Brachirus orientalis; assembly: GCA_016785285.1. Taxonomy (NCBI): domain Eukaryota; kingdom Metazoa; phylum Chordata; class Actinopteri; order Pleuronectiformes; family Soleidae; genus Brachirus; species Brachirus orientalis. The sequence continues at coordinate 2,764,671 of JAFBJR010000099.1, read as the reverse complement.
GTCTGTATGAATTAATAATGTACAAAGCTACAGGCAGCAGCCAGTGAACTTACCGTGAGAACCCTGCACCTGAATATGTCCATGACAACCTGCTGTTTTTTAAAACCTGGGACCTTGACCACCTGCCAGTCTGTCCTCTCACAGGACACTAAACTAGCCCCCCCAACCTGAAATCATCACCAGCTCGAATCACAAATTCCAAAGTTGTAAAGTAAACCATACTATGCACCAAACTCTGTTCTTGTGTCCCACATCTTGACTCCTGTTCAGATTTTTTCAGGGTCTGTTGTATCGCCAAGAGCTAGATCTTCCAGCAATCCCCCTGCAACAAAGCAGAGAAAACTTAATCCCTTAAGGCATTTGATTGATAACTTTTGCTGTCACTGGTGGGTAAGGACAGCGTTTAACTAGAATTGTCGCACAGTGATTGTATGCTCCTACTAAAGAGTTGAATGTGAGTACAGGTAAATGTTTGAGTTCAATTCATAAGGATTTCCTGCATGTTCCTAAGATATAGCATTTAAGGGGATGGGGGCCAAACAACAATCTAAAAACATTATGCCTCTGATAATGTACATTACTGTGTAGTTTAGTGTACATTATACTGTATACTACATGTACAGTATATTTTGTATTAGGTGCAGACACGATACAGGTACACTCTGTCCCCCAATCTCCACTCTTTCTGTATAAAAAAAAAATAATACCAAACCCAATTTATATCTTTGCCATATTTGGGACACATTGCTCAGACCACCTCACTTTGCAAGCTGCTAGCAAAATGCCTCATTCTACAAAAGTATAAATCATAGTCTCGCCACAAATTTCCACCGATGGCTGAGGAAAATTGGAAATGTGATTCATACGAACTTCTCTTTTTTCTGCTTCTCCCTTTGCCCTATCCCTTGTATCCCCCTCGGTTTTACAAACTGTCCTCATGTCCTCCTTCAGAACATCCATGCACCTTCTCTGTGGTCTTCCTCTTTTCCTCCAGCCCAGCAGCCCCATCTTCAACATCCTTTGTCCAAAATAAATCACTGTCCCTCCTCTGCACATGACCAATCCATCACACTGTTGTCTTTCTTAATTTATTTCAACATGTGATGCCCCTCAAATATGTTCATTTCTAATCTGCCCATCTTGGTCATTCCCAACAAAAACCAGCATCTCCAGCTCCGCCTCCCATTTTTCAACAGTGCCACAGTCCCCAAACCATAATGAATGGTTGTTCATCTGTGTATTGGCCTTTCGCCTTTTTTGTTGGCATGAATTGGCCCCAGTGACCTGTGACCCTCATACCCCTCATATAAAGTAGTCTGTTGATGGATGTGGATGGATGAACTATGCTCACAAATAAAGCATATATCTTCATAGTATTTCCATACTTTTTATTTAAAAAATAACAAACCCACCTTGGTTGTTCATCTCTGTATGTTTGGACCAGGGTGTACCTTGCCTTTTGCCCTGTGTCAGCTGGGATTGGTGCCCCCCGAAACCCTCATGTGGAGGATAATGAATGAATGTAGATAATAAATGAAGACAAAAAATAGACTTTCAGCAGTTTGATGGGCAGTGTTTTTACATAATTACTCAGAATTCCTCAGATAGATTTTACACTCTGACGATAGACGATAGAATTTACACTCTGGAGTTTTGGAGCTTCTTCTTTTACATGTTTGCTTGTTGTATGTTAATTAAATCCTTGCCCATTGTGTATATCAGACTATGCCTTATCTTGTGTCTGTATTTCTTATTAGAGTACCATCATTGTGTACAAGTACAAATTGGCTGTGCTTGAAAAATGCAATAAACATGTTAGAAGGAGGTTCTGACCGCAACATGGCAATATGGCAACATGGAGGCAAAACAGCAAGAGCTTGCATATGTTTACAGTCTGCTGCTTTGCAGCCCAACTTTACAACACCAAAACAATTTGAATTTACGATGAGCTATTACAATCCTCTCCATGCCTAGTTTATGCCGTATTTTTTCATGACCATTCTAGAAAGACTAAACGTCTCCTCAGATCTCATCTCTGCAAGACTCCATACATCATTTAAGGTCATACGAAATAAATTAAGGTAAATGTGGCTGCCTTGTCTGATTTGCCAGCCTTGTGCTCTTAACTGTCACTAGGAGCCATTTCAGATGACTGAAGTGAGTCATGAAAACAACTGGCTGTTGCCAAGTGTAAACACATCTGTCTCCTGCAAGGCAGAAAGTGTAGGACAAACACGTTAATGCATTCTGGCAGCCGTGAATCAAAGCCTGCGTTGCCTTTGATTGCATTTAGGGCCCCAACTTCAATGTCATACTTTGCTGGTCAGCTGTTTCAGACTGAACAAATTAAAAACACTGGACGCCAAAAACGATGGAGGCTCGAATATCACGGTCACATTTAATGTTTCAAGAAGCCAGCAGGGGTGAATGAATTGCTTAAATGAATCCCTGTAATGTGCTGCCAGGAAAAAAAAAAACAGTGATGTAACAGATGTAAATACTTCCTGCTGACTTCAAAAAGCATCAAAGATCCATGACACATTAGAACTAAACAGTGCCAAAAGGAGCATGAGAGAGAGAGAGAGAGGGGTAGGGAAAGATGTGGAAATGTATTTAAAGAAAACAAAGCCAAGAAGCTGTCCAACATCGAAAAAAGTCAAAATAACTAGTGCTGACACCTATTTGGAGGACAGACGTGCAGATATTATACAGTACATAAATGCACTAAACGTGCAAGCATAATCTGTGACTTGTGTCTTGCCTGGGTCCAATTTCTCACCCAGACTTATTACTCACTCAAACTTTTGGACAAATCAACAATTCTGACAAGAGGGGAAGGGAAAAAAAAACTATGTATTGCATTAAATCTGGGGCTGGAAAATATGTAGAAAATGTGGTGCTGTCACAATATCAACATTTGCAATATACATATCATAAAACATACAGTATGTACAAGGTTTGTACCAGTATTTGAAATCTTTGAGAAAACTTGAATTTTAATGCTTTTTTTCAAGGTTTGCAAAATGCTTACATTGTGGATAAAATGTTTCAAATTGCTAAACATACTGACATTATTTATTTCATAAAAATAGCGTATATGCTGAATCATTTGCTTATTAAATGAACTGCTTGGACCTTCCTTGTGTGTGTCTTTGAAAGTGACTACTATAAAACATAATTCTGGATAAAATTCCATTTCTTTTAAAGTGACAGAGACTGTGAAATAACCTTATTGATAATTTACAGCAGCTGCAATGTGCTGGAGAAGCGTTCAAAATAACCTTAAAAGTGCTTGAAATGTGCTTGAATTTGACCTTGGAAATGATGTGTGAACCATTTACCGTATATACAGAATTTGCAGTACCGAAAAGACTGTGGTTAACTGCGGTTAATCCTTGAATTCTATTTTTTTTTTCTCCCAGTATGGCAGTCTTCACTTTAAAAATCCCCATTTCCCCCTACAGAAAAATTAGAAAATAACTGTTTAGACAATAGTTGTTAAAAGTTGGATCTAAGTAATTATGTGTGCTGTTTCATTCTTTTGCATTTTTTTAATTTTTTACTTGCTTTCATCACAAGCCATGTCTAATAATGTTATTGCATGTTTTCTTGAAATCTTGCAGCACTAATCAAAACAACAGCTTTTAACATGCAAATACAAACAAATTATGTAACTATGCAATAAAAAAAACTGTAAAACGGTGGGGTGGCCAACATAGGTCTTTTTGCTGTAAGACAACAGTGCTAGTCAGTACCTCTGTGGTGTGGCCCCCCCTCAAAATGTATCAGAAGTGAATTCTACTGCTCAAAAAACCTATTAATTAAGCAGTTTGATGGTAGAAATGCCTTTTGCTCCCGTCCGCCCAGCATACGAAATAATGTTACATCCTTACTGTTCACAAAGACCAACGTTCTGCAGTTTAAAGTATACTGAATGAGACTGTAATGAAAGAGAAGATTCCCTGCAGATTTCTGATCTGATTTGTCCTCACCAGAAATTTTAGAAAACAAAACACTCTGTGTTTTGAAAAAGGCTTTGCACTTTATGTGGCAAAATGTTATAGCATGTACTATTTTGGCACCATTCTAAAATCATTCAACAGCCACTGAGTTTGACTGAGGAACATTGACTTTGTCTAACAGGAACTTTGTCGCTCCTGAGTTTGACTGTTCATTCCTTTTGCACCTACAATTACAGAGCATCTCCACTGGTAATGCACAGGTTTCTCCCACTTATTGATTTCTTCATTGAACATGTTTACAGTTTAATATCTACATTAAACTGTGATGTCATGCACGGCTGAAGGATAAGGTTCTCCAGACTATCTCTGCCTGATAAGGACGCAAAAACTCTCTGGATGTTTTGAAGTGCAAATAATCCCCTGAATCACTTTTTCATTCAGGTAAAGTTAGTGTACATGAGTGTCTAGTAATGTTATTTGCTGATCCAGATGCAATCTTCACAGTTTAGTGTAAAGTATTGTACAAACATGTGTTTTTGATAACTGAAAACTTTTTTTATTTTGTAAAAAAAAAATTGAATTTAGACACCGTTTGAGTGTCTGCTCAGTGAGGTTGCACTCATGAAGCCTCACTCACTCTGCTTGTGCGTGATTCAAAGGGAGATACTAGCGGAATGAAATTTGGTGGACACTCTCACAGAATACTGGTTTTAATAAATATATTTTTTTTCCATAATGAAGCTTTTTCATTATCTTAAATTTTCTTTTGAGTCCACCAGAACCCGCCTGACCCACAGGTTGTAAGCATCACCTTCAGACTCAAGATGCATCCTGCAAAAAAAAAACAAACAAAAAAAAAACAACCTTACTATAATAAGAAATAGATCACATAATGAGAAAACTATATGCTACATATTACCCACAATAGTTTTGTTCTCCAGTAACGTATAATTAAACCAGTCACATGTTTTTAGCAATGGCATTACAATCGATTAAGTTCCCCAAGGACCAGACGGAATGTAGAAACAATTTGAATCATAAATCAACAGCAAACTGTGTCAACTTTACTTCTTCTGATTCATGTGCTAAAAAACAAGCCTTTTTTTTAAATCCTTACCTGGCACCACCTTAACTCAAGGCCTTGTCCAACTTTATTGAATACGCTGCGCTGCCATAGAGCTGAGACCCACAGGCAGGAGCTGCTTCAAGGGAGTGAGCGGCCAGATACCCTTGTCTGCTTGTTTTATGTCCATTTGCTTTAGTGCCGTGCATGTTCCCTGGTGTGTCTTTTTACCTCACCAGTCTGCTCCCTATTAAAAAATTCATTTAGGTAATGCAGAACAGCTTTAATAGATTAAATGAATTTAATAATCGTCATGCCCTGCCAAAACCCCGGCACGACAGGTTCATCTTTCAAAGCAGAGGCCTTTGAAACCCGAGGAAGAAAAAAAAAAGTTGGCCATTTTTCTTTGTATATTAATTCCATTGAATTTTGGAGCTGCTCCGAACCAAACTCATCAATTAAACATGGACTTTCTGAGGGTTAAAGCATTTCAGTGTATGGCTTTATCTGAAAAAAAAAAAAAAAAAACTGACCTTATTTTAATACACACCAGGAAGCATATGATACTGTTTTACTTCAACTGATTTATATTATGCATGCTCTAGCACTCTATTAAATGTAATTGCTGAATATAAATGTAGGTGCTGCGTGTAACCTCAACTGAAAAAAAAAACTTTGCTTGGCAGACAGTTTGAGATTAGATTGATATCAGTAATATTATTTATTCTATGATGCACCAGACCTGGGAAAGTGATGTCAGAAACTTTAAGTTTAACTCTCACAATGACATAATCATCTGTTATATAAATCATTTACAACTTATAGTGGTAAAATGTCACTAAAGGCCCCTTGCAAGGGCTGGTAATAAAGGAATAGTTCTGACTTTTTTAAGTGTGGTTGCATGAGGCATTGAGATATAGTCACTGATAAGTGTTGTGCACTCCCCCTTCACCAAGAACCAGCAAACAACAACAGATAAATGTGTTAGCAGATATATATATATATATGGTAGACTGTAAGTCGTTTATGTATTTAATGTATAAGTAATAGAAAAACTTGATTGGTTTTATGTATTAAAAGGTCCACATTTAGGGGAATTTTTTGCCTGTAATTGTAGTTTTTGTCTGCATATTTTTAGGGTACAATTGCTTTAAAAAAAAATCTCATGTTTAGTTTTTGTATGACATGTTCTGGTGAATTTAGAAAGTTTTCAGACTGGCTTTAGCTACTTTGTTTCATAGTAGTTGGCACATAGTAGTAGTCACTGAAGCAAAGTTTTATTGTTTGGGACTCCAAAACCACAGGATAAGTGTGAGGGCCAGGTGTGTGTGCACACACGCAAACATGTAGAAAGATAAAAATTCATTTAGGAGTTAGAGGATGAGAATGACACCAATAGAGGAGAGGTGAGGACATCAGGAAGGAAAGAAAGAAACCAAAATACTTGTCTTGTATTGATACTGCCAGTCCCCATCCTTTTGTGATGGTGCCTTATATGAACAATTAAGTAATTATTCATAAAAAAAGTTCTAGATACACAAAATTAAAATAATAATAATAATAATACAGGTAGACCAGTAATGCGAATTTGATGTTACCTATCCCCACAAAGCAGCCATACATGCAATAACACACACAACAATGCATCTGTACAGTCTGACTGGTTAAAAACACAAGTTGGTCTTTTGCTAACTAAAATACACACAGTACACAGAGAATTTACATATTATGTGGTGGAAGTGAGATGATTTGTAACAGAGCGTGAAGACAAAGACAAACAAGCTGAAAACCTTATTGGATTTCTCTCACAACTGATATTATAGCAGGTCAGAAATAAGCCATAAAGTCTTTCATATCTAAATAGCTAAGGTTCTCTGTAGTTATGCATCTAAAAATCACACTTGGTAACAAGCGGTAAGAAATCATCACTTGTTTTATACCCTGAGCCCATGCTAACAAAGCCTCTGCAGCTTGTGCACTGAAGTGGCAAGTGAGGTGAGAAAATACCACCTCTGCCATGTAGCGCTGCATCTCATCAATGCTGCATGCAAAAATCCAACACTCTTTTTTTTTTTACTTTTAAACTGAGCCAGCTCTAAGCTGATGTGAGAATGTGTTATTCGCCAAGCTTTCAAGAGCCTGATGTGTCAAAGACCATCATCGTAAGTGAGTCTGAGCCAAGAAAGCAGGTACAGCAGGGCTAATAATAGCGAACACCAAACCTATAGTCCAATTAAAGACCTCAGCATGTGTCATTCTTTCATATTATGCAAAGCTTACTTCTATATGAAAAGTGTGGTTGTTACATTTTTCAGATCTTTCATGCAAAGACTTTCTTTAGATACTATGGGCTCTGATTTCGTGGTGCAGCGCAAGGTGGCGCAGCCTGGCACGGCCCGCGCAGTGATAATTTCTTCCAGCGCAACAACGTGTGCAGTGAAATTGGCAATTTGGTAGACCGAGGTGCGCTGAGATGGGTGTGGGTGTGCAACAGGGGGAGGTGTCTACAAATTCAGCTTGGTACAGTGACAATTTCGTGCCAAAAGGCTGTGCCAAAGGTGTGTTGAAAGCTCGCCAGCTCCCACCTGGTCTACTCTTGGCGCAAGGAAAAGTACGGCCCGTCTAGTGGTAATCAGACTGACTGGCGCACAGTGCGCACACGTCACCAAAACCTCATAGGCAGGTTTACAGAATGTCAGGCACAATGCAATGCAATTAATAATCACAACAGCTACTATTTAATCTAACTATCTGAATCAGCACATTAATTTATATCTATATCAACTATTCCATCACATCTGTCAGATCAAAGGCGGTTGGCACATGTAATGGAAACTTAACCTGACTTATTTAATCCAGCTGAAACTAACCACTTCACATCTCTCTCAGCCAACCATAAGCAGTCTTGGCATTAGATAATGAGTATATATACGGCTTCTCTCATCCATATTTTTTTTCTAAATTTTTATGCTTAACATGATCTACAATGATTGCAAGGAGGAGGAGGAGATATGGGGAGAGACTATATCATCAAAGGTCCTCCTATTTAGGGATGACAGAGCAGGAATGCAGGTGGACTACACAAATCACTTAATTTTGTATTCCTATCCATGACACAGGAACAGATTGCATCTATCCAGCGAGGTGATCCACGTAGTGACGCACATTGTGGCCTCTCATGCGCACCCCGGTGACAGCGGCTCTGTCCTTCTTCGCCACCGGATCTTTCCAGCACACTGTGGCCTCAGTGGGGGGAACCAGTCCAACCACTGTCAGTTCTGCTATAGATTCAGTGTCTTCCAGTCTAGTCCGACATGCAAATGAGCACATAATTTTTCCAACAACACCTGAGAGTCAGCTGGAAACAAGGCAAGGTTTCTTGTTGAAATGTGGATTGGCCACAATTGACTCAATCACATTATACAGGATACAGAAGAAGATCCAAGATATGTTAGATCCCAGAGAGGGGAGCCTGAGAAGACCTGAGACTCTCAGGCCACCTGGGAGTGGCACATGGAACGGATGCGTTGCAACAAGGTGTTTGGTGGCATACGCCAGTTGTCGATGGAGGATAATGAGACCAGATGGGCCTCCAGACTCCAGGCCCGGGTTTCCAGCCCCTGGAGCCAGGAATTTATTGTCTCGAGTTCCCTCTCCTGTTAAACTCAGTCACGGCTTTTCTCCCCCGCTTTGCCACTTAGGCTGGTAGGAAGGATGGAGGTGGAGAGGAGTACTTGTACCGAGCTGCGCCATGCATGAAACCTGCAAAATGTGCCTGGACGTACCCTGACATGCTACAGTCTGTACATTATCCACAAAATTATGTGTTTCATTTGTGTCTTTTGCAGTTGAAAAGCTTCTGGTTTCAGTGTTTTTGCAACATTGTGTGATATGTCAAGGTGCAAAATAAACCAAGCCCTTTTGATTTCTTTCCAGACCCTTTATTGATTTTAAAACAAATACTACAAATGAGTGAGTGGAAAATAGACTTACAATATTGTGGATTGATGTGTGAACACCTATATTTGAACTTAGGCAAGAAGTGAATTTTTCATATAATTCCCCGAGTTGAGTATCTAATTTTCTCTAACTTTACACAAGACATTTAAGTCCTGAAGTCACTGAGAATGTGTTTCCACAAAGAGGAACAGTATGTATTTTCTTGTGGTTCCATTTGGAATAGTACCAAAATAACCAGGTTAAAATAATGGTTATTAGCTGACAGTCAGTTGATTGGGGTGACAGAAAAATGTCACTTCCTTGTGATTGGTATGAATATCCTATGAAAGTTGAGGCAAATGAAGAATTTGGTCTTACATTTGTCATACTTGGGGCTAAGCTCTGGGTACATCTTCACTTAATTTAGATATATACAGTATATACTCAATGTACAAAACTGAAGCAAGGAATGATGAGCACACACTGAAGATGTGTGTAGCCATTTATGGATGGCATTCTACATTTCATGAGATAGGCATTGGCCTAAGTCCTCTGCCCAGGTTTCTCTGAGCCTATGTAGAGGAGTGCATTTAAATCTTGATATGAAATTGTGAATAATGGAAATGGACCCTTTTGCAAGCACTGATTGGGGGAAAAAGATGGTCTGATGCTACAGGGCTCAAACGAGAGTGTAGTTTTAAACCAAAACACCAAAGCTTTTAAATTGGGCCTACACACTTAAGAAGCTACTCAAAACAACATTGCCAACTGACCCAGAAAGCAAAGGTAGTACCGCCCCCAGTAGTGCAGGGAAAGAAATGTGTGGAGATCTTGAGGGAAATCTGTTACTAAGCAACCAAAATATAGCAGATGCTGAGTTGACCAGCCTCACTGAGTTAATTAACATGTTATCTTAAAACCCATCTCTTCCCCTTGTCCTTACTCACTATTTAATTCAATGACATGTTTTTTGCTCTTTTTGGATTTTTATGTATTATTTTGATTGTATGTTATTTTTACCCATTTTATGTCTTTTAATTTATTTTACTTGTGTTTTGTACATATTTATTGCTTTCCATGTCACTTGCTATGTGTCTTTAATTTATTATTCTTTACAGCACTTTTGTTCTTTGTGGTAATTTAAAGTGCTCTACAAATATAGTTGCATTTGTTTAGAACATCGGATGTGACTTGCAACCGCGTTGCTCTTGTTTGTGTGCACATCCAACTTGTGTGCACTGCATGTGAACCACCCCTGAACCAACACAAGACGCAAGATTACGTTGCAGCAGGCCGATGTCATTCACACTCTCAAACCAGGGGCTGCAGCTATGTGCTACTATCACATGGCTGCTTTTCAAGTTTTCCACATCCACACTCTGCAGACCTTTTTTTAATGCTTGTTTACATGCCCTTACTCCTTTAGGGGCAATTATGTGACATAGCTTATTGACACTATTACAGCAGAAGGCTCTTTCTCACTGCTGCACAAAATACTGTGTGTTGTTCTGGTTAAAAAAAAAAAGAAAAAAAAAAGAAAACTATTCTCAGGGCAAAGTTAAAGATTTCAGCTTGTTGGCAACTCTTCTCCCACATTTGCATTGAAACACAAAGCAAATTCCAAGGTCAGGATTTCATCAAACTGCTCTCTCAAATAAGGCCCTTAGCCTCACATCTCAAGCTGGACAAGTTTCAGAGGAATCAACATTGTCAAACTAAATTGTGCATTTTCGAACCAGCAGCAACATGAGAACAATGGGGGAAAGAAGATCGAACAGTATTTTGTTTACTGATTTAATTTTCTCATCCATTCGGGGTCATACCTCTTGAGTTATATAAGTAAACACTTGAACACAGCACATGAGACTGCAGCAGCCTTGAAAACATCACAGAGTGTGTGTTTGTGTGTCTGTGAACCGACTTATCTATCAATCAGAGCATCTTGTTACAACAGACAAAAACAGAGGACCATCAAGCCAACTGGGACATTTTGGAGGTTAGTCAGGATTTTGATGATGCTCAAATCCCAACTATTTTGAAGGTCCAGTGTGTAAGAATTCATGACATCTAATGGCCAGAATTCAGACTGTCCATCCCTTTCCTAAATTGTTGTTGAGAAAATAATTGACAATGCAGACAGATATGAAGTATTTACAACCCAGTGAGGCAAAGGTCTATTTAAAATTTAAATGATACACAGCAGTGGAGAAACACTCAGATAGCCTCTCTCAGGCTCAGATCAAAACTATCATTTTTGCATGGCAAGGTTCTGCTTAAAAACCACTACTGCATAGTTAGTCTGGCTAATTCCAGACTCCATCTCAATTTCATTTGAGATTTGAGTCTGGAAAGGGTGTAGTCAACCAATGAGACCAATTAGTGAGACAGAAAATGTTTCAACAAATGTGTTTGTTGTTTTCTGTTGTGATGGCTATCTGGTAATGGTAGTAACGGCATCTAACGTCTTTTGGCCGGGGAACTCTGTGGAGCAAGTCACGTAAAATGGAAGCAACAGCCAAATCGAAAAACGGCTGGTCTTCGGTGGCCGCCATGTTTGATGTTTATAAAAGCTGTTAGCTCCAGCTCCATGTCAGCAGAGTAAAATCAAATCACTGGCACACTCTGCTGGGTTCACCCAGGATAATCATTAGAGGTTATACCTTCACACTAGTAACACGTCCACATGACATGACCACATCCTGTGCAAAAGAAGCATCCTACTAGTATTTGCTTGGTTAAGAATAACTAGAGCAAAGAAAATTGGATTTTTTTGTAGAGAGACAGTGAGGCAGACTTCCTGATGAAAGTAAGTCAGATAAATGCTGTTATTCATCTGGTTTTACTGTTTTTTTCAGCTAAAAGTATATGTTTGTTTAAAAAGAAAATTCAGTTATTGTTTAATTTGTATAGAATCTCAGTTCTATACAGATCTCTCAGTTTGTTTACAGTGTTATGGCTCAACCATGTCTCCTCATCAATTATAATCAATAATATCAATAACATGTGAAAGTTGGTAATCAGTAGTATTCACCACTGCTATTTTATTAGTGGCCGATAAAGAAATATATGTGGGAGTCCACATTTTTGACTATAAAAGTGGAAATTGCAAAGCTAAGGTGCGTACATGTAGAAAAGTCAGCTATAAAGCTATACTTGGACAAAATGCAACCGATAAATTCTAGCTCCTGCCACCTACTCTCTTGTCAAAGCACTGCCTCCAAAATCCAGGAATTCAACATCAATTTTAACAAATATAATGGAAATTCTAGGGTAAAACTATCTTTTTTTCAAATATTCTTCAATTATTGCAAATGAGGCTTTGATATTCTTCATCTGTTTATTTGCTGATTATATTGACTTGCATGCGATTGATTGCTAATGTGTCCCTTTGTTGATTGATAATCAGTCCAATACATTTTCCATGTCAATAGATCATCACGCAACCATGCTTGCACATAAAAGCTATGATTAGATTTTCTTTATTGAATAATTTATATCTGCCAAATTGTGTGGACTGGTTGATTAATTGCTTGTTGCTGATCAGTGAATTCTACATTCTCAGCTGGGTATGGAAATATATATGTTTGTGTGCGCGTGCGTAAATGTATTTGATATAACAAAAGAAAATCCTCCCCAATTTTCTAAGCAGGTTGTTCGTGCTGGTTCACTTTCTGCATCAGTCAAATAAATCAATCTTCATCCGTGGAGTCTCACAGTGAGCCAGTAGGTGTTGTGCTCAGAGGGTACGTAAGTGTGTGCCCTCACCTCACAAACGCACACATGCTCCACTGCCCCTGTGTATCTGGTTTAAAGTTCCACCTTTGTTTTCTGATGGCCTGATTGGAGAGACTTACTCGTTGTAATGATCTAACATGTAGTGTATATCGTACAGCTTGGGATGAAAGTGCGAGCTCAGTGCTTAGCAATTACTTCACAGTGAATGAATACACAACTCCATCAGTGAGGTTGTGTCGCTTTGTAAACCTCTCACTCCAAAGTTCCAAAGTGTGGAATCCATTATAAATAAGGAACACATTCAGTACAAGTACAGTCTCCATAGAGATGCACCGATATTGAGACTGGCATCTAGTATCGGGTCCGACGCTGCCCTCATGTACTCATGTACCACTTTACAACTCTTCATTAGTTGAGCAGGTGTGCAGCAATAAGCAGATTTTACGCAATTTCAGTGGCTTTTAAATCCTATAAGATTTTAAGCAATGATGAAGCGAAAAGTTGCTCCTTCAATACAAGTCATTTGATAAAACATAAAGATCCAACATGATGCACAGCAGGGGATTTGTCACTAAATATTAAGTTTTATTCATTTAAATCTAATTCAAGTCAATCCAATCAATTTTAGGGATGGAGATACCCCGAATTAAAAGTTGAAATACTGAGTCATTGTCTTATATTCATATTTTGATGTCAAATCCAAATGTTTAAAGGGAAGAGCAAAAATAAAGGAACTAACCTCATTCTGTTTATGTTTTCTTTTTTTGGAGCTGACTTTAAATGTTTAAACAGCTGCGATTTTATCTGACGTTGTATTTTGTTCACAGCCAAAGTGAGGCAAGTAAAAATTGTTTTCAAAGTATTTTTTTGCTGTAATGGTATTATTAAGTGCTCAGTATTGACAAGTACTCAAATTGAAGTAATCATACTTTTACTCAGTCAGGCAAAAGTGGTGCCAATGCATGCCGACATTCACCTCAACTCACTTGAAATTATAATAATGAAACTGAAAATTATCCCCTGTTGCCAAAAATGCTACATTCCCTATCACAAGACACCCAGTTGTGTAGTCTGAATTACACAGCATTTCTGCTACTCTGAAAATTGCACAGTGCAAAGTCCACTTTACAAATTTAACACAGGTTTTCAGCTGTGACTTTAAGGAAGCAGAGGGAGGTTCTGTTCTTGTGCACACCTTGAGGCAACAGGGCCATCTTCCAGGGTGGAGACTGAATGGGTGTGAGAGGCTGGAGAAGAGCATCTCTGGAATGTTGGAAAAAAAAGAACAGACCATAAATATATTTTCTCTAAAAAGCAGATAAGCAAAGCACAGCAAGGTTTGTGCTCCAAGAATCAATTTACCCATAAGCTGTGATGCTGATGTCATGTTCAGGCCCCTTTACCTCCATCTGTGTGTGAATTTGCATCCAGAAACAGCATGACTCCCTGTGGGTAGTGTCAAAGGATGACACAGACATCAATAAGTGATGGGGATATTTTTAAACTCTCCGTGTGAAATCGGAGATAAATTGATTTTATTTCTGCCAGGCCCATCAACGATGCATATCCTCCTTTGATTCAGGCTGGCAGCCAGTGAAGGTGCTGATGAATTTTTTATTGTTTCAAAAATGGTGCCCCACCCCGTCGCACCCTTCCTGGATTCTTCCCTCATCACTTTCCTTTCTGTCTCTTTCTTAGTTTTGTCTTTTTGGTTGTTGCGTTCCCTTTCTCATACACCTTTTCCCCCTAAATGATTTCCTTTACTCCCTGGTGCTGCTACTGATTCCCCACTACATTTTCCTGCATAATAGCATCTGGTTTATTTGCATTATACCTCCTGAGCAGCTGTAATTTGTATGAATGCCTCTCTGGTGGCTGCATAATATCGCAAAGTCTATGTCACCATGCTCCAGTTGAGTCACTACAACAGTTTACCCATTGGTGTAACAGATATTGTAACCAGCTGTGTTGCAGCAGTAGAAAAAGGCAAAGCAGCAAATTACCTGGGACCCCCACTTTCCAAAATGGTTTGTTATTTGTTTTATAATCTCTCTATAACTGTTTTTTTTTTTTTTTTTTTTTTTTTTTTTTTTTACTTTTAATGTTGCTCTCAAATCAAATGTAGAAAAGGAATAAAATGGATTTGCCCAAACCTGATATGTTTGATTTCTCCCACTTGTGCATGAATCAGAAGTCATCAACTTGCTTGCTTTATATTTACAAACAAATAATACATGCACTACACATGCACTTGTGCTTCAGGGACTCACAAGAGAAAGAAAGAGTATGGTAATTGTACCAGCAGAAAGAACAGGTAGCTGTCTATTAATTAGCATGTAGTTGGACAGAACTTGAACTTCTCTAAAATAAAACATGCAGATATTATGATATTGCACACGGTTGTATCAAGGCTATTTCCTTGAAACACTCTTTGACCACAAACATGTGTGTGCTTGACGATTTCCAATATTAATTATTTGTGCAAGACTATGGTCAAATTCCAACCTATGTGGACCCTGAACAAATAATTAAGCTTTTCAATCGACAGGTTTATCAGTATCACATGTATAATATTCTTCAAAAATGTAAAAAAAAGAAAAGAAAAGAAAAAAAGTGGCATTGTGGTACAAAACAAGACTGCAGCATCTTTTTTTTTCTTTTTACTTCTTCAGCTATGCCTCAATCAATCTATGAAATCTTAACACCTACTGTATTTCTGCTGCAGCTAGAAATTAAAAACTCTAATTATCCCATAAGCCATTGGTGGATAAATCTTTTCCTGTCATACATTTGCTTTTAGGGAGCCACAGTAGAAACATTTAACACAGAATCAAAATAACATATCAATAAATTAACACATCCAGTTCGTTAATAAAATAAAGAAATAACAATAAGCAAACACAATACATGTATTAGCAGATGGTAGTGATGACAATACTGATACAGCTGGTTTTGATGATACATGACAACAAACAACAACTCATCACCTTTGGAAGAGTAATATTTGGCATACAAAGAGGGTAATTCATCCTTTCATCGATTCAAAATGTAAAAGTATTTACAAACTTCATGCTGAGCAAACCTAAACACTGACTCTTCCTATTTCTGGCTGACCAATAAAAGCACACCACCACCCATTCCGTAACAGTCTGGTGCAAATCCCAAGAGCATTTTGTGAAATTAATTCCTTAAATTTGTCTTTGATTATGGTCCCGCTTGTTGTTTTATGGTGCTGAAAAACAATTTGGCCCATGGCCAGACTCACTCTCTGACCCCTACTGTAGGTAATGTCTAATGTTTATTAGAGTGAAGATGTTCAGAGTCATTAAGAATCTAGTTTCTAGGCAGAAGGGTAATTAATTTTAATGGCTATAATAACTGTTCATTTTAATTATTTTAGGGCAACGATGATAGACAGTCTCTGTAAAGGTATAGATATTTTTTAAAAATGAAGTTACAACTGAATGACCTTATTTTATTTTATTATATTTCTAATTTAATTGCTGATTTAGTCTTAAGGGAGACTTTTGTCCTCTATGCTCTTTCTTTTGCTCTTTTTCTGTTCTACATTAAACAGCAACAGTCCTATGACAGTATAAAACTGATTTATAAGGCGACTATTTTTAGTTAATTTACAGAAAATAAACAATTAGCTCAAACCTGTATGGACACAGAAAAAACCTAAACTCATTAGCAGCATCATAATAGGCAGATGTAATAGGTTTAATAGACTTGGACCACTGTGATGATGCGTCATCATGTTCTCTTCATTATCTTTTATCATATTATTGGTTCCTTCATGCTGCCATTCTGCTCTGGGCTTTCAGTGGCAAGTGAGAGGCTTGGGCCATAAAAAATAAAAAAATAAATAAATAAATAAATATATAAAAACACCTCAAGTATTGTAATAGCAAGCAATGGCAGGATAATAAGCTTCTAAGTAGTACTAATTAACACTGTATTAGCAAAGGCCCAAGACCAAGATTCAGCATCAGAAATATCATACAAAAGGATTTCGTTTTATTTAATTTCTTTTTTTTTCTCTCACACTTGTATATAGGACCAATTTTCGACAGTCTCTGGCCAAGAAGAAAGGAATTGAGCTTGTAACCAGAGAGTTGCCAGTTTAAATCCCAAGACAGGTCAAAAACTGGGGTGCTCCATGAGCAAGGCACCCAGGAACTGCTGCCCACTAATTGGTGTGTGTGCAAGTTCCTGAACATTTAATAATGGAGTTTTTTACTGTTTATATACACTAAACATTACTCAGATCTGACTTAACTAGAGTGAGTGAGTTACAGCAGCATGTACTGTATGACACTTAGATTCAGTCAAACTCCTTTTATTTCTTTCTCTCTCTCCCTATCACTCTCATACACATTGACATAAGACACAATTTTGTTCTCGATAACAGATACGACAGGCCACATGGTGGCGCAGTGGCTAGCCCTCATTGTATGTTGTATGTTTTCACATGGGTTTTCTCTCTCTTTGGTTTCGTCCCACAGTCAAAAACATTCCGTGGTTAATTGGACACTCTAAATTGACCAAAGGTGTGAATTATTGGTTTGTCTCTGTGTTTTTGCCCCTTGATGGACTGGTGATCTATCCAGGGTGTACCTCGTCTTTGGCCCTATGTCAGCCGGGATTGGTTCCAGTACTTCATTGGCTCCATTATAGAATGGCATTGAATTGAACCCCTCACTCACTCACTCATTTTCTACTGCTTTATCCACTAGCGGGTCGCGGGGGGTGCTGGTGCCTATCTCCAGCTAACATAGGGCGAGAGGCAGGGTACACCCTGGACAGATGTACATATAACATAGAGACAGACAACCATTCACTATGGTTATTGGTAACCATTCCAATTGGTTTTTGGACATGTGGGAGGAAGCCGGAGTACCCGGTGAGAACCCACGCACCACGGGGAGAACATGCAAACTCCTTGCAGAAGGGCCCTTGTTCCAACCAGGTTGTGAACCTCTTGCTGCAAAGGCAAGAGTGCTAACCACTACACCAACCGTGGGCCCGTGAATTGAACCTGACCTCTGTTTTTAATATTTTTATTTAATTATTTATTGTAATCTTTTATTACATCCTATTATTGTACTTTTCATGTTGTCACTTTTGTTTGTTTTTTTGTCTGTTATTATTATTATAATTATGTTAGCCCAAATGCAGGAAGGAAGCTAGCGACAGCCAGAGATGGAGACTAGAGTCTGAGATTTGGACTCGAGTCACACATAAGTTGTAAAACAGTGAGTCCCCACTCCAATTGCAACTCAAAGTAAAGAGTCTTGACTTGACTTAGACTCAAGATTTGTTATGGCACATGCGCCATGTGCACGCAGTCACTGGTATCATCATATGCATTGACCATGGCAACAGCAAGTTCCCCCTGTGCTGTACCTTATGTGATAATATTTGGATATACACAACAAGTTTGTTGTGTTCTGGTTTGTTCTCGGTGGATGATTGGTTGTTCTTCCATCTACTGTGTTCACTAGCTCCATGGGAAGCAACTGCAGATGGTCAGAAAAGGGGAATGAAGGGGAGAGTGTCAGCAGTGAGTTTTTATGACAGTGAGGATAAAGTGGTAGGCACAAGGGAGAGCTTTATAAAAAAAGGCAGAAAACCCACCAGTCGACTCAATTTCAAGTCTCGAACTTCAGTCCCTGTCCCTGTCTCTGATTTTACCTGTTTTCTGTTTTTGTCAAATTTGTATTAAATAATTACTGTAAATAAGGTGGTCAGAGGAAAAGGAAAGAGGGGAAAAACTGATAAGGTTAAATGAGCAGAGAGGATGGAAGGCAGATGACATAATGAGAGGCGACACAGGGCAAGAGAGGAAAAAAAAAAAAAGAGGGTATGAGAGATGAGCAGAATATGCTGAGGGAGCCAACATACATTGAGGACAAGGTGAATGCTGGAGCATCCATGACTCTGGCCTAGTAAGCTCTCCTGAGAGAAGCTGACAAGATGTACAGCTGGGAAGTTCCCTATGACTTTCACCAAGAGAGATGAGTATGGTAATGAGGGAGACAGAGAGACCAAAGCACAGGGAGTGATGAAAAATAAGACCAAAGGGTGATTATTAATTTCAAGACACCAAAACCCCACTGTCCCTGAAGGCAACTTTATGCCTTGCACTTCTTTTTTTTTTTTTTTTTTGACAAGTTCTGTCTTTCAATGAAGTATCAAATGTAGCTGAGCAGGGCTTTTAGCTTGTGGTTGTACGATCAATGAAGACAGAAAGATGTGCTTTTGATTCAACTTGTTTCTTGAAACATTTTCTAGTGAATGTGAGGCTACACTTTTCCTTTCTCATTACCAAGTAATTGCTTTCAACTTGTCTCCCAGGAGCAAATTGTCCGAAAGGAGTAGACATTAAATTTCTCTGCATGGCTAAAGTTACTGAGATTTATCGAGGAAAGATCTTGGTTTGTTTGAAATACTATATTACAAATGATAAAATATCCTAAAATGCACGTGCAGTTCAATTTTTTACCTACAAAATGCACAAACTTTAAGGTCAGTAGCTTGAAATTTGCATAAATGAATCAGCATGGCTTTCCTTACAGAATATTGAAGAAGTGAGCTGCTGAATTTGAACATGTTACAGACATCCTGGAGGATGGTGCCCACCCTGAAAGGTAACCATCACCACAACGAAGACCAATGTGACCTGACTTTAATAAAGCAGGTATTAAGCAATTAATACAAAAAAAAAAAAATCTAATTAAGTAAACATCCACTTTTCAACCACATGGCACAGCTTCTAACTATGCCATCAGGTTCTGTTCCCTGAGTTGGGAAATTGTTATTCTTTAATTTTGGTGCATTCATTTGATGGAAAAAGCACAGTCTTAGAAAATGTCTTGTATTCAGATTGAGTTGTTGCCGTATATTCCTCAAAACAAACTGTATATTTACTTAATTAGTCATCAGTGTCATTACATTTTTTTCTAAACATTATATGTATGTCACTCTATGTAGAACAGAACTTACCAGTGAAACTCAAAATGACGTGAGCAAAAATCGATGCAATATAAACATTTGAAATCAACTTCACTGAAAGCGGATGAGATTGGTAAAGGCTGCCCTGCCAGCTTACTTTATCCAGTTATAAAGGCAGTCATTGTTCACAACAGTGTTTCTACAGGTGCTTGAATGGACAAACCAGCTAGAGTTTTCATGTGTTTCAAAGCCATTACCTGCTTTGAAAACAAAGGAAAACTGCTTCCTTTTCTGACATATGAAAGCCACCATAGTTCCTCTACAGGCTTGGGAAAGGAAGGGGTGAGCAGTCCTCTGTTACAATGTTACAATGTGCAGTCAGACAATTAGATGTCACTAATTCATACTTATTGGACCTTTAAGTTTTGTGTCCGACAACTTTTTTTCAGACAAAAGAAGAGGGATATAAGAGAATTGGATGTTTCGGGGCAGACAGAGGTGATGTTAACCTGTTCAGTTCCCCCTGGACCCTCCCACTCCCAGCTTTGCCCAATCTATAAATAAACCAATGCTTTTCTCAGCAAGGAAAAGAGATACAGTATGCTTTTCTCCCCTATCCACCCCTTCCTGTCTCCACCCAGGAGAGGGTGAGCTGGTGATGTCAGCATTGGCTGGGAGGTGATTAATCATGTAATTATGCACTTGCTTTGGTCAATGCTACATTTGCTTAAGCTGCTTCGGAGAGAGTAAACAGACGAGGCCTGGCACTTTTTAAAAAAAGCATACTCATCATGAAACATAGAGATCTGTAGCCTCGTTGTACCTGCTTATACTCTTAATAAAATGAAAATAACCATCCTCTAGAACAAAAGACTCAACTGTAAGCCATATTTCAGGTGATGTGTAGCATTTCCTTTAATTTACAGGTTATAGTCTGATGTCCTGATGCTCTGTGTAGGTGCTGCAGGTCCTTAATAAGGTGCACTGGGCCAGAATCCAGAATGGTGTCGTCAAGCATGAGGACTTCAGGCCCTGCTGTCCTTCAGTCTGAGACTCTCTTTCTTGCTCTTGTTACACTTTTGTGTCTTCTTTTGTTCATAAATCCCCCCAAGTCATTTGCTTCATAATAGTATAAAGCATTCATCATAGTATTTTGAAGCATATGCTTCGTAATACATTTGTTTTCTGTGGTTTATCTGGGTCAGTGGTGGCATAGCAACATGCAAGGATGATGTTTTTGATTACAGAAGCAGCTGCAGAGCTAATCCATGTTCCAGCCACAGGTACAGGTATAGCAGCATGATGGTGCAGTGAATAGCACTAGTACTTCTAGGTTCAAAGTTGTAATTCTTGTGTGTGGAGGGCATTTCTGTGTAATTATGTCTTCATTTTCCAAATATTGCAACTAAACTGTTGAGTTTATTCAGTTTAAATAAATTAAGCAGTATTACTATTGCTATAGCACATCTTCAGTAGGGTAAAACTACTGTGTGTCACAATGGTCTGAACCCAGCTCACTGATATTAGAGGGTGAAAAATCCAGTGCACTGTAAATTTTGCTTTACAATCATAAGAAGACCCAGCACCTAATGATGTCTATTTGTATAGAGCCAAATCACAATGTAGAAAATGAGTGAGTGAGTGATTTGCCGATAGGTTGCTAATTCAAGACAACTGTATGAAGGGACTTTGCAGTGCAATCTGCCTTCACATCATCCATTCATAGATTACTAATTTATGTGCAATGAGTTTTATCAGTTAACAATGTGAGAAATGTCATGTGTGGTATGTGAGTGTGTGAACTTATTAAAATGCATTTAGATCTCTGGTGATCACGTTACCATCCGGACGGACCATCAGCATAAGTGAGCGCATTGTGTAACTGAAACAACCATCCGGATATGCAAAATGTAATACTATATTTAACTGTATTATTCGAGGAATCATTTCAGCCCTATTATTTTGTAGTCATAATTGTAAGCTCTAACAATTCTAACAGTACTCTGGGATAAAGGTGCAGCATTTTTAAAAGGAACAAAAAGAGTTGTCTTTTATCCTCATGTTTATATGGCCTAACAGTGTTTGAGTTCTGTATTTGATTGGGATAACCTTGTGTGAGCTTCAGGGAGTGTGGTAAATTTATTTGGAGACATAAATCATGACGCAGCCTAGAAAAGACAGCTCCTCTGTATCTTGTACAAATATACTCAATGCCCACTTTAGGTACAGAGCACACCAAATAAAGTGTCACATGCTGTTGCTGCTGATCTGCTTAAAAATTTAATGTGTTGTACCTTTATACACACACACGCACACACACACATATATATACTTTATATATATATTGGTCTGTCATTGTGAAGAAGGTGCTGAGCCAGGTGTCCAGGTGCAATTTTCGTGTACAGCACAGCGGGCACAGCCTGGCGCAAGTACTCCTCTGTCCCACCACCGTCCTTCCTACCGGCGCAAGTGGCAAAAAAAGGGAAAGAAGGCGTGACTGGGTTTAACACAGTTGAGCCAAATCTTCACCAATCAAATGAGCCTCTCTCCTCACCTTTAAATGTGCCATGGGTGAGGTGCAGTGCAAGCTTTATTTTGCTATGGACAGAGACAGAAGCAACACCAGATTGCCAAACTTTTCCCAGGAGGAAATTGATGTTCTTGTCCGGGAGGTCCAAGCACACAGTGGCCGAATATATGGTCATGCAAACAGACCTCCATGGGCTGATGATACAGAAGGAGCCAAAAAGAGGTTACCACTATTGTTAATCAGGTTTGCCCTGACATGCTGAGAACCATTGCCCAGTGTAAAAAACGGTTCAACGATATAAGAAGAAGGGCCAAACAAAAGCTCTCTGAGCCCTGGAAGCATCAGAAGCACCTGTGTTTGCATGTGAAATGAACTTGTCTTACCCAAATAAATTGTAATCATTTTGGCATGTAACTCCCTGCATGAGAGAAGGAAGACGAAGAAATAGAGTCATTCAATAAATCAATATAATTGATGTTAACACCATTTTGTTTCATGAGTGATTTTATATATTTTTAATGTGAATGAGTAAATTTTGGCCAAAAAAATGTATAAACTAAAACATTTAAGGCCAGAGCTGTGCAGCCAGGTGGTCTCTCCTCTCCCATGCGCTCTGCTGCTCTCCCTGCATGTTGCGTGCTATGTTGTGTTGCACTCAACATGCCACAAAGAATGCACTGAATTTTATGAGATGAAAGAAGCCAAATATATACTCACTATCTGATGCTGAGGATGTTTGTGGTTGGCTGAGAGAAATGTGAAGTCGTAAGTTTGCATCACAGTTTCAGCTATGTTAATTAAATTCCATTATGTGTGCCAACCGCCTTTGCTCTGACATCAGATGTGATGGGACAGTGGATATAAATGTATGTGCTGATTCAGATAGTTACATTAAATGGTGGTTGTTGGGATTATTAATTGCATTGAAATGTGCCTGACATTCTGTTAACCTGCCTGTGAAGTTTTTGTGATATGTGCACACTGGGCGCCAGTCAGCCACTAGACCGGATGTGCTCTGCTTCGTGCTGAGAGTAGACCAGGTTGGAGCTGGAGAGCTTTCAGCACACCTCGGACGCAGCCTTTTGGCATGAAATTGTCACTGTGCCAAGTTGAATCTGTTGACACCTCTCGCTGTCACACCACCACACTCATCTCAGCGCACTTCGGTCTACCAAATTGCCCAATTTGGTGCACACGGTGTTGCGCCAGACGGAATTACCACTGCATGGGCTGCGCTACGCTGTGCCACCTTGCACTGCACCACGGAATTAGAGCCCATAAAGTTACCCTAACTGTCCAGTAGAAACAGGGGCACTATGGCATCCCTTCACAGCCCTTTCTGGGCTTTCAGTTGTCGCCACCATTCAAACGCAGCACCGATGTTCACTCTGGTCTTGGATCACTCTACATCAGCTTTTTTACTGACAGTAGCATTTCTTAAAAATGGGTGTAGGTTGTCCCCACCAATATTTGGAGAAAGCCAGAGTGTCCTTACCAATATTAGAGACAGGACAAGTGTACAATTCTGAGAGAAGAGACAAGAGCAAGAGTGAGCGAGTGAGAACACAGTGGTGACTTTTCAAGGCTGTCAGTCCAGATGTTAAGCAGACAGGCAAATTCTTTTTGAAAAACATGATGAGCCTGTCAGGGCTCGGGCAGAGATTCTAAAACTCTACAAGCTAGCATGAGGTCAGATGTTGTCTTTTGGTGTCTGTGCATAGGCAATTAGTGCACATAGAGGGGGCAGAGGGGGCATAGGGGGAGGGAGGAGTAGATGGCAGTTTGATTGATGCATCACAATCAGTCAAACAGTCATGAATTATTTTGTTCAGGCTGTGGATGGTGTATTTTACAGGCCTGTCCGCTCCACAGGTGACTGACAAATTTCATTTTTGTGACAATGCATTAATTTACAGATTAATTAATCTCCCATCCCCCCTTTAAGCTGCTGCCCCCAGCATAAGATGGACGGATGGTTACAAATAGACTACAAACCCAAATATTTGTACATTCCATTTCCATTTGGTCATGGGGTGTTCCTTACTCAGGAAGGCCATCAAAGCTAGGACTTTCAACTCAGAAACTCACAGAAACCTCACCAACCCCAACAAAGGAATTATAAAATGGCTGCAAACATACAAACACTGCTACTTTTACCATTAATAGCACCTGGGGATAATGCTCCTGTTAATTTAACAACCAACTAACAACAGTGTGACACTCCTGGTGCATTCCATTTGTAGTTGGAAGTCTACAGTTCAGTTTGAAGAGGGAAGTCTGGGCTTCTCTGCTTAAGCTGCTGCCCCCGGCATAAGATGGATGGATGGATGGTTACTAATAGACTACAAACCTGAATAATGGTGCATTCCAACTTTGCTACACTGTTAGTGTGAGCAAAAATACAATGTGGAGCATTGTTATTGACTAGTATTGCTAACAGTGGCTAGCCCGAGATTTGGTTATGTCCATCTTTTTTTTTTCTTCTCAACTTCACTACTTGAACAGTTCAGACTTGTAAATGGAACACATAATATTTTCATCCCTATTTTTGGCTATTCAGTCACTTAAGGTCATTTTCAGAGAAACTGCAACACTGATGCTGCTGGTCAGATATATCAAGGACTTTTCATGACATGTGCAGTGTTTGCTGTAGCCGCCAGCATACACAAACTTTATTTAAAAGACATAAAATTGAAGGATAAAAAAGAGGAAAACAAATAAAACAAAAAACGCAGTGCCACATCCTCCTATGTGTTAGAAACAGCAGCTCCGAGGTTAAGCTGTTTGATTTCCCTTGCCTCCCTGCGTCTCTCAGTCTGCAGAGCGCCTCTCTCAGTCCTAGCCAGCAGCGCACAGCAGATGTTACGGAGAGGCAACAGTCAAAGCTCCGGCTGTTATGAGACTGGTAATAACCGCTTAAAAGCACAGTTTGCTTTAGGTAAAGTTTAAATGTGTTTTCTTGACTCATGTCTTACTGAAGTAAATAACATCCACACTGCTGTGTTTCCCCTCCTCTTTATTTCAGCAATGAAACAGTGACTGATATTTGTGTAATGTCAACAGAAAGACCACATGATAATAATAAACAACTTTATTTTTATTGCATTTTACTACACTGAGACACCAGTAATACTGTATAATAATGCCATCAGGCCTGTTTTGTATTTAGTAATATTGTCATTTAATATTAAATATCAATTAGTTGCATATTGCAAGGAGATGGATGAAAAGCAATGTCAAAACTAAATAAGCAATAAAAGACTATAATAGCAGCACTAACTAGAATTAGAGTAAAACAAATAAATATGTAATTCCAGTCGTGAAGAGAATGCTATACTCTGCTTAATAAAAATAAATAGCTTATAGTTAGAGCTGGCTCAGGGAAACCTGAACCATCTCTTAGTTATGCTGCTATAGACCTAGACTGCTGGGGGATTTCCTGTGGTGCACTCACACTCACTCTTTCACACTCACTCTCTCACACTCAGGGTATGAATGTGTAATTATGTGTCATTAACCTTTTTTTTTTTTTCTTCCTTCCCAAGTCTGCTTCCTTCCACTCTCTATCTCCCTCTGTCCTCATCTTGCAGGCTGCAGGATCCAGATCCAGTTTTGATGATATTATCATTATTATTATTATCAGTAACAATAATACTGCTGTCATTATTACTATGCTCTGATTAAAAGTTCATCAGTATAGTTTCTTATCAATAGTGTTTGCTGTTGCTTGTATAAATGACACCGTAGTTCTATAAACATGACATAACTGATTCTAAACTTGATACAACCGTTGTATATTTGCTCCTGGTCTCTCTCTTCTGTCTCTCCCTCACCTCCCTCTTTTTCTTTCACTCCCCCCTTTCTGTCCCCCACCTCTCCTCTGTCCCCCATTTTCCTCTCACCCCAACCGGTCGAGGCAGATGACCGCACATCTTTGAGTCTGGTTCTGTCAGTTTTTTTCCTGTTAAAAGGGAGTTTTTTTCCTCTCCACTGATGCCTAGTGCTTGCTCATTGTGTGAACTGTTGGGTTTATTTTCTCTCTGTAATATTGTTAAGGTTTTGGCCTTATTATGTACAGTGCCTTGAGGTAATGTATGTTGTGATTTGGCGCTATACAAATAAAACTGAATTGAATTGAATTGAATTGAATTAATCCATATCTTAGGGATTCCATATGTGTTACCTTTAACAGGATAATATAACAGATGTGCATTACTACAGTGTGTGGTTGCAGTGATTCATTGTTGACAATAACAAAATCATAGATCTGTATTAATAACATCCGTCAGTGCCACCTTATTGATGGAGGGACATTAAAAATGGTGACCGTAACATTACTCACAACTTAATAAGTTAGTTAGGGAACTATTGTGACCAGTGACTGAATCACACTGACATGTACGGGTATTTACATAAGGTATATTCTGTGATGATTAAGATTGAGGTTGTGAATAAATCCAAATATGAGCAGAAACGTTGTCGTCAGATAAGGTTTAATAAATTTATTACAAACAGGAGAACAAAAAGCCCTGGGAGGTGAATACAAACTGAGGGCGAGGAGACTGACTGACTAGTGCGGCAGGAGACCTCCACACGGGGACACTACGGAAAAAAAGAGACGAGCATTACAAAAATGGTGAATAAGACAGGGTAAAAGGAGTAAGAACGATACAAACGGTCATGACGGTAGTTACCATTGGGCATAACAACAAACGCTGACACCTGCTGCAGCAAAGTCCAGGGCTTATAACCAAGAGGGGAGTAATTAAGGAATGCAGTGCAGGTGCGGGGATTGGAGGCTCCGCCTGGCTGATCAGTCAGTCTCTTGAAACAAAAAGGAACATAGGGCGCTGGAAGGAAGTGCAGGTTAAACAAAGTAAAAACACAGGAAGCCAGACCCTGACACATTCTTTGGGGAAATTAGTCCATTAGTCAATAGATGCAAGGTGATCATGTACTTCGAGGTAAATGTATGTTGTATGAGTAGGGTTACTCTTTGATCAGTGAGCTGAAATGTGTGACTAGTGCTGGATGTCATAAATAAAAAATAATTCATAAAACACAACAGTGTTTCCAGTTGCCATGTAGAACATTCTCCCATACCCACCTCCTCATTGCCTTCATCTCTCTCTCTTTTTCTCTCTCTCTGTGGCCTGTAATATTGCAGTTGAGCAAGGCAAACAGGATCTTTCATAAATAAAAAAAAAAAAAAAAAAGTGTTCTCCTTGCATTTGAACTCTTTAATAACACTCCTGGAGTATGATGAACTCACAGTTGAGCGCATTTGCAAACTTTTTCTCATAGCCTTTTTTCATTGTTCCATTAAACCTGTCTGAAGCCAGGTTTAAATGGGGTCATAACCAGTGGGATTGTGTTAGGTGGCATTTGTTTCCAGGTCAGTTGACTCTGTGATGCATGCAGCTTTTTATTATCTTTAGCTCCCATTAGCACAGATGGAGAAGCAACATCTAATTCTGGCTTATATTTTTTTGTATTATAGCATAAATATCCATGGATGTTGTAGCAAACATTACTTTTAACAACTTGAGACAGCATCCATTACTTTTTTTAAGTCATCATTCTGATCAAGACTGGCAAGACAGGTTAAAAAATGTCTATGTCCAAATCATTTAGGTGGATTTAAACCAATTTCAGAAGTATCTGCATCCATATGTCTCTACTGAGTTTTAGAGAGGATTACTAAGTAGAAACCACAATGCTCAATTTCTTGAGCATTGTGGATTTCTTATATTAGGCCAATGACAAGCTGACAGTCAAGGTGCATCTAATATGAAGTAATCAGGAAGTGAATAGCATCATTTCCAAAGGTCTCCATTTTTGCCCATCCGAATGTTCATTTTTTTCAAACAAAAATTGTGCCATTGGCATTTTTAAACCTCTCCATTCTAAAATGACAGGTTAGTGCCGGCGTCAGGTGTATCCGAAGTACAATTTAATAAATGTGTATTTAAACAAAAACAGGGTGTAACTGTGCAATGGGAATGGTGATAATTGACTCTATTTGTATGTGCATGCAAGATGCCTCAGTCAGTCTATCTGGCGTCAGACATTATTTGTTTTTTTTGTTTTTTTTTGTTTTTTTTTTCTCATTGTCTACAGTGTCTGTGTTCTGGATAATATGATCTTCTCTTTGTGGTGCTAATGTATTTGGAGTCCCCCCAACACACACACACCCTTGCACCCTTGGGGCAGCAATTATTTATTTATTTATTTTTTTTTTTATCAGCCTGTGAGTTAGTTAAGTGCTACAGAGTGAGGGTGAACAGGGGAGCACAGGAGGGGGCCACAGGTGGAGTTGACTAAATCATGCTCTTCAGTGCCTTGCAGCACAGGAGCTGACAAGTAACCCACCCCCCAGCACAGCACAGCACAGTGCTAGAGCCAGAGTCGTGTACAGAAACATCAAGGAAGCGAGCGCTATTCTAGTTCCAATATTTTCCAAGATCGGGAGAGAGAGAGAAAGAGAGAGAGTGACTGAGGGGGAAGAAACAAATTAAGTCATAATGGAAAAAAAAACAGGGGACAGGTGGGGAGGAGGGGTAGGAAAGGGAAGAGGAGGGTAATTGGGAGAGACATGCTGATAAGATAGCAGACATACTAGCTTTTTTATTTAATTAGCTCTCGTCTGAGCTTGCACACCCAGCCACCTCCTGCTGTTTTGTGTCGTCTGGTGAGGTCGCTGCGAGCAAATATGGCTATGTGTCAGTGAGCGCTTGATCAGTCATATGCTTTAACAAGCTAAGTGCTCTAATGTATGCAGCTGTAAGCACATTAGGCTAATTAATGTACACTGGGCGGTGGAACAATTACAACATCGTGACCTCTGCTACTTCTCTTCATCTTATTTCTTTATTTCTTTTTTTTTTTTTTTTGAGCTGATGGAAACAGAACATTGTTACAGCCAAACAAATTCACTTATTGCATAAAACTACAACCTGTGACATTTGTTTTTGATAAATATATAATTGAACATGTGACGACACGTGTTTGACAGCTGGATCAGCAGAGGAGTAATAACTTCATTTTAGAAGGACCAGAGGCAGAACAAATAACTGTGTGGAAGGTAATATACCAAATGTTTCTTTCTGTGGAAATACTAGTAAGATGGTCTAGGAAACAAAAGTGATTATGGCAGATGGGTCATCTGAGGCCTCTGGAAGAGAATCTGATCCAATATGCCATATAGATATAGAATAAAATAAGTCAGTCGCTCATGGCAGTACCCACATTCCAATCCAGGGGGCAGTAATGCTGTTAACTCTATTAATGCTTAGATTGGAGGTGGAAGACCCTTTGGTGGAAAAAAGGATATTTTGTAAAACACCATGAAAACATTTCTAGTAGTAATGTCATGCTGATGACAATTTAGTGTCCAATTAAATATGAGCAATGGGGATTAGGTACCTCACAAAATAAAATAAAGTTAAATAAAAAAAGTCACAAAGCAAAGTAGGGGTATAGTTTGTTGCTACATTCAACAGCCTCTCTGTGCTCTGTTCCTCCCACTCTACGCTCCACCAGTGGAGAGACACTGGGGCAGGTGATAAGAGTGCTATTGAGATAGTGAGACAGTTGTAACTGAGAGGTACTAAAAGCCCTGACAGTCTTTGTGTGTGTGTAGGGTTTTGAGCTCCATTTCTGGTGCACACAGGTCTGGCATCATAGGTGTAGGGCATTACATAAAGACTCTATTGTGTACACCCAACTTTGAATCAGCCAAGGCTAGCTCAAGTGAGCTCAGGTTCAACAACTTTACATCAGAATGCACCAGACTATTATGCACTTAGGTATCACTCACTCACTCACTCACTCATTTTCTACCGCTATATCCTCCACATGATGGTTGCAGGAGGTGATGTGCCAATTCCAGCTGACATAGGGTAAAAGGTGAGGTACACCCCGGACAGGTTGCCAGTCCATCACAGGGCCACATATAGAGAAAAAACAACCATCCACTCTTACTTTCACATTATGTGTCCAAATTGCCTAATCCCCAAATCAGCATGTCTTTGGAATGTGGAAGGAAACTGGAGAAGTTGCAAAGCCAATCGTGTGGCCGCACATATCACCCATTACAGAACAGCTAGAGTAACTCTCTGGACTGGTATGGTACATCTACATTATATGTGGCATTTTTTTTCCATCAAACATCATCATTCTACGATGGTGGACCAGTGGTAGAGCATGTTGCCTTTCAACTGGAAGCTTGTGGTTCAATTCTCTGCATACCAGTGTGTCCTCAACTCCATGTTGCTCTTGACAACTGTACTGGCAGTGTGTGAATGGGTATGAACGATGATGCAAAACTATAGTGTAAAGCAGCTTTTAGTGGTTATCAAGACTAGAAAAGCGCCATGCAGACCATTTACCATTTACACTCACGAGCAGTTTAAAACCAAATGTTTCACCTGGGGGCACGCTGGGATGTGTACTAGAGAAGCTGAGGGATCAAACCCTTGACCTTCAGGTATGAAGACGACCCACTCTGCCTACTGATCCATAGCCACCACTATTTATTCATTTATTTAGAAATCAGTTGAATTATTATTCTTGAATAATCTTATTCAGGAGAAATGGATGGACCACCCTAAAAATTACTCAACTGATAACACATAAATGTTCAGTCAAATCAAGTTATATATATATATATATATATATATATATATATCCTAATTTGTGTTTCTAGTTGTTTTTTTTTTTTTTTTTTAATGTCTCATAAGAGTGGTCTCACGATTAGAAATATACATATACATGATTTATAAAAAAAAAAAGTTAGATGAATGTCATGAACATTTTTCCACCTCAACTGAAGAAAATTAATGGAATTATTTACTTTTATTGAATACATATTTGGATTTCTGTATTTTTTGCCTGTTTTTTGTTGATTTAATTTTTTCAATTTTTTTTCCATACTCCCCTTTCATTCTCCTCACTTCTTCTTTGTCTCCCTAATGCTGTATTCTGCCCGTATACACCCTCTCTTCCTCTTTATCCCACTTTATCCCTCCTCGGGTCTATTCACCGTATCATCTGTCAGTTGCTTCTTCTTTTCTATAAATCCCACTCGTTCCCCTCACTACTGTAGTCCTCTCTTTGTGTACCTGACTCTGAACATGTTGAAACCTGGCACTATGGGGGCTTAACTTTAATTGATGCATCGGACAGAAGGGAGAGAGGAATTGAAGGGGAGAGAGGCTCTGGGCTGACAAGGTTAA
The DNA here is from genome assembly GCA_016785285.1 of Brachirus orientalis. Classification (NCBI taxonomy): domain Eukaryota; kingdom Metazoa; phylum Chordata; class Actinopteri; order Pleuronectiformes; family Soleidae; genus Brachirus; species Brachirus orientalis. The sequence continues at coordinate 2,733,249 of JAFBJR010000099.1, read as the reverse complement.
TTCTGTTTTTGCTAGCTCCTTGTCACCTGGCAGCAATTAAACCCATGACATCACTCCTGAGGGAATGAGACACACCGGTGGAACGTGAGAAGGAGGAAGAGAGTGAAAGGGAGAGATTGATTCCATGAAGCATGTTCAAAGGCAGTCACAGACAAAAGGGGAAGACGCCTGCATGAAGCCAATGAGATGAATCAGTGTAGTGTGGATGCTATGGAAAAACTGAGTATTGATAGTCAAGAGGATTAAAGTTGTATGGATACTGATAGTGACTTCAGGCGGCTCCTCCATTATAGGCTCTCCTGGCTCACTATAATTGGGTATGTGGCACGACAATGCTGATATTGAGCACAGAAGGAATTAAATTCATAAATTCATATTATAATTGAAAAAAACAAAAACAAAACATGACAATACATATATATCCAAATAAAGAAATAGTCTAATAGTTTTTTTCTTTAAATTGTCTTTTATGATTTATATTATGGCCATTATCCTTAATATTTTTATGTTTTTTTTTTTTAAAAATAAAATCTCATGAAATATAGGTCAAATTAAAAGACATGTTTACAGTGTGTTGTATCTTTAACTCCTTTGAAGTTCGGATGCCGAATTAAGTTCCATGGTCTGTGCAGACACTTAAAGCCAAATCTTTGCTAAATTAGTATTGTCATAGTATCATTCATCACAAAACAGCTCCTCCTCCTCCTTCTATACTTATTTCAGTTTAACACACCAGTTTAACACAAGTATTATCCACATACTGTATTATAGGGTTGTCCAACATTTAGGTCTCAGAACAGGGGACACCACTTTTCTTTTTTAACCAAAACTATGCATTTCAATGTAATTTTGGTCCACAGCATAAATCTGTTGTCTCTCTTGTACACATTACTAGGCAAAATAAGATTATCTACTATGAAAATATTCACTTTGCCACTTTGTGTTGTTCAAAACTTCATTAAAAAACAAGTACTGCCAGATTCCCATTATTAAAGCTCAGTTACTGCTAATGTTTCAACTATATACGGTACTGCCATGGTTTTAATTGCCACTAAACATCCTACAAATGACAACACCACTCATAGGCCTAACTCTCTCTTTTTGGTGATGGGTGAATCAGTTCTTTTCAGTGTACTGAATCATTAATTAGAATTGATTTGTTCACCGAATCATTCAGTGTTTCATACATGGCCACAACACAAACTCCATTTTACATAGTCACCGAAGCTTTTGGCAATGCTAAACACAACAGAGTCCTCTGTTAAATATTGAGATTTTAATTTCTTGCTAAATGTTGAAAATTAATGCATGTTTTCAGGATTTGTGAGTCTTTTTAACTGATCTACAGTTCAGCGTTCTTGGATTTGCTGAGGCTGATTCTGACAGTTTAAGCCACTGAATCATCAGTGTACTAATATATACATAGGTGATGTGCGCTGATTCTTTCAGTATGTTTACTGAATGAATCACTTGATGTACCAGTACACATACTTTCCATAGTTTCCTCACAGTTAGTGGACCTGGGAGCTGAACGGGTTACGGTTGAGCTGACTATCGATGGCTTCAGCAGTGTTGTTGCTAAATACAGACTCCTCTGTCAAATATTATGATTTTAGAAATTTCCTTGCTAAATTCGGCATTCTTCTTGGATTTGCTGAGGCTGCATCTGACAGTTCAAGCCTCTGAATCACACATTCATTCATTGTACTAGTAGGTGACATGCGCTGATTCTTTCAGCACGTTCAGTCAATGAATCACTCCATGTACCAGAACACACAGTGAGAAGCCCTTAGAGATGTCAGCGTGCTGTTTTTATCACATTGTAGGTTTCAAAATGCAACAAAAACTATGAAAAGAAGCCAGATCAGAGTGGTCAGAGTACAGCACTTTTAAAATTATTCAATCTTGCCAAAAAGGCAAAGAAATCTTTGCCTTTTTGGTGTATTTGTTACACTGTCCCAGGGACACATGGGGGATTCCCTCACTGACTGACTGAGTGACTGACTGACTGACTGACTAGTATGTATCTGTAGTGCAGACCTGAGTCACAACAGAGCTCAGCTATCACCTCAGCTGAACTGAGATGAATGAATCAGATTCAGTTTAATTTTTTGACTCAAACGATTTGTTTGAACTCCACAACACTGCTCTTTTTAGAACAGCCAGCTGCCAGAATATCACACTTGCACTTACTTTCAACACCAATGACAGCACCACTTGTTTTCACTTACACACCTCAGAAAACCCTTTCTTTGTGAGGATGATCCAGCCTAGTAATAACAACCATTCTAAGAAATCTGAATAAAAGTGAACAGCTGTGAGTCCTTCCTTCCACAGCTGGTATGAACCAGATTTTTCCCAAAAACACACACTTATATGCAGAATAGCTACAGTATATGAAAATATGCTTCCTGACAGTGTTTTGCCAAATTGCCATGACTTCATAACATAATGAAAACACCACAGGTAAAAAGTAAACCAGCTCATAATCGTGTAATATACAGACAAACCCACAGCTGCAGCATTTTTTCAGCTTTAGCGTAATGTGGGATTGATAAAGAACGCAATGATATCAGATCTACCTTTAGCTTGTGTTTTCTTTTGGTGCATATCTGTGGCAAAATACTGTTTCAAGGGGTTGGAGGGCCACATGGTTGGTGTTAGCACGACCCGATCTGAAGAAGAGCCCTTCTGCATGGAGATTGCATGTTCTCCCCGTGTGTGCGTGAGTTTTCACCGGGTACTGCGGCTTCCTCCCACAGTCCAAAAACATGCAGATTTGGGGACTAGGCTTATTGGACATCTAAATTGCCCGTAGGTATGAATGTGAGAGTGAATGGTTGTCTGTCTCTATGTGGCCCTGTGATGGCAAGCTGTCCAGGGTGTACCCCGCCTCTCGCCCTATGTTAGCTGGAGTTAGGCACCAGCTCCCCCCGCAACCCTCTGTGGAGGATAAAGCGGTAGAAAATGAGTGAGTGAGCAGGGGTTGGATGAGATGGAAGTGAGAGAGTGAGGGAGACAGAAAGTGTGTGTGTGTGTGTGTTAAAGTGTGTGTGTTGGGTGGTGGGGTGGGGTGGGGTTGGTAGTGTTGGTGTAGATAAGGAATGATTAAAGAGTTTGTGGTTGAGTCAGACATATTAAGCTCAATGAACAGTCACCTAATGGGCTGACAGTGTGTGTTTGTATAGTGTGTGTATGCACATAATTTCAACATGGTCCTTCAGATATCCTCCCTCCCTCTGCTTCTGCCCCTTGTCCCTTTTCTTTGTTTTTTTTTTTTTTTTTTTTTTTTTTCTTAGTTTTTTTTTTTTTTTTTTCATTTTACTATTTTAATTATTCTTTTGATCACTGTTACTGTAATGAATGCAAAGCTTTAATATTGTTAAAGTACTTTATACACAGTATGTTTAACATTCTGGTGAAAAACAAGTTAATGGTAACTTTAAAGCAGCTTCAATGCAGTATTTGAATGGAGGCATTTTTTTGGTTGCTTTGAAAAGTCTCTCTTCAATCATGTTTGGAGAAATTCATGGCTGGATTAAACTTGACCTGTCTAGTTTGCGTTGGCACTTTGAAGAATACCTGCCCCCTGAAAACAAGGAAACAATGTTTTTTTACTTTTTTTTCCATTATTATTATGAATACCTCTACCAAAGAAGATATGGTTTTCTCTGTTTGGTTGGGAGCAACTTATCTCAAAATGTAAAGGACATAAAGTCATGACCCCCAGAAGAGAAACTTTCTTTCTTACTCTTATGTCTTCCTTCACAACATCCATGAACATTCTCTGTGGCCTTCCTCTTTTCAAATAAACAAAAATATACTTTACTCAATGCAAGAGAGCAGCAAACAAATGTTTAGGCACTCCTCCAACCATGCCAGTTTTTTTTTGTGCAAATAACATGAAAATGTAGCAAAGGGTTTTACATGGATATCTACTGACATGAGGTCGGAGGCCGGGTAAAGCCCGGGCAGATCACCATCTTATCACAGGACCTACATTTGCATTCAAAATTATTCAACACCCACTGCAAATTGGGTTTATTGGCAAAATGGACAAAGTAGCAGATGTTTGCCACAGGCAAATCAAACAAGAACAATTTAAATAGCTTAACACAACTAATATTACAAGTGGTTTGACCAAATTCAACACAAAATGCCACTTTTAATGACTACTTCAGTCTCAAAATTGTTCTCCAAATTCAACAACAAATGTCACTTTTAATGACTACTGTAGTCTCAAAATTATTCAACCTCTTCATGACAAGCATCTTCAGTACTTGGAGTACCCTTTGCTGTTATGGCTTGCTGCAAATATGATGCATAGCCAGAGACCAGCATCTGCAGTGTTTCTAAGGAATCTTAGCCCATTCCTCATGGGCAAAGGCCTCCAGTTCAATAATATTCTTGTGTTTGCATGCTGCAACAACCTTTTTCAAATCCCACCAGCGATTTTCAAAGGGGTTCAAGTCAGGCAGCTGTGATCACCACTCTACTATCTTCCAGGACTTCTTCTGAAACCAAACCTTGGTTGACTTTGAGGTATTCTTGGGATACCGTCCATTGACACCTAAGCTTAACTTCCTCACAAATTGCATATTTTCTCCCAAGATTTCCTGATACTTAATTGAATCCATCTTGCCCTCCACACCCTGCAGGTTTCCAGTGGCCAAAGAAACAAACTAGCCCCATTGCGTCTGCCTCTTCCAGACATACCACCGATCAACAGGCCCAAAAAGTTCCAGTTTTGATTCATCGCTCCACAGAACAGAATCCCAAAACCTCCTTGACTTATTTATATAGTTTTCAGCAAATTGAAGCCACATTTTCTTGTGCTTTTGGGTCAGTAGTGATGTGTGTCCTGGAGTTGGGACATGTAACCCTCCAGAATTTAGGATGTGCCTTACTATGGAAACTGAAACTTCAGTGCCTGCTGCTACCCAGTCCAGCCACAGGTCTTTTGCAGTCAGGACTCTGGTAGCAGGCGTAAAAAAGCCTCCTCTTTTTGCCATGCCCAAGTAGTGAAGCCACTCCCACTTGCAACTGTACATTCATTAGACAAAAACTAATAAATGACATTCATGAGTACTGTCAGTTTAAAGCTTAAAGTAAAGTTCAAGCAGAACTTTGCAAGTCTGGTTGCTTTCTGGCCTTTTTTCCTCTATGGAGCCTCACCTACAGTTTTGAAGCGTATTGTATGATACCACTGTATATATCCATCCATTGTCTACCACTTTTACCTTACTTTTGTAAAAACTATCCACTGATGCTCCTCCCTTCCCCTCTTCTGGCAATGTGAATTTATTTTCAAGGGAGCCATAGAACTGTGGAGCCGGTGCGTTCACACTGAAGATGACCCAAATTCAGTAGATACATCATGACAAATTTTTTGTCACCTTCAGTGTGAATTCACCATTAGTCAACATTTAACACAACACTTTTCATTCTGTAAACCAGTGTTTACATATGAATGTGTGTGGTTGCTTTCATCAATCGTGTTTACTTGTCTGTGACCTGCTTCCATCCAAGTGTGTGAATGTGGCTGGTTTTTCCAAGCATGTGTACAAGGACATAACCAGACATGTTCTGCTCCTCTGGTTCTCTGATGTAGTGTCACACCGTGCAGCTATATCCTGCTTGTTTCCTACAAATGGCAGTGAGAGTTTTTAACATAAGAAGCTCTGGTTAACCGCTTAGCTAGTAATATATCTTATGTATTTGTAATAGAATAGAATTAGTATTTTTTGCACACACACCAATTAGTGATAGTGAATTTGTCCTCTGCATTTAACCCATCCTTATGATACACCAGTCGGGAAAACACAAAAAAGCCAGGCACAGGATGAGTGGGCAGCTACTAACCAGTGCCTGGGGAGCCTGGATTTCAGGGGGTGAGGAACCAATGGCCTTTTGGTTGCTCTAACCACTGATCCATGCCACCTAATGTATTTTCAGTCACTGGATTGAAAACTCTGTGGCATTTAATACAGCCCAGAGAAAGAAGGAGTCAAAGTTTTTTGGGGGGACAACAGGAGCCTCAAACTCAAATGACCTGGGGGTGGATTTATCAAAGAGCTAGCCAATCAGATTCAGAGTAGGATGGGTCATCCCTCTCTCTGTTGCAACCTTGCTGACACTTGGAAGAGTGAAGCTGTGGGACAGGTTCCACTATAACATGATATCAAGTGGTGACCCACATGAAATCGATTGGGGGGGCGCATTATGAGACTTGTGTTGTACAATTTATGAACTACTTTTGGCTCTTTTCATTTGTGGCTAATGTGCCATTTCTGGAACCATGTCAAATTCAATTTAATTGAATTTTACTTGCTTAGTGCCAAAACACAACAAACATTATCTCATGGAAAAAGTGAGGAAGAAACCTTTACAATTTTAAAGCTAAAATATAAACCCAACAATTCACATAATGACCAAGCATTAGCCCTCAGTCAGGACAGACAGAACCGGCCTCAAAAATTAGCAGGAAAGTGAAAGTGTTGCAAGGTTTGGCATGATTTATAAATTGGGAAGATGATTGCGTAAATTAAAACTAGAACAGAAAAATGCTTTGAAACACAGGGGAAAAAGACCATATGGCAACAAACTGGATGGACTGTAACAAGGTGAACTGAAACAAATGAACTAACAAATAGAGTGAGGAACATTGAGACTAATTACACTAGGGAGGAACGGATGATCAAACACAGGTGAGACTAATAAGACACAGGTGAATCACATTAGGGTGAACACACGATCAGGGGGAAAGACAGGACAGGAAGTAAAACTTATCAATGTATATACATTACAAGAAACTCCAATAAAAACTCCAATAAAAGGGGAAACAAGGAAAACGGAAACGAAGAAAAAAACTAACTACAGAATATGGTCTGTATTTATACAGCACTTGTCTAGTTGATGTTTATTTTATTTGTTGAGTCAAATTGCTGCTGACTCAGTAAAATCAAGGCAGTGCGCATTTAAAGTGCAGTTTCATTGCAGTCACCCTGGAATCAAACTGTAGTTGCCTCTTGAAATAAATATCTGTTAATCCAATGAAACACGTCATCCTCTCTCCGGTTCATTCTAATAAAAGTGTGCCTTCAGTGGACACGGAGTAATTAGAGAATTATGAAAGGCTGAGGTGACAGTGACCTCATTACACTGTGGAAGATCAAACTAACGACCTGTGACTGATGAAGGCCTCCATGTCTGCCCACCAAGCTTTTCAGGACTGACTTAGACAGATCGATGCAGAGACGGAAAAAATGGCCAGAGCCAGCAGCCCACAGATGACATTATTCATGCCTCAAAAATAAACACTACCCATGCCATAAGGTTTAACATGATTTAGACTTGTCACATCCTGGTAGCTGCACATCAGCAGCACAGATACAGGCTCAATTCAGCACTTGTCCTGTTTTTTAAAAAAGAAAGGTCCTTGTTCCGTCCTTGTTCCGGTCGGAACAAGGACCTTTCTGCATGGAGTTTGCATGTTCTCCTCATGTGTGTGGGTTTTTTTCCTTCCACAGTCCAAAAGCATGCAGATTTGGGGATTTGGCCAAATGGACACTCCAAATTGTCCATAGGTGTGAATGTGAAAGTGGATGGGTGTTTGACTCTGTGTGGCCCTGCGATGGACTGGCAACCTGTACAGGGTCTACCTCGCCTCTTGACCTATGTCAGCTGGGATTAGGCACCAGGATACAACGGTAGAAGATGAGTGAGTGTGAGTGAGACATTTGTCTTTTTCTGATTTCCGATTCATTGATTTGGACCAATACAGATACTGAGTATGGTATCTGCTTCTTACTACTAAGCTATCCTTCCTGACATCAGCTCATGGCATGTTTCATGTCAATAAACAATGCATTCTTGATGATCACTTGATGCCATACATTTCTGCAAAACAAAGTTACTTGTGAGATAATGTTTGATAGTTAGGGTGTAGGCACTAAAAGCACTTGGGTATGGCTTGGAATAGATCAAGTGTCAACATCAAGACACACTTTATTGAAAGATTTCTGTAAATAAAAGTCCTATGTCATCATAACACTGTGACAATCGAATCCTCCAGTGATTACTTTGGAAATGTTATTGTATTTCTATATTATCACCTTACTGCCAACCTATAGCATTACCTGTAAATCACATCAGAAATAAGATAATAACCTATCTCTTGCTCCGATTATGAAATATTACAATTTTGTTACAGAACTGTAATGTAAAACATAGTAATAGTTTGCAAAAAAGTAAAAAATGACATAATTTTCTGCTATATTAAATTAATTTTGAGAAATTCTGTTTATGTTTATTGAAAGGACACAATAATAAGTGTCAGGACATGATGGGAGTGAGACAAAATTAACTCCACAGCTGTAAAGCAGGTTGTTTTTCAACTAGATGGTTTGATCCCTGGACAAGACACACCAAATTGTTGACAGATGCACTGTTTAAATGTATGAGTGAAGGGGTGAAATTGTAGTGGAAAGCAGCTTTGAGTGACCATCAAGACTAGAAAAAGGATATTTAATATTGCAGCTGAAACTGAACCAAAGACCATTATGATTTTAATGTAATGCTTGAGAATCTCAACAACTTGATCCGATAATAATGATTCTCAACAGGTTGAACCAGTCTATTACAGTCATAACATAGCAAAGATATGATGTGATGTCACCTACACCAGGGTCAACATTTGAGCCAACTCTTTTCAAGGAATGAGATTTAACTGATGTCAATTTAAGGCAGAGGAATTAATTGCAAGATAAAAAAAGAAGAGAGAAAAGAAAAGGGCAAAAGAAGTAATAGAAATGGAACTTTCCACCAAAGCTGCAAAACATAAATGTTAAGGCACAAAACACGCAGGCACAAATGCACCTCATCAGATTCAAAGGCTGAGAGTGTAATGGAGATGGAGCAGCAAAAAAGATTTCAGGAATTTGGAGCACAAAGACTCAGTCATGTTGAAAACGGCAATGGAGAACAAGTCATCCGTCAAATGTAGGCGAAAGAGCGAGGGCCCACAATTCGATCAAGAGAAATGAAATTACAGAATCCCAAAGTACCAGTAATTTATTGGAGAAGGTCAAATGAAATGCACACTTACAGAAACACACAACTGCACACAGCAGTCTGAATGCCAAAAACAACAGTCTTGACTGGAAAACTCTTAAAGGTAGAAGGATCCTGCACCTCTCAATATGCATGTCTCTACAGAAAAAGTGGAGATTACACTGAATTCTACAACAGGAATGATATTCCTATTGTCAACACTTGTGTTCTTTTTGCCAGGTTTCTCTTCACTCTTTTTCACTGTCGGAGAGTTTGCTTACTTAAGTCTTGACCTCAGTAAATTGCCTTGAGATAACAATGTGGGTTTTGATACAGCACTGTAAAATACATCTGAATTCAACAGAAACATGATAAACTCTTAACTCTCTTTAATTAATCTCTCCAGTGGGCATGAAAAATCTATACCTTTGGTTTGCCACATCATAAAATGCCATCTGTTTCAACAATGAATATCAATGTTTCCTACATCGTCACTATAAAAACAAGAGTTAAGTGGATTTAACCACACAGTAGTAAGCTGGTCTTGGTTGAAGCTATATCTAAACTAATATAACATACAAGAAATAATTAATGCAAATTCAGCTAAAAATGATAATAAGTTTGCAGTTTATTTTGTTTCAAATCATGAAAGGCACAAATGCCTCAATTGACAGAGATTACATAGAACACAATCAAGGCAGGCTGTGCAAACAGAGGTCTCCGTGTCCACAAACTGTATGCGTTTTAGTAAATTTTTGTTTTTGTGTGTTCTGTCCAAAAGCATGACTCAGTGAAGTGACTGTTAAGCTTTAACAGTAGTTGGCTGTCAAGGTTCTTGCACTGAACCTGTGATAGTGAACAGGAGTCCTGCATGACCCGCAACATCACCTGTAAAATATCTACTGTATATTTATACACTCTTTACTTATATTCACTATCTGATCCTTGCACTATGCACCAAAAAGAAAAAGAATCCTTGTTTATACACACATATATATATATATATATATATATATATATATATATATATATTTATTCACCTTTTTTCACATGTACATAGCTTGTCTTTGTTCTTGTTTATGTCTACGTTTTTTCTATCTGTCTGTACAAAGATAGCAAAGGGAAACTGGAGTCAAATTCCTTGTGTGTGTCCACATACCTGGTGAATAAAGTGATTCTGATTCTGATGTCTCTTACAAGGTGCAGACACTGGAAGGCTTGTGATGATTTTAAGTGACAGTTTCTTGATTTGAGGAAAGTAATGCAAGACATCCATACCTCCAGTGGCAGGGCATGAAATGTACCTCTCCAGCTCTCCTGCTTCGGATTTTCCTGCCCTCATGCATGCAAAAAAATAATCTTTATCACTGGCTAGTTTGTGTGGGCATCATCCCCATCCAAATTCAAGTACTGGGGTACTACATATTGACTGATATTTTGAAAATTCCTGCCCCTTCATTAATATAAATGAGTTTGCCAGAATATTAGAAGCATTTTCCAGTGATGTCCGGTTAAGCACTGCTGCAAACCACCGTACAACCTCAATGTGGTTAAATCTGTGTCAATCAAAAATGTCCTTTTTTTATCTTTGTAAAAGCAGTATTTATGGTAGAGCTTTGTACAAGTGGACCAAACAAAGTGGCCGGTGACTGTATGTCAAGATCTACTGAACCATTTGAAATGAAATGTATAAGTATATTTTCCTGCTTTTCTCTCTGATCCTAATTTTATCCACATGAATCATTATCCACATTAAATAAACAAACGAATGCAAGATAAGTTCATATTTCATCCAAATAAACTACAATTATCACAAAAACATGTAAAGAATATAAAATTATATTGCATTATATTGAACTTAAGACAGGTAGCTTCACCCACTGTAATCAACAATGCTGACATCTGTTATATTACCCAAAACAATGTGAGTTCTGCCAACTTACATCTTCATCTTCATGTTTTATTAAATGGTTTCATTCACTGAGATTACTGAATCATTGGATGAAGAAATATATATGAAATAATAAAAATCATTAAAAAAAATAATAAATAAATTTCCCCAAAGTAGTGGACATTTGACAGTTATTTATGATGTTGTAACAGAGCTAACATTAACCTATCCACAAGTGGAATTCTTTTTAGGCCCACACGTATGACAGTGCATGACATAGCTGTTCTTTTTCATGGTCTTTAAGGTGAACAGATTGGATTTGAGGCCAGGGACCACCTCTTCTCAATGGCCATTGTTTCTGTTATGCTTCATTTTACCTACGTTGGTCAGACATTCAGTCAGGCAGCAATGGAGTGGAGCCATTCAGTTTTTTCACCGCTTTCTCTCCTCTATTTCTCCCTCTCTCACTTTATATTGAACTTGGATACTGTTTGCATCAAGAACTGTTTTATTTTTGAAGTACACTGTTAAATTGAATCGTGAGGGTCCAATGTAGTTTTCGTGTCCTCTGGACTACAACGAGGGAATTAATACAGCGTCAAGATAATGCTTCATTAATAAGGAAGTTACATTTAAAAATTAAAAGTAAAAAGTATGTTGCTTTAAAACTACTCATTTAAGTACAGTTTTCCAAAAAGTTCCTTAAGTAACTGTAACAGAGTAAAGTAGCACATCACTATACACCTCTGATTGCGACCCTCATGCATGTCGGGGTGTGGAGTGACCACAAGTCATCATCCGAAAAGTTGGTCCTGAATAAGAAACATTGGTTAAATACAATACAATAAAATGAACAACTGCAACAAAATTAAAACATTAAAAGGAGAAACAAAAATAAAAACCTTTAATTGGCTAAATAAATTTTAATTTATAATAATAATTAAATAATTTATGCATGCAAAATAAAAACCAAGGTTCAACCAGTGAAAAGAAAAGTCTCTGAAAAGTCTTCAGAAGCTTGTTAAGGGTGATCCACAGCTTAGGAGCCATCACAGAAATACCTCTATTGCCTTTTATTTTTAGCCGTGACCTTGGCATACAAGATTAGGATGTCAGCTGACCTCAGAGCTCTAGCTGTGGTGTGAGGCTTCATGAGCTCCATGCCAATAAGACATTCAAAAACCAATAATCAAATTATAAAATTAATCCAGTGCAAACAGGCCAGCATAGTGTTGTGCTATCTGGGTTTTTGTCCCTATTAGAAGGCAGACAAAGAGACAACTGACCAACATATAGAGAGTTTCAGCAGCTTTAGCAAGAGGTAACAAAGTGATGAATGAATTACCCTCTAAACATCTCGGGAGATACTTGGGCTTGACAAAAACAAAATTAAAGACACTGTCCAAAACCCACTAAGGACAAAATGAGCCTTGAGGGCTAGTGGCACAGCCCTAACTATCCCGCACGGGGCCCACAGTGTGGGGCCCGCACGTGCCCCGCATTTCACGACGGTATTGGGCCCAGAGTGGGCTGCCCACAGTGGGCCACAACTTTTGGCCCGCAGTGGGCCCACATGGGCCCCAAAAGGGCATGTTTGCTGGGTAAGGACAAAATGAGCCTTGAGGGCTAGTGGCACAGCCCTAACTATCTAAAAGGTTAGGTTGTCCAAATAACATTTAAAAAAAAAAAAAAATTAATGTTTAGAAAGTTTACTGTCTGTTTTTGCAAATCATTGAGGAAGCTGAGCTCGATGGGTTGATACGTCTGTAAATCATCTGCTAAACAGTGACAGGAGATGTTGCATTGTTTAGAGTCATGAAGCTGAAGCTTAGCTAGCCCATAGTGGAAAGGCAGCCAAGAATGCTGACCAAAAATGGATATTAGGGGTATGACCCCAATATGGCTCCTCATCCTACACAGGTGGCCTTAACAAAGAAACACAGCAACCATCTTTGACTCTACCATCTTGTTGTAGCTCCTTTGTCAACTGCCATCGTGATTTGTAGTCTCTCTACCTGATTCGGCCATTTTGTTTGTACCCTACACACAGAATTCCTGAGACTAAATCAAATTGGCTATCTTTTCCCTTCTTTTGAAGGCTGGTGCCCCAAGGAGCTTTATTAAATACCTTAAAATGTATTAAATACCTTAAAATTAAATACTTTATTAAATATTAAATAGTCATTAATATAATATTATTATTTTTATGTTATGTTGTTATGATTAGAATCTTTAATAACCAATAACTGATACAAAGGCTCCATTTTACTGTGCCTCACTCGATAAAGCGTAACCTCCCCAAAACAGTCAACTATAGCTATTCAAGTGACAACAGTGAGGTTAGTTGTGATTGTAAACCTTTGTCTCATGCATAATGATGGACGTCTGGTCCACAACAATGGATCTAACCAAGCAGGTTTATGTCGTGGGTGTTTAATTAGCTGCCTGCTTTGTTTTCAGGGCTGGCTAAATGGTATCCTGCAGGGTTTAATGACACTGTTGTCACAAGTAAAGCTTCATCATCATATTTTCACCCTCCAGTTCACATTTACTCCAAATTCTTTTTCTCAGCATTTTACATTTTTTAGCCTCCACAGGCAGATGCTTCTTTCCCAATGCCTCCTTTTAGATATTTAACAGTGCAGAAGGCTATCCTGTTAATTGTGATATCGCTGACAGGTTAGTCATTATTCATAACAGCAAGAAATCTATCTCTCCTACCTCCCCTTATCATTTTTTTAATATATCTTCTCTCAGTGGAATACGTGTTGAACACAGAAAAGTACAGAACTGTCCAAAGGGTTCTTACTGCTTTGTGTAATGAGAAATCTGAAAAAAAATCCTTGTCAAAAAAGAAACAATATGGTGCCATCTGAATATTACAGAAATACATTATAAAATGAATTATGGATCAGTATCATTATAACTTGGTACAACATAAAATTTTGCCTCAAAGTAAAGCAGACTTTTGAGTGAAGCTCTGGAATTTATGAATGCAAAAACCAGGGTATGAGGTGAGTATGGGAATCTATAGACTCAAGTGATTTTTTTGCCACATCTTAGACCCCTCAGCTGACAAAGCAGCTTAAGCAGAGAAGCCCAGACTTCCCTCTCCCCGGCCACTGTCTAGCTCTTCTGGGGGGGAATCCCAGGCATCCTCAGATCAGCCGAGAGACATAGTCTCACTCCAGCGAGTCCTGACATGTCCCCCTAGGGCCTCCTTCCAGTTGGACGTGCCCAGAACACCTCACCAGTGAGGTGTCCAGGAGGCATCCTAACAGATGTCCGAGCCACCTCATCTGGCTCCTCTTGATGCGGAGAGCAGCGGCTTTGAGCCCCTCCCGGATGACCGAAGATTTTCACACTATCTCTATGGGAGAGCCCAGATACCCTGCGAAGGAAACTAATTTCGGCTGCTTGTATCCACGATCTCATTCTTTTGGTCACTACCCACAGCTCATGACCATAGGTGAGGGTAGGAACATAGATTGACCGGTAAATTGAGAGCTTCGTCTCTTGGCTCAGCTCCTTCTTCACCATGACAGACCAATGCAGAGCCTGCATTACTGCGAACGCCGCACTGATCCACCTGTCGATCTCCTGCTCCATTCTTCCCTCACTCGTGAATAAGACCCTCTGTGGTTTCAGAAGGAAGAAACTACATCTCCAACCTGTGTCCATCGATGTGGAGGTGGTCAGGACATACAAATATTTGGGGCTGCAGCTGGACGATAGGTTGGACTGGACAGCAAACATGGACACTATCCACAGGAAAGGACAGAGCCGTCTATACTTCCTAAGAAGGCTGGGGTCCTTCAACATTTGTAAAAAACTGCTGTGGATGTTTTACCAGTCTGTTCTATCTGGCCAGCATCCTGTTCTATGCTGTGGTTTGCTGGGGAGGAAGCGGCAAGAAGAGGGACGCTGCCCGACTGGACAGACTGGTGAGGAGAGCTGTCTCAGTGGTGGGCACAGAGCTGGATCCTCTGGTGACAGTGGCAGAGAGAAAGACCCTGGACAAGCTGTGTCCATACTGGATAACGCCAACCACCCTCTGCACAACACCTTCATCAGGCAGAGGAGTGTGACGCTGACTGTGACGCTGACTGTGACGCTGCAAGTGACGCAGACTTATCTCCACTATGGTCATCCAGAGGCCAGATATCAGTTCTCCAAAAGAAGCTCCTTCAGTATAGAGCTACACAAGCTCTTCTTTCCAGCACCTTTGCTGCTAGCATCCTCTCAGGCAGTAAAGCAAGAAACTGCCTTAGGATCAACCAAGAATCCAGAACTTAGATAGCTCCAACCTGCTAACCGTATAAGGAGGAAATGAGAATGAGAAACTGGCAACACAGTCAGCAAACTCATGGTCCAACATGCAAAATAATTTATTTTTCTTTACTTGGTAAGATAACTGGGCCTAGCCTAGCATAACACAACTTAGCTAAGCAGTGAGTGTTAACCTGTTAGTGTATGGTATCGATGTTGATTGAATTCCATACAAAGTCCATAGCCATTTCCATTGGGTGTTGGATTCTGCGAAGGCTGCCCCTTTTGAGCAATCTTGTTTGTGATATGCATTGGCGATTTTTAATTTTGAGATCCAAAAGTGGCAAACAAATTTAATTGCTGCCCCAACTGAATGAGGGGCTGGAATGGTAAATGGATTGTTGTGGGATTATCACTAATGATATACTAGATTGTTGTGGCTAAGAGGAAGCTGAGCTGGATTGCAAAGTTGTTTTGTGTTTGTACCATCATTTCCAGTATGCTTTTGTTAGGGACTGAAATATACCAACTACCACCTGAGAAAATACTGAGCTCTTTAAGTAACACCATCAACATATTCACAGTGGTGTAAATAGGCTTTCAACTATATACTTTTCACAGGAGACTGATTATTATTCCCAATAAGATTATGTGGACTCTCATCATCTTGCTCTTCTTCAAATAGACTTCTACTACTAATAGATTAAGATGCCTAATTATTATATTTTAATTTTAATTATTATAATTTTTTTGTTGTTGTTATTTGGTTCACTTTCTACACATTCTGGTCTACATTCCTAAAAGTACCACCAGAGGAACCTTACATATACTAGTGGTATATGTGCCACAGTTTGAGAACCATGGGCTTGGAGTAAAGTGGCTGTTCACAAATGTTTCAGTTGAGGTGGCAAAGAGATGACATTTTAGGATGCCCCCGGAAAATGTTCACAAGAAATCCAACAGAAGATCCAAGGGAAGCTAGACACAAGTGTAGATTTTGAATGATAAGGAATACTGCAGTCTAGCCTCAAATCAACAGATGGATGTATGAGGTAGTGATTTTATGAGACTCACATGAATACCCAGTTGCACATACAGTAATTATTCTTTGTCAAAATAGAGATTCATCAGCAAACTCTCCAGTGTCCCTCAGCTATATGAGCCCCTCAGCAAGCCAGTGGTTTAAGGGGGAAAAAATACACAAATAGCTCAAAAAGAGCAGCATTACTGAGTGGGCATCTAGCTTGACAGCCCAGTTATGATTCTCTAACATTTGTCGGGTCAGCAGACTGATACAAGACCATTGGATGCATAGATAGGCAGTTGTTTCTAACAAAAGCTTAATATGATGGTCTATGATATTCTGTGTTTCCAGATTTTACAGTTTCCTCCTGTTCTCAGACCTTTTCCCTCCTATGTTCTCAGTCGCTGTAAAACATGGCATGGCTACCTGTCTCTCTCCTTCCACTGGAGCTCCCCCCAGTTCAGCAGTAAGTTTGAATACTCTCTAACAGAATAAGAGACCTGGCTCTTCACAAAGTCTTTGTCTGTTTATTTATCCTTAGTTTTCAAACAGTTTGGGCCTTTTTTTGTCATTTGATTTCTGTTTCTGTGCAGCACCAATGGTACCTAGTCTCACCTTCATTGGCCTGCCACTCTCGAGATATATTTTTCTTACTTTTTTCACTCACTCCCACACACTCAACCTCTACCACTTAATACTCCACATGAGGGTCGCATGGGGTGCTGGTGCAAATTCCTGGCCCTGGACAGGTTGCCAGTCCATCGCAGGGCCACATAGAGTCACACACACCTATGTTCATTCACACCTGTGATCATTCACTTGTGTCTGTGGACTGTTTTTTTGTGTCAAGAATTTCAACCAATTCCACATGCACCGCATCCAACTACGTCTGCCTTCTGGGTCCAATATGTCTGGGTACACTGATTAATAACTTGTTGGGGAATTTTGCCTTCATGTACCATGAAAAATACTTAAATATACAGAGCATTTTTTACCAGAAGAACATGACAGTAATTCTTTATTTTCTTATTAAACATTACAGACTATTATGTGTCAATCAATATCAATCAACAGTTTTAGGATTAATCTAGTCTATGACCAGCCCAATTCAATGTTTTCTGTTTTTGACAACCTCCGAAGCTGTCCCTACATGTTTATGTACACAACATTGCTTCCAACCATGTTTGGTTGATTGAATAATTGCATATAAAGATGGATAGAACAGGTGTCCCTAATAAAGTAGCTGGTAGTAGTAGCCACGGTCTGTCATTTTGTGTTGCTTTTTTTCTCTGTTTTGTGTTTGTTTATCTGTTTCTGTTGCCAGGTGGGTGTGGTGGCCAGCTGTCATCTAATCACTCATCTCCTTCACCTGTGGCTCATTACTCTGGCTCCTGCTCTTAAGCAATGCTTTTTCATTGGCTTGTTGCTAGATCGTTTTAGTTCTCAACCTGTGGTACAACGTCAGCTCTTTAACTAAGCTGTCCAATGTTTGGTTATGCTTTATGTGGATTTTTGCTACCGTTGCTGCTTCTGTCTCCAGGAACACTGAGGCAGAATCATTGCTTTGTTTTACCAAACCCCTCTGTATGTCAAGACCATCACTGCTGTTTCCCTCACTCAAGCTCCACTCCTGCCGTCATCACTGTTTCGCACAATCACTGCTCCGGGACCTCAGTGGAGGAATCGGTGAGGCTTTCTCTCTCTCCACCTCAAGTAAGAAGAAGCCGTTCAGCTACACCACTGCTGCATTATGTCCTTTTTTCCCTTCTCTTCAATCAATACCTCATTGTGGAATTAAATCTGTCTCACAGGGATAGGAACTCAAGTTGCCATGAAAGGCACTCAAAGTCAGTAAACTAAATTCTAGATTCTAGAATGACAATTTACTAAATTAAGTTAATTGTCATTCTAGAATCTTTCCTGGCAAAACTGACTTACCTCTCTCTCTCAGAACCATTTATCCAATCTCAAGGGGAACTCACTGTCCAGTAACCTCCTCAACTCTTCAGTATTCATTTCCTTATCTCTGTTGTAACTAAATGACTTATCTTTAAGCTACCTCTACCACTCAGTCCCCTTCTTGGATCCCTTCAACACAACAGTAGCCAGTGAGTGTATGGTGGGAGGCAAGTAACTTTAATGTGACTGTGTGAGTCAAGATGAAATCAAATCAAACACCTGCATCTGCAGCTTTCCTATTATAGATCAAATAAACTGACTAGCCCATGCAAAAATACTGTGATGTAATAACAGATTTAAAATTATAATGTTATGGTAAACCAAACAATCTCCAATATAATTATACATTCCACACACCAAACTGATAAACTGAAGGAATTACAACATACTTAATATGAACTACATAAAGAAGAGATATGCTGTAGTGCAGTGTTGCAAAACTATGTAAGATTGTTTTAGATGTGCGCTAGATGTTCAATGCCAATTTGCTGAAACTTTACTAAAAAAACATATAGCAATCTGATTCACCATTTACACTGGAAAAGAGGGTGGACCATTTGAAGTATTACATTGATGAATGTTTTCACTGGCTAGTCATGGGGATAACCACCAAAACACCCACTACTCCTTCCTCTAAACCATGGTTCTAACATTGTGTTATGTGTACCACCAGTGGTATGCAAGCTTCCTCTTGATACTTGGAGGAAATTTTGAAATATGGATATGTGGTCGGAGTGGAGGTGAGGAATTTTTAAATAATAATCTGTTGCTCCATCTTAAATAATAATCTGTTGCTCAATCTTAATCTAATTTTACCATAGCAGTGTCTGAAGTATATGTGAGGAAAGGTAGGACGCTGATAGAGCAAATTATCTTACTGGGAATAAATCTGACTTTGCTCGGCCTATTTACTCCATTGGCGATAATGGTGTTACTTTGAGAGCAAATATTTTCTCAGGTGCTTCCCAGGTTCTACTTGGTATGTGCTATATTGATAAAGACATTGATATTAACCATTGCTTAACTACAGGTTGGCAGTTGCATCTTCAAGTGTGTGGGGTGGAAGGAAACACAGATGATTCAAGAGATGAAAGCCATTAATGTCCATTCAATCCCAGGTAGATTAAAAAATGTCACGGGAAGAAGAAATTCAGCAGCTTTTCTCCTTCTAAGGTACTAACCAGCAAGCAGTAATGACCTACATTATATAAACTGGCTGGAGGCAATGAAAGGTTGTTTTAAGAAGGAGAAATAATGGTGAGAATTTAAATCAGTGATTCATGTCACATGGAAACAGCATTTGTAGGGTGTCCTCCGGTTATATTTTTAAGTTAAAAGAAGAGATCAGTGTGGAATGTGGAATAATGGAGTTGTGTAGTTTACTGACAGAGTCCATGCTGACCCTGGTAAACAGGCAGTTGTTGTTGGTAAAGCAATACACTGACATTCCATTTAAGAGTTATGCTTTTTGACAAAAAGCAGAGAATATGTGACAAGCTCCAAAAATTGTCTTTTGTGCTGATGTAGAAAGACACACGGCCCTGGAATCTTATGTAACAATAGATTTTTCTAACCCCAAGGATTTGGAATCAAAACCGCATCTCTGTTAATTTCAGGCTTATGCCTAAAACAAAAAAGTGATTATCATTTACGAATGGGAATCCCTGATATGGATTACATCCAAATTCCAATACAAAAGATTTGAGGCCTGAGGCTTTTCTGTCTACCAAAGTTAACAAAATAAGTCAGTTTTTGAGATAATGTCAGACAGTATATCCTATTAAAGAATTTATTTAGCAAATGTAATGACTTCCAGATATCAAGAAGAATGTGTTATGAAAAGGTTCTTAAGGATGATATTGCTTTGATAGCTGTAATATATACTCTGGTCAACATTAACATAATATAGGACATTATAGGGAGTCATTCTGGGTCAGTTTAATCTGTAATTCTCACTAAATATTCTCACTAAAAATAACTGCATATTGTTTATTATGAATAGTATTTTATTTCCTTCTGTGTGTATATTTCAATTTCTCTTTTTCTTGTTCATATACTCTTTTTCTTTGTGTGACAATTTCTCTTGTATCTAGTAATAGCGACACAGATAAAGAAAACTTTCATTGTAAACAGTGTGAATGACAAAAAGTGGTCCAACTAATCACCGAAGCTGTTGACCAGTCAAGGTGAGGGTTGTGAACACTGGAGGCCTAATACCACGGGGAAGGAAGATAAGGAAATAACTAAAAAGGAAATTAAGTCGTGGTGGTTCCCAGAGATACTTAAAGCTAATGGTTTGGTTTGGTGTGTGACGGTGATGAGGGAACTGCCATCGATGGCACAAACAGGTCGACAGGGATTTACCGGAGTCAGGGGAGTCCAACTGTCGAACCAAATCTGAGTCCATAAAATTGTCATCAGCACCTGAGTCTAAGAACACCTGAAGTGGGAGAGTGGAGTGCTCCTCTCCCCTGGCAAGCTGCTCCTGCGAGGCCTTAGGTGGACACTTGCATCATATATGTCCAGTTCAAGCACAGTAGATACATAGTCCCAGTCTTAGTCTCCTCTGCCACTCATCGGAGGTTAGCCGGGTGGTCCCAAGTTGCATGGGCTCAGCGGTAGAAAAGGAGGTGGAGAAAGGAGCGGTGACTGTCCAGGAATCCTGGGAAGGAGAGTCTGGAGAGGAAGGAGAAGAAGAAGCGGCAGACCTGGGCTGTGCAGGCTGGGGGGGAGCTGATTGGCAGTCATAGTTCCTTTAAAGGGAGTATCAAACACTTGGGTCATCTTCGAGAAAAAAGTCACAGGAATTTAGAACAGAGGAATTAGATTCCCAGAGTGCATGTACCCATTGAGCAGCCTTCCCCTTAACTAAATTATAAGCATAGGCTAAGTAGGAGCTATCAGAAGACAATAAGTGTGGTTGCTGATCTAAGACGAACTTACATTGACAAAGGAAGTGTCAATGTAAGTTCTACTTACATTGAGTGCTACTGGGGAGGCACCAATCTCCCCAGTAGCACTCCGGAGTGGGTATCGGTGGCTCCCGGTAATGAGGTGAGACAGGAGTCCAGGCTCCCGACGAAGCCACATGTGGCAGAGAATCACTGAGGTGTCAGGAGATGTGAGTTACATTAGAGGAGAGTGTCCGGATGGTGTCCATAAGGTCTCAGAGAACCTGGTCATGACAAGACACGGCGGCTGCTTGGGTCCATGTCATAATGGTCAGCGCGGACTATAATGATTTAATCAAAACTCATTCAAGGGAAAAAAGGACCAAAAATGGAAATGGAGTAAAAAGGAATAACAAGATTTATTTACACAAAAATTAACTCAAAAACTAAACTGAAAGCGTTGAAGCTGGCCGGCTGGCGAGGCGGAGCTCAGGAATCGGCAGGTACTGAAAAAAGGAACAAAAGATGAGCATTAGAGAAAAAGCCAACAAAAGAGAGTATTCCACAGACATGAGGCTAGTCTAAGCTAAGATACGACGTGACAAGGGTTACCGGGCGTGACTGGGAAGACACGCTGACACCAGGAATCAGGAAACCAGGGTTTAAGTACAAACAGCTGATTGAGTAATCGGAAACAGCTGCACTGATAAAGTCCCTGCCTCACCTGTCAGCCAGCCTCCTGAAACAAAAGAAGAAAACACTTTTCCAGGAAGTACAGCAGAAACACAAAATAAAACAGGAAATAAGTTAACTAGGGGGAGCAACCCAGACCAGACGAGAGACATGAGACCAAATCCCCAATTCTGCCAATAAACACTCAATAAAAACCAAGACACAACTGAACCTTATCTAAGAAAATTACTGCTTATCAGTGTGAGAGACAAACAATCTGCCTGCACTCTGATATGTCTTTACTGAGATTTATTCATGAGTGAACAGCGCAACTAAGAACTGCTGTCATCACAATATAGATGATGCTATTGCAAGAGAAGAATCATGGATCAGCAACCTCCATTAGGTTTATTTATATTGAAAAAAAAATGCTGTCACATCCTAGAGGGGGAACTTGATTAAACATCTGTTAATAAGGGAGGCATTCGGGATTCACAAATTGAAAAAATATCGAGCCTCATGGACTGAATGAGATCCAGGATTTTGGTCTTTTTCTGTGATTTTTTGTTTGTGATATATTAACGTTTCCTCTCTTACTTTAGGGGATAACTTGTTCTCACATACTGTGAGGTAATAACTGATTGATGATGATTTGATGACTCTATTATTGCATGGTGTTTATGTATCTTACTTATATAGTAAGTATTATTTTCCACCCAGGTGTTGCCTTAAATGATCGTAACATTGCAACTGGTCATGGGATTTGTTATTTAGCTCAGCTGTGAGCTTGTCCAATTGAGCTGAGTGAACATGAGGAAGCCATGGGCAAAATTCAGTGTTCACTCATCAATAAATCTAAATGAACTCAAGTGAGTGTGGTGGTTTTTCATTTTTATTTTGTACTTTTGCTCCTAAAAGGCATTGTCATTTTTAACAGGCCTGCAACCATGTGCTGTTTCATGTGCTGTATCTAAAACTAAACCCACAGAGCCTAGTGTATAAAGTAACAAATGTGTTTCCTGGGACAGTATGGTAGACACATTTGGGGCATTTGGTTTGGTAATGTCACATGCACATTCATATAGTTGGCAGCAATAAAAAGAGTAAGCAATTTCCTTGGGATCCTAATCTGAGCTGGAGCTCCAAAAAATTGATGATTACATTTGTCCACAGCAGTGGATTGTGAGAAGCTACATAAATGAAATTATCAGCTGTGTACAACCACTGACAATTGTGCCAATCATGCATCAGCAGGGTGGATGATCCCATTTCAAGGCTTTATGCCCCTACTTCAGTGCAAAACAATTCATGATTTCAAAAATCTTGCTTCAGTGTATAAGGCCACTACTCCAAATGGGTATGCCAATAATCATGGCATATTACCGCAATATAATCATCTGTACTTGCAGCTATCTAAACTGGAATTGTATGTCACACATACTAAGCAACAAAAATTTCTGTTTGGATGTGAAGCTAGAAATGGTTACATCAACATTGGTGCCTCACTCCCAAGAGCACATTGGTACTACTCTATTTATCATTTCATATTTCCATTAGTGGGGATCTTGCTTCTATTACACATCTATTTAATTAAACTACAATAATTAGATAAGATAAATACCCACAGGGCATGCATCAACCATAAAAATACTTTATACCAGAACAATATAATTTTTCCCCCTCTTTCTCATCCAAGTGACCCAGTCCTCCTCCCTTTCATTTATATTTTCCTCTTCAAATATGTCCCTGCTTCCTGAGTGGTGCAAAAAGAAGACATATTGCCACTTATTTAAAGAAATTAATCCTGAATGGAACTCTTTGTTGAATGTCTGCCCTCCAACTA
Organism: Brachirus orientalis; assembly: GCA_016785285.1. NCBI lineage: Eukaryota > Metazoa > Chordata > Actinopteri > Pleuronectiformes > Soleidae > Brachirus > Brachirus orientalis. Next base: position 2,709,649 of record JAFBJR010000099.1, on the reverse strand, counting down.
CTCTAATCATACCTCAAGATGAATACAATGTTGAAACAGCAGAAATACAGTATTTTCTAAAATATATGCACACTGAACAACACAACAAGAAGACAAGGGCTATAAATACCAATACCAACATTTCTGGCTCAGAACTCATTAGGAACAAATATTCTATATGCTTTGTCTCTAAAAGGTCCTTGAACTATTGCTTTTACCCAAACAAATAACCTAATTATAGACAAAATCTTAGAAAAAATAAAAATGATGTTATTTTAATACAGTGTCCAAATGGGACAGCTCATGGATCAGCAGACGAAAGTGTACTCCTAGTACCAAGCCTAAATAAATGCAAGGATTGTGTCAGGAAGGACATCCAGCATAAAAAATCAGGGAGAAGCCAAAAGAAAAGAAAAAAAAATACTATGTCCAAGCCGTTAAAAAAATAAAAGCATTTTATCCATGTTCCTCAGAATTACAAAACACTCTTATTAAATCAAACTTACATTTTTTTTCCTGTTCCCATTAAGTTATTGGCTCATCTGCATGTTGATATTATCCAAGTCCACAGATTTTGTATTCACACTTTTTCTTCTGGCAAAATAACAGAGAGAGAGAGCAGATACTTGACCTTTTTTTTCAAGAGACAGGCCCAAACCCCAAAGGCTCCATCTTTGCTTTTGTTCATTAGCATGTGTTGGTACTGTTGTTGGTGGTGGGGTGTGTGTGTCCCTGGGACATGGTTGCCAATTGTGTAAGAATATGAAAACATGAGGTGCAAGAAAGAAGAAAAAATAAATACTCTTACACTTTGTGTCACTGTTTATTTCAACTGGAAGCATTAAATGGGGACAATACTGCTGTTGGAGTTCTTGCAATCATGTATAAAAATCGAAGACTATCAATTCATCAGTTAAAATCGGCTTTGTTGTTAAATGTTTTGTGTTGGCAGCAAATGTCTTTGCCAGAGCTCCTTATGTTCTCCTCATTTCCAGCTCTTCTGCAACACAGGGCAATTGAAGTGTGTGAGGAAAAAAGTGGCAGCCCATCTTTTTTAACCACCAGACCGCTGAAAGCTTTCAGGCTTACACAAAAGCAGGGGGAGCTATAATTGCTAGAGGTGGGCTAAACCATGCAATTAGCTCCAAACGACAAGAGGTTAGGCAAGCTAAAATTAGCCCATATCTGCAGGAGAGGGAGAATGTCTCCCAACCTATCACAGTCGCAGAAGAAAAGAGGGTGAAAGGAACAAGACGTAAAAGGGGAGCGACAAGGAGGGGGAACCTGCATAAAAAGTTTCATATAAGAGGGTAATTAAAAAAGGATGACATGCAGCAGAAAATTGAAGGTGGGATATGAAGCAGATGAAACAATGGAGCGAGTGACTACATCTAACATTTTTGTAGTTTGGTCATTTCATATTTCATGCAGAACTAAATGTTAGTTGTTCTATTTTTCATGTGGATTATACCTTATAATTATTCAAATAACATTTCATACTATTTTTTCGTGGCATGAGGGGACTTTCTGTGACTTAATTCTGCTTTACACTTATATAATACTTTAGACCAGAACTCTCTTCCACTTAAGAAAGTCACAAAAAAAAAAAACGCTATCACACAAAAATGCCGACACAGTTGTATGAACGTCTTCTCAATTGCATCAAGAAGAATAAAATATGAAACTAAAAGCAGCAGTAAATGCTGCTTTTAGTTTCACTTATATACCCCATACATGTCAGGGTGTAGAGGGACCATAATGGCCATTGTGTCGCCCTAGAGAGCGGCCACCAATAATTTGTTTTGTTAGAGTATAGCTAATGTACACCATTCCCTTATGCAAATGAAACATATATATATATATATTTTTTTTTTTTTTTTTTACTGAAGGCATACTTTCTGTTACCAGTAGGTGGCACCATAACTGGCTTTGGTGCTATTCCTCTAAGTTTACTTTTGGCAATTACCATTATTGCCATGGTAACTTATATTCCGATTAAAGGAAGGTGAAGGTGGCATTTCTCTAAAGAGAAGCCTGCTGGTGAAAATGTTTTTTTTACTATTTTTATTTTTTACTATTTCTGCAAAAATTCATCGTATCTTACTAAAACTTCCTAAAAATCAGATATTAATTTACAATTGTGTGGAAAAAAAAAAAAAGAGATGACGATGGAAAAAGAATAAGACGATCAGATAAAATAGTGCCTTTGCACCAATCACTGCTCCGACCCTAATTACATTTATTCCACCTTCATTTCCGAGTAAGACTCTCCTGCTTATTCTATTTTTCTTCAGTTGTACTGAGGTGTCTGCAAAATGTCCAATTTGCCCATCGAGTGTCTGCAATGGCCTTAAGAATGTGTCATTAGGTCCAGACTGGCCAGGCTCAGCTCTCCTAAATAAGCCCACTGAGGTGGTCATTACATGGCTCCTCTCTGCAGCTATTACTGCGTTAGTTAAACTGACCATTAAATGAGCAGGCAGCTCTCCCCATCTGGATACATACTTCCAAGGAACTGACACAGAGCAATTCCCGGCACATACACTCTGTGCATTTTGCTCCAACTTTCCAATCTGCTGCTATGATGTGAGCTCAACTACTTAAATGCAATGTATGGTTTTTACTAGCATAATGCCATAGGTAGAGGCGTAGTATATGAAAATATACTTGTTTTTTTTTTATTCCCTGCTTCAGCAATGAAAACATAACTGTACATACACATTTGTTTTACAATCAAAAGAAAACAGCACAAGATTTTTGGTATTTGGTTAATTCTTACATGTCACCTACGGGCCAAGTTTGAAAGTAAAAGTGAAATAGAGAAAGAGACTTCCCTGAATTTACACTGGTTGCAGAGCGGTTACATTGCGCCTCCGTCTAGTCAATGTGTCAAAATACGATGGTTGCAAATTTCTATTTCTGGTGTATGCCACAGAAGAGCCACATAAATTCAGCACAATTCAGCATGAGTGGGAGTGGAAGTAAGAAAATAAAACATCTGTTTTACTTTTCAGAATAAAAACATCCTTTGTTGGCACCACATCGTATTTTACTTTACTACATCATAGAAACGTCATAATCCTGCTATTTATTCGGTCTGTAGAAATACTGTTCCGTTTGTTGTGTTTACAGCATAGAGTGTATTTCTGTGTGAGAACACCTAATCTTTTGTCTCCTTGTGTTCAGCCGTGCGGAAGCAGGTGGGCATGAGACACAAGCAGTGTAAATTGGTGGAGCTGTGCCGGACATGCATCCATTCCACAACGCAACCTTTAGGCAACCAGTGTAAATAGGCGTGTTAGAGGTTTAGCTAATCTTGGCTGTTTATAATAGTCAATATTTCAAGGCATTACTACTGCAGTCTGTTGTTTTTCTTCTTGAGTTAACTTGCTTTTGGGAGGGTTCCTTAGGGTTTGTTGGTTTGGTAACATTCAGAATTTTTCCATCCTATAACTGCAGCTCACTTTGACCAACTATTCTGGCCACCCAGGTGTTGAAGTACTACAAGCTGTGTGATTGGGTGGATGGCGGTGGGTGGAGTAACAGATCAAAACATCAAAGTAAAACATATGCAGCCCACGAAAAAATAAATAAATAAATAAATAAATTGGAAATAAATGCACCATTAATGGCTGCACCATTAACTAAAAGCATTTCCTTAGTCTATGATGATCAATATATCATGGTTATTATCATCATACAATGCATTTACTTTTGCCACCTCTGCACCCGATGACATTACCACATTTTTTAGGTGTGGTGTAAAACACAGTTAACCCCAGGGTATTTTCCCTGTGATAGCCTCAGTAGATTGTTGATGGCATGATTCGGACCAAATTAATCTACACACAAAACCAAAAAAATATTTTTTGCAACAGAAAGCTAACACTTAATATTCTCATGTATAGTGAATGTTGACATGGTGAGTACTGGAGGTCAGAACTGGTGAGGTCGTTCCTTGAGAATGTGTAAAAATCCCTGGGCGTAAACATATCTTCAGCGAGCCATTGTTTGCAATTCCAGTTGAAAATATTGCTCTACACGTGATTTTACACACAACAGCATAGCAACATGTTTACAGAATTGCAGTGCTATTTGTGCAACTAAATTACTGTGAAACAAATAAACAGTGCAATAAACAGTAAAAACACCTGTTGTATGAGTTTGACGGTAACTTATACTGTGTTAAGAAATTGTCTTTTTCTTTTCATAACAAAGTGTTAAAAAAATTGTTTCCTTAAAGTTTTTAACATAATTTCAGTATTATGGTTTATCAATCTACATAACCTTTTAGCTTAGGTGGAACAGATGTGAGTGACATTAAGCATTTCAAAATATATCATATTAAACAAAAATACCAGTTGGCACAGACGGACCTTTTCTTTTGGAGTTGGCACTGATCGACCTTTTCTTTTGGAGATTTTCAAGGATTAAATTGCTTGTGTCATCATTAATTCATGACATGCAACGACCATTAAAATAAAGGTAACGGAGCTTTTCAACTCCATCTATCAATCTAAGAGATGAAAGTGAGTTTGAGAAAGTGTACTGAAATTAGGCTAAAGGAGACACAAACGCTTTGTCAGAAAGGTCCTGAAGGCCAAGAAGGAGTTATGACTGCAGCAGTGTCAGGATCTGTGATTTCTGTGTGTATTTGTCCTGTATGTTTGTCTGTGGTTCCTGAGCCTTCCAGTGTCTCATGGGCATGGCGGTGCTGGGTCCTGATTGCACTGATTGCCTCCACCTGTGGCTGATTCTCTGTCTCCTGGTTAAAGGCTCCGGTTTTGAGTCTGCTTGTCGCCAGATTGTCTGTTATCATCTAGTGAAGCAATGCCAGCCAAGTGCTCTTCGGTGTTCATAGTTTCTGTTCAAGTGTCTATGGAAAAGATGTCCTGAAATTACTGCTGCCTTCTTCATGGGAAAAGAATGGAAACAGATTTACTACTTATAATCTTTAATCAACACTACTAGAAGAGGCTGCTCTGCACTGCCTCCGCTATCCTCAACATTGTCCACAGCTCCAACCTTCAACGTCACTGGTCAGTAAGATACATTCTGATTATGTGTTTCTGGAAATTCCCATGGATTTCAAATAACTTTCCTCTGTTATCTCAGAACCACAGATCTTCTCTGGAAAACCCACTGACTGTTATCAGTGTTCTACCATGAATTCGAAGTGTATATTTTGTAAATACATTCACTAACCTTTTCACCTACCTGCTCTACTCGGCTCATTTGGGATCCTGCCTTGTAACTTTCACCTGTCAGCTATTTCTAGGTATTTCTAGAACACGTCAGAACCAATGGTGATTTTTCACTGATAATTAGTCTCCCATTAGATATGAATCATTATCAGTGCCCCCCTTCCCTCAAACTCCAATGGTGATGATGCTGGTGTAAATGAGAGGCTGCCATTGGAGCAATTTGCCATAGAGTTCTGGCTGTCATTACACCTCATGGAAGTTCAAGGATGAGACAAATGGGGTTTAATTGGGTGTGCAGTTACCTACTTATCCTCTTCCTGAAGGACAAAGACTGAAGAACTATATTCATATCTGGCTCTTTTCAGCACTGGATCAAAGAGGCAATCCCAACTCATCCATGTTGGAAGAGACTCACTGCATGGATCCATGCCCTATAGTGTGTGCGGGCCTGTTTCTGGGCTACTACTTAAGATCTTATGGCTAAGCAATGGAGAGTGAGAAATAATAGTTTCAGTACTTTAGTTAATTTACTGCAGAGGATTGGGGGTCCTAAATGTTTTGTAAATTTTATAAACAGTCTCCTTGGTGGAGATCTACCAGACAGAAAGTTAGAGCATACAGTACGGCGCGATATTCACAATTTTCAGTCTGGACTTCAATCGAAAGTCCAATGACCTGTGCTTTATAGGGTCAGAAAGCTGAATTCCAAGTAAACCCACAAAGTATTAGTGTTCAATTTAACTTGCAAGTTTAACTTGCTCTCTTTAAAGCATCCCAAATTCAGATTCAGTTAATGGATTGCATTTACATATAACACTTTTCTAGTGTTAAAGGTATAGACAACTTCTTACATACACATCAGTAGTATATAAGAGACACTTTCATGTGCACATGCATACACGTTTTATCATGTGCTTGCACTTTTTATGACGTGTGTGTGTGCGTGCCCCTTTGTTGGGGGTGTGTGTATGAGCACCATGTATGTGGGGAAGTCTCTCCGTATATGGGCACGAAAGTGCCATAGGTATTATAGATACCATAGTACTAGCAATGAGGTTCAGGACATGATATGGGAACCTTATTCTACCATGTTTAATTGGAGGGGTGGGGGGTCAGACATGTTGAGTATCTAAAACCTAGTAATAAAATACCATTAGTTTAACCTTACATACTTTGTTTTCAACACAGCATTGGCACTAGTAATGGTTTGAATGCGAGGTAAAGTGCATTCATTTTCTCACAATGTCAAACCTCAACAAGGGATTAAAGCACTGTTTTTTTAATTAGTTTTTTTACTTTTATTCTGTTTTTAAATTTGTTGTCTGAACCTTACACAAGTAAGGTTTTAAACATCACAAGAGAGGAGATCAATGAATAGAGGAGTCAGTGCTCTTTCCCAACAAGGATGTTTGTATGTGGGAATAGGGTGTATGGGTAAAAGAGGTGTTAAACTTTTTTTAATTTTTTCACACCAAAAGAAAATGGCGGGTAACCTCCCCATGAATGACAACATACAGAGAGGAGAATGGAGATTCCTTTTATAAACAAGTATTTTCTTCAGTCAGTATGTAATAATATATTTTCCAACTTAAATTAAGAACTGAAAAATCATTTTCTTTTTCTTTTGTTAGTAGAGACACTTGTTTGAAACACCAGGGACATCATAACAGTCTGCAGCCAAAAATCCTGCAAATTACGTTTAGTATTCTGTAGCTAAAATAAAAATGTTGTTTAAATAGCGATCTAGTTACAAACTTTAACCTCTACACTTTTGTATTCATGCAGGAGTATATAGAATCTTCAACAAAAGGGTTATGCCCGGTGCCATAGGCAGCAGACGCAGGATTCGTTTTCCCAGTCAAGAAGATTCTGCAGCGACTTTGGAGAAAGCGGGAATAATCTTATGTCAAAGCTCCATTTTGATCTTGGACACTCCAGAAGACAACATTATTGAAAGGTCAACATGTGCCGTTGTTCCAAACACCCTGGCCTTGAGACAGGTGGTAGAACTGACAACCCCATGACAATCTCCTCTCAACTCTAATTCTGAAGTTGAAGAGGTCTCAGACTTAACTGGACTGGACAGACCTGGAAATTCAGCGTTGGGACGAATGTTTTTATAAAGCCCAAACGCCTGATTACCTGCATCTCAGAACGGATTTGCTTTCAGATGTGCATGTTTATGTGGCAAAAAACATAAACAGGAAACTGTCTTTATTGGAAAAAAAAAAACAATACTTGATGCTTCTCCTTCTTAGAGGAAAGCAATTTTAAATCTGCCTCTGAAGACCTTATTTTAAAATTGTGTGATAGCTTTGAACGTTTTAAGGCAAGGTACTTTTTTATAAACCCACCACAGTATCAAAAGTTAAAGAAAAAGAAGGTGGGGTTTAGACTAATTGCCAATAAAGGATATGTCTACTGAAGGAAAATGCCGCTGACTCAGTCTGGAGGTTTTTTTTTTACCCCTCTTGAGCATTACTGTACTTTTTTTTTTTTTTTTTTTTTTTATTGCTTCAAGACAAAAAGAGAGAATAATGGAACATGCTCAAAAATGTATCTTGTCCCTCAACAACTTAAGACAACGTACAGTCAAGCTCGTGTAGATCTCATGGTGTAGGTAGTTGGTATTCGACATGCCAACTGGAAGCACTTATATTATCTGCAAAGTTAAGGCACTTCTGTATTGTACTTTCCATTGCTTGGAATGGCATATATATACAATGAATCTGTCAGCTACAGGCCAGAACATTATCCCCTGTTTAATACAATCTGAAAGGGAGAATGGTCAGTTTAATGTGATTTCCGGATCAATGTTCAATACTTTATGCACCATTTCACAGGGGAAATGCAGTACAGATTTTCTAAAGTTTGCCAAAAAAAAACAACACTGCATATTCCTCTTTGAAGGCACCTGGGCCAAAACCTGATTAACACTACTGTTTTCACACCAGCTGCATTGATCAGATGCAGATTTAATTAAACACAGTCGTGCAGGATCAGAATACAAATTGTTCACCATGAAGTTTAAATAATTATGCAATAATGTCATCGCTGATAAACCACTGAGCAGTTATTGAGCTCAATTTGCTGCTTAGATGGGGTTTTGCAGGGTGCATGCCACCAAATTTTGACGATATGCCATTATTTTCCTTGATGTTCTTAGTCTTAGGGGGATGTAGAGCAGAAAATATTTTGTTTTTGATTTATGAACGCACGCGCTAATGTTCTGTGTAATGTCTAAATCTCATTTTCCTCACTATTCAGGCATTCCCCTTGATCAACAGAGTCTTTTTTTAGTGTGGCGAGTTAACTCATTATAAAGCATGAAAGCACATGACATGAAGACATGTAACATGATCTGTGGGTTTGGTATCATTTCAAGGAAGACATGACTTATCAAACACTTTAACTTTGTGATGATTAAGAAAATTCTGTATGTCTACAGCTTACTGTAAGTTTTTATTTCAGCAAAGAAATCTACACGTTGGTTGTTTTTTTATGAAGTTCTAAAGATTGCGTGGTATCTGTAATGTTCAACTTTAAAAGTCTTTAATGTGGTAATCCAAAATTTGATATTCTCTTTTTCAACCTTACATTTCTGGAACCACACAGTCTAGTGGGTGGTAGATGTGGATTTTTGTGGGTTTTATATAACTGAATGCAGGAAAAAGCAAAACCATAATGGCATAAGAGATTTTGCAAAAATTACGAAACATACAAAATTACAGTATATTAACATATCCAGCAAAACAATAAGTATTGCCACAGCCTACGATTATACTTTTAAACTACCACAATCCATGATGTCTGAGCTTCTACTGTATGGTTATGAATAGCAGAAGAGCCTGGGTTTTATATGGATTCTCTTATAAACACGGTAAACCAGTTTCAAGGTAACATACGTTTCAAAAACCACTTGTTCTAGCTCATTAATATTCTTTTGTATGAGGCAAATGATCAGACTGCACAACAGTGAACAACGATGCTCACATCCTCTTTAAAAATGTCAATACATTCTGTCATGACACATTTAAAAAATCATAATTTCCAAATTAGAAATTGATTAATTATCCAATCAAGTGGCTGTAGTGCACTTAAAGGGGAATTCTGGCATTTTTTGTGCCAGACTAACTTATGTGAGCATCTGTGCTTTTCCTACAATTTTTCCATCTAATAGAGAATCATGACGCTCCTTAACATTAAGCTACAGTTGTCTTACACTGGTTTCATGTACATGACAAGTGAGTCACTGGATGTGAATCCACTTGAAATATTTGGGGCATGATAGAACAATACTGTATTTGATGCTTTTCTGTCAAAATAGAGCCAGAGCTCAAAGAAAAACGTCCAATAAGGAAATAATGAAGGCTTTAATGGAGTATTATAATTTTGTTTCCAGCAAATTGCTCATGAACGTCTTTGTTGCTTTAGTTTTTTTTTTTTTTTCTACAAACATTTCTCCATATCAACACTGTTCATAAATTCCCTATTCCAGATTCTACTCAAATGCATTTCCTTTTTTTTTTCTTTTTATTTAGAAAGGCAAATTTCAATTACATACAATAACAGCATTTCACAATTTCCTCAGTCCATTGTCGGTTATGTATAGGGAAGGGTGGGTTCAGAAGGCTCAAGTGATTATATCCATAAAGGCCTTCCAGGATTTCCACTTGCATATCATCAGTAAATTTAGTTGTGTACAACAACCAAACAGAACAAGGGAGCTCACCATTTCTGACTTAATAATATACACATAAGAGGGTAGGTTTACAAAAAACACATGTACAGTCATATGAAATCAGATCTTATCACTTTCATAGTCCATTTGTTCTAGATCCCATAGAATTTATTATTTTTTTTTTTTAAACTCTGATAAAAAATTATATCTTCTCCATAATATAAATCTCATAGACAGTATCAATTCCTCAATTATAGGTGGATTTACTTTTAACCATTTTCTCCTGATGGATTTCTTGCTGGCTGCCGTTAATATAGCCAGTATTTTGATGATTTAGTTATAGATGAGTTTTACTTGAGTTTTGTTAATAGTAATTTTATACCCAGAAATCAAAACAAATTCCTCTAGTCATTTCATTAGCTTTGGGAGTGTCCGTGTGGGTTGAGTTCAACTTAACAAATCATTAGCATATAGTGCCAGTTTTTGCTCCCCGGATGACATTGTTTCCACCTTTTATATCCGACCTCTGTCTGATCCACTGACTCATGGGTTCTATAAACAATGCGAGGAGAAGTGGCAATGCACAACATCCTTGTCTCGTTTCCAGAATAAATTAATTAGTTAGCTCTCCATTCACTTTAATTCTAGCCATTGGTTTGTCATATACTCACTTATAGTTTTATGAAAGCCAAATTTTGTTAGTGCCTTGTATAAAATGACTATCTCACTGAATCAAATGCTTGTTCTGAATCCAAACTTAATATCAGTGTTTGTTGTGTAACTTGTCTGACAAAGCCAGTGTAGTCCTTATGTAATATAGCTTATAATCATTATTTAGAAGTCTCACGGGACAATAGTTCCCACACTCCAATTTGTCTTTCCCCTCCTTAGGAGTGATTGAAGTCATTGCTCCCTTCACAATGGAGGGGTATTTTTGTTACCAAAACAATTGAACGTTTTTAATAATGTTAGTCTTGCATTGTTTTGTACCATTCTGTGGGAAAACGATCCCCCTTCCAATCTTCTAATTGCTAATTGAATTCCTTCTTTTGTTAATTTAGATATAAATTTTTCATTTTGTTCGTCAATGTTCTTTGGGAGATTTAATTGGAATTAAAAGGCATCGATCTGGGGGGTCATTGTTTGTTTGTGGTTGGGAATATATTTTATAGTACTTTTGGAAGCACTGTTAAATTTTCCCCAGACTTGTCTCTTTTTCATTTGTTGTGAGGTTTCTTATTTTTGTGTGGTTCTGGAAAGCTTGTTGTTTTCTTAACCTATTTCAGTGATTAACCTACTTCAGTTTCAATGATTTTCTTCCCCCCCAGCCTCATAGTATTGTTGCTTTGTAAAAAGGAGTTTTTTTTTTTGTTTTTTTTTTTTTTTAATTTCCTGTCTAGATATTTCCTCTATGTCTCTTTTTTGGTGTCATCATTAAAAGATTTTGCATGTTCCGTCTGTCATCTCTTCAAATCATCTTCTTAGTTTTTAAGTTTTGCTCTCTAATTTTCTTCTCATATGAGGAGAGAGCTATTATTTTACCTCTAATCACCACTTTTAGTGCATGCCACTGAAAATGAGAATAGGTGGGGTCACTTCTTCATTGTCATTATGTTCCAAATATTTTTCCAAATATTATTTACTTATAAGTTTATCTTTAACATGGTTATTTAAAATGTTCAAGTTCAACCTCCAGAGAGAAGATCTAATATTATTATATAGACAGACAAATAGATGGGACCATGGTTTCAAAGAGTACTGGGTCCTATTTCAATATTATCTACCTTGAAAATATTTTTTTACGCATGAAAAAATAATCATTGCATTAGTAGACATTTTGAGCAGATGAGTAATGTGTGTATTTTTGACCCATCAGGTTTATCTCTCTCCACACATCCGCAATCCCCACCGCACGCATCCAACTATTAAATCTTTTGCTAATATTCATTGCATCAGATGTTCCGTTCCATTAGTCAATGTTGAATTAAGTTTTTGAAACCTCTTATTTGGATCTATGTGATTCCGCCCTCCATCCCACTCCCATCCCATCCATTCCTGCAAGAACCAGCAGGAATCAACTATTAAGTAACGGACAACAAACATATTAATTAACAACCAACTAAACTTAATTTGTCCGTATGACTTCCAATGAAGGGGTCTGTTAACCTGACCCCGTTGAAAATTGCTTACCTGCGACAGTAAAAAAAAAAAAAAAGGTAAATAAAGGAAAATCAAAACTAAAAATTTGACTGCAGACAGACCAATCTACATGATAGTGGGCCTCCACCAATAATTATAGTTGTAGTTCCCTTTTACTATTAACTCTGCCATCTTCGAAGTGGCAGTTGATCCTTTAGGTCCCGGAGGGTGCCAGTGAAGAGTTCCTGAAGGCTTGTAGCTTCTTCTTGCAACTTGAATCCCTTGGCCTTTGTCTCATTCATCTGTCCGCTCTCTTCCAAGTCAGCTGCTGCACCTGCGGAGGTCTGGCCATGGTGTAGCCTCTGGTCATCAGGTCCTCTACTGCTTCCTCTACAGTATTGCAGATTTAGTTTCCATCGTCATTCCTCACATGTTGTCTGGCAGGGAAGAGGGTGTGGAATTTAACTTTGTACCTTATGGATCTCTGTATATTCTCTTCTTTTTTTAAGAGTTAGAGGTGGATAGTCATGATCCAGGTTTATGTGATTTTCTAAAACCCTTCCTCCGGCACGCCCAGCAGATCAATTTCTCTTTCTCATCGAGTGGTGTGCTCTTTCAATCTGCAAAACAGGCATGTCCTCCATTAGCTTGATTAAATTTTCCTTCAAAAGAGACCATCATTGTTGATTCCTTCTCGGAATACCCCATAGATCCTTACATTGTTGCACCTGGAGCAGCTCTCCGAATGGAGCAACTTGTCCCCCCAACTTAACATGCAGTTTTAGCATGGCTGTGATGGCTTCTTGCATGTTTTGGATCCTCTCATCTGCTTTGTTCATCCACCCTTTTGCTTTGCCCACTCATAGTTCTCACAGAATCAGCTCCAAGTCGGCGATCTCTCCGCAAGGTCCTCGTAGACTGCTAGCTTGAACTTGTTAGTTGCTTGTTGTTCATGTTGCTGTGCTCCGTCTTTCTCACCCACCTGTCTTTGGATGGCTTTTACTGCTCAGAATGGTGGTATGAGTCTTATCCACTCAATGTTCTTAGTCGGGATGATTTGCTCAGCTTGACTGGGGGAGTTTTACTAGTTACTCTGGCTTAATCAGGAGCTCTCTTGTTATGCGCCCATCTTTATGGTGTTCCCCAAATGCATTTATGTATACAATATACTGTATATTGTCTTATATGAATGCTTTTGACTTAGTGACGTAAATATACTCTATTTTTTAAATTACAAATAAGTTTTTTTTTTTTTTTTTTTGTTTTGCTTTGTAATAATTTCTAACAGATTTAAGTATGTAAATTCAGGTTCAATTATTTTCATTTGGCAGAAATCGATAATAAAATTAAATATAATTATCCTATTTATTGTATATGTTTTGAAAATTTTACTCATGACAGGGATTAATGTCTGTGTATACACTTTAAGTTTTAAAAATCTAAAATTAATGAAGCGGTTGTATCAAATTCAGTAAACCGGAATTGATTGGGAGAAAGCGTATCATTATTAATTTTTATTCACCATGTGCAGTTCATTTTTTTTAGTAAGCGCAATGTTTTATCATTATTTTTCTTATGTACATATTTTATCAGATTTGTAATAGTGTGTGTATATATAGCCTACTTTATATTCAAATGCACTTTAAGGGGTATGAAAATGCAGTTCAAAAACACACTTTATGACACTCTTATGTTGTAATTTAGCTGTTCATTCATTGTGGGTTAATGGATTTTTAATTGCTTCTTGCTAAATATGTAGAGGGCAAAAAATGTGCACCAATGGAGAATGACATTTTACAACCAGTGGAATATTTTTTTTGTATACTGGAGTAAATGACTGGAGGACAATCAGTGTGTGGGTTTACATATGTGTGTGTTTACATAGCTATCTTTGTGAGACCCAGTGCCATTTTCAAACCTTTGGAGTGAGGAACTTTGTGCAGAGTGAGGACATTCAGGCTGGTCTTCACTTTATTTTCACTGTAATGGCCTCCAGAGGCTGTTTTAAGGTTTCTCCCAAAGTTTCAGAGAGGTCCTCAGAAAAGTGGCAATATGGGAAAAAAAAAATTGTGAGTACACAGACACGTTTTGCTCTATGGGGCCCCCTATCGTCTTTGTGTATTTACTGCTCCAACATGACTACAATTACACCAAAGGCAGCATCATGTTTGTATTTAGTGAAAGCAAGTACATAATTTGAAATTTCAAACTGGCTGATGAAGAAATGTACAATTGTGTTATGTTTTTAATATAATTAATAAAGTTAAAGTTTATTTTAAGTAGTCATAGAAGTCAATTGTAGTGGCAAGACTCCTCAGGCCCTGCCTTAAGTCTAATGTAAATGTAAACTATTCTGCTTTTGTTATACCATATTTTGTTTCCTGTTCATGTATAGACTTATGTGTGAATTTTTGTTATCATGACAGTCAGTCGCTGACCTCCAGGAAATCTTATTGACAATACAAACTTCATTCTTAATTCACTGATAGTGATACAGGTAATATTTCCCCATCATGTAATTTCCTAGGAAACAGGAAATGATCCTGATTAGATTTCCTGGGAAACAGTTTTTACGCGCTCGCATGGTTGGTGTTTGAGATCCTGGCCTGCCAAAATTTGTGAATAATTTCCCCATTACAGCAGTAGAAGTGTTAAATTTATATGCCAACATCTGTGTACAGTTTTCATTAGTAATCTGAACTAAAACAGAAGACAGCTGTTGCAGTTCTTGGTCTGGAGGTATAAATAATGCAAACATTATGTAAGCTGAATAGCTTAATACCTATATATATATTGATATTAAGAAATTGAATCTAGTGTCGCAAGAAGTAGCTAGTTTACATAGCTAGGTCAAGTTTTATCTGTGTTAATATAGCCACACACTGACTTTTGCCTTCTGTCTGACAGTTTACTGCATATTTACTTTGGTTTTTACTATGAGATAAAACACCAGAAAATTTTGTACAAAGTAATAACAATGGCTTTTTCTAGAAGTTAAAGTCTAAAATTTCACCAATTACATGAATTTGCTTACAAATTAACTATTAACCTATTTATCAGTTAGCATACAGGGTATACAGTTGAGGACCCCTATGAAAATTATTTTAAAAGTATCTCCCACATGCTGTTAAGCAGAGCAAAGGATTTTTAACACAGCTTTTTCAAACATCCTAGTTGTATTTTGGATGCTTCCAATATTTGACTTTGCACAAAAAAATGAAATTAGTCTACAAAAACCAAAAACTACCTAATAATTGTGTCCACAAGTGTATATATCAGAAAGAATATAAAGCCTAATTTAACCAGACACTTACAGAACATAGAAACAACAGAGTATAAGAGCATAGTGTCTGAACCTCAGAGAACTACAGTGAATAGATACACAATTTAACAATTTTAATGTACTAAACTGTCGTGGTTTATGTCCCCAAACTAAACCAATTTTAATGTACTAAACTGTCGTGGTTTATGTCCCCAAACTAAACCAAAGCTTGTGTATTGAATTAATTTTTTTATGGTTTTGGATTTCACCCCTAGTGTACACATGAATCCTGCCTATCCATTATGTGCCAGATTTCACTGACTTACAGGTGTTTTTATCTGTTACCGTGACAGATCTGAATCCAGGATCAAGCGTGACACAGAGGCCTTCAAAGAAGAAAAGAGGAAAACAGACCAAGGCTGTGAAAGTAAAGTGTACGTTCCTGTTAATTGGACAAAAAAATGTGGGTAACAACTGGTGTAAACCAAGTATGAATATTTTTATACACCTTCACAGATTGATTGATAACCTTATTAATCCCCATGGGGAAAATGGGTTTAGATACAGTTGCGTGCTTTTACTATGTTCTCCTTCTGCACACTCTAGGGGATAAGGTGTGTTATTATGTTTTTCAGGTAAAGGTTCTGAGTTCTTCTCCCCGAAAAAGAGATGTGAAGACAGGAGTTCAGTTGACAATGACAGTGAGTTATGGGAGTTTGTTACCAAGTTGATTTTACAAAGAAACATTCAGAATGACATGAAAACCACATTAAAAAAAAAAAAAAAAACCTCAGGTCTAAAGTCTAAAATCAAGTAAATACTGTTGTACCCATAATTGCATAGTCATTTATCTTAACAAGTGAGATTGTAGGTTAGGACACATTACTGCTCTTACAGTTGTGTTCTCTGAAAGTTCACTGTTAGTCAAATTAAATGCTAATGAACCCTGACGATCCATAATTATTTTAAATTTCACTGCTCACTGAATAACAGCTGACTGTTCCTGTTACATTTCTGCAGGTTTATTGCAGAGTGCTGACTTCCTGGTAAAAACTCTGCTTGCGTTGCAAAGAAGAGGAAGTCTTGGCCCAAAGATCATGGATGGACATAAAGAACTTCTTAAACAACACCATTATCTCTTTAAACCAAAGGTTCAACGCAGATAAAGAGCTGAAGTGAATTTTTTGGGCAACATAAGATTATGTTTAAGTTAACTATAATTTAATGTCAATAGTTATGTTTTAACTCTGTTTCAGTATAAAACCATACAAGACATAATGCAGCAACTAATGTTTATTTTTATCATGCATTATTTTTATTTATTTTAAGTAAATTGTTAAAGAAAATTCCACACATCAGTGTTGTGGCTGGCACTTTTGCCTCACATGATGATGGTCTGTCCTTTGACTGAGGACCTTTCTTTGTTTTGTTTGCATGCTCTCCCCGTGTTTGTGTGGGTTTTCTCCAGGTTTTACAGTTTCGTCCCACAGTCCAAAAACATGCAGGGGTTAAGTGGACACTCTAAACTGACCGTCGATGTGAATGTGAGAGTGGCTGGTTGTTCGTCTCTGTGTGTTGTTCCTGTGATGGACTGGCAACATGTCCAGTGTGTACTCCGCCCTTCGTCCTTTGTCAGCCGAGATTGCGCCTCAGATTGCTGAGATTGCTCCAGTGCCTTGTNTATATTTTTTTTTTTTTTTACTGAAAATGATTTTTGAGGTTGATTTGTATTTTTAAACATTAGTTCATAAGTGTGCATTTTGTACAGTATTTGGATCATCACATATTTTATCTAAAAGCCACACATAACTGTAAAAAAAATCTTTCAGACCTTCAAAATATTTTAAACACTATTTATGTGGGTAAAAAAAAAAAGAAAGATGATAAAATAATTTGGCCAAAAATTAAATCAATGGCTTCTCTCTTAAGAAGGTCCCCCCTTAATTGGTTAGACTAACTTTCTCAACTTAATTTTTTAAAGAAGCTGAAGTGGAAACTAACATCAGGGCATCCTTATCTGGAAACGTATCTGTAAGCTCAAGAGAAATGGCGGTCCTCAAATCCATAGTACATTTGCTCGGTCCTCTCCTTGATACAGGAATGTGTGTGTGTATTCCACAATAATAGTCTAGTCACTCTTTACACACAGTTTTCTACCTTCGCCGTCTCTATTTCTGTCACTCACACACACACATACAGAGAAAAGTTAATTCCTCTGATTACTGATTCGCACAACCAACAACACAGCGGCACAGGTGGTTTGCCCCAGGCTCTCTTTCCCTTCTCCTCCTCCTCGTCAATCAGGGACTGAAAAAGTAAAGTGGCAGAAAAGCAGGGGATGAATGTGCTAACATGTGAAAGCATAATGAAAGTCTCCCTGAAGGTAAAGACGAGGGATTGCAAAGCGAATCCAGGCTTAGCAGCCAGCTGGAACACTTATTTTGCATACACGCACATGATATGGCACCATATTGTGGTTTATGTTCCTGTGTCGGAAAGCTCCGAGCATCATGGAAAATGTGGCAAAAAAAAAACAAAAAAAAAAAACATACAAACATTAAACTCAGACACGCTGGAGGACGACAAAATGGAGAATGGTTTTAGGAAGTCGGCGATGCTGATGTTACTGATGCAAGAAATTACTGAACTGAATTTCAGGAATTTCAGTAAAAACAAAAAAAGGTTGTGAGAGTTTTCTTGTGTTTCTAAAGTATAAATTATTACTTTCAGGTTGATATGATTGTTTTAAGGCTTTTATTTTATTTTATTATTTTTGTTTTGAAGAGTTCCTTACTTACCTAACAAGACTTTTATATATATGTTACGAGTCCCAAGTATGGGAGACCACATTAACAAATATGAACCTGTATAAAGCAGGTGAAGAATAGAGACATAAGGAAAGGAAGAGACAGCTTTGGCTTTTCCCTTAACAGATTGCCTCTCATTTATTAAACATCAAGTGTCATAACAGTTATAAAAGCACAATCTGTATCTTTTATCCCATCTCAGCGTTACGTAGTTCAATTTCACATTTTCCCAAATCAATCAAATCAATGCTTCAGACTCAACAATACATCATCTGATCCTTTGTTCTAATCAACACATACTCTTTGTAATTAATTCACTCTTGGGAAACAAAGGTTCGGCCCCATCCCCAATGTAAATGTTGCACCACAATATAATAAATCATTGAAAGCAAATATACTGAGTAAAAATAATTTCATTCATAAAAAAAGAACAGAAAATTGTGGTCACCCTACTTTAGGTGTGCCACATATAAGTGGTAAAGTAGTTTTTTGAATTAAATAAGTAAAAAAAAAAAGGGAAACACATTAATTACCAAATAGTTTCAGCTGTTTTATTGCAGTTATTTTTGACAATTCTTTGATTTTTTTTTGGAAGTAAAATAGTTTGTTGTGACAAAATCTCAAAGATCAAATATTGCCATTGTACACTTCTAAAAGCGTTTGTCCAAAACAACAGACAATGCACAAGAGTGGTGAAGACGAGTGCAGATGAGGTGGAGAAGGTGGTGATGTGTGACAGAAGCATCAATAGCAGCAACGATGAAAGGGAAAGTCTACAAGACGGTCGTGAGACCTGTTGTGATGTATGGCTTAGAGACGGTGACAGGAAGGTTCATGGATGTTGTGAAGGAGGACATGAGGACAGTCGGCGTAACACAGGGACACAAAGTATAGAGCAAGATGGAGGCAGATCTGCTGTGGTGACCCTTAAAGGGAGAAGCTGGAAGAAGAGATTGAAAATTTCTGGAAAGAACAGATATATTGTAAATGTTACTTTAACTTTGTGAATCTTCAAATGTCTCTAGATGTGCATATAGCAGTGTTTTTTCCCCCTTTAATCTTTACCTATCAGTCTGAACAATATTCTCATCACAAAGTCTTGTAGACCATGGGGAACTTTTTAGTAAGACTTGTATTTAAAAGTCTTTCCGAGTACTGCTATCAGTGCTACAATTTTTTTTTTTTTTTTTTTTTTTGGGATGAAAGGCAAATCCTCAACCTCAAACCCAGGCAAACTGCCTGACCAGGTTTCAATGTATATGAAAGTCAAATTTTAAAGTGAATGGAAAAGAAACTGCACTTCACTCTCTTAATCAACACTAAACTCATAAGTGAAGAAATGTGTGAAACCCAAATTGGTCACGACATCCTCAGAACCTGCTGCTCTCTGATGATCTGCTGAGAGAGACTCAGTGTTACACCTAACCTCATGAGCTGCCTGCACTTAATTTAAGCTGCTCCCTCCCCACACACTTCAAATCAACTGGCATGCCCAAATGCATCTGAGCCAAAATGTCAAAATGTAGTTCACTTAAGTACTGAGTAGCCAATGAGGAGGATATTAATAAAACAAACATTTCATCTTAGAGCAGGTCAACTAATCCTCTCCTTCCCCTGTGATATGTGTGCTGGAGTAACATGCACATGCATGTAACTGAGTCTGTGCAGAATATGAAATGCTTCACTTTAACATTCAGCCTGCATCCCACAGAGATTCATATTATGGACTTGACTTCTGAGGAAATGCACTGTAATGAAAAGAAACTGTGGCTTGAAGTGAAAAGGTTTAACTCTCTCTCCCGATATATTTAACACAATAAAATGCACAGGCAAATAAAAATGGATGAACCATAAGGACACAGAATATATGAATGACCATAAATGTGTAATGATGAGGACAATGGGGCTCGTGCATAACACTAGTGAGCACTGAATCATGTGCACACATTCACAGCAGATAATTTTGGACATTTAATACAGTATTAGAACTAAGGCAGGTTTGACCCGGTCAAATAAACCTGGTTAAGATTCTCTTATTAACTCTTCTTTTTAATCATCAATAGTATCTAAATAATATCAAGAATGTGTTGAAATTACTATTAAATGAAATATACCTAAATATATTATGATTATATTTTATTTTGTATTGTTATTTTTATAAAGTTAATTTTATTTATTCTTCTTTTGCATCTGTTCTCGCGTTGCTGTAAAAACAAACAAAAAAAGAGAGAGAGCTCTAAGTGTTGGGAAACACTTGCATTTTAGCAATTGCATCAGATTGTTTCCACTGCAAAAGGCTGGTAGACTGGTGCAGTGGAAACAATCTGATCCTGAACTTTGACAAGACCAAGGAGATGATCATCGACTTCAGGACAAATCAGCCCAGTCACTCTGTGGAGGTGTTCAGCAGCAATAAATTCCTGCAGATAACAGACAGTCTGGACTGGGCACAGTCTGGACTGGGCACAGACAGTCTGGACTGGGCACATTTCAACCCTGGCCAAGGGAGCCCAACAGCATCTCCATGTCCTACGACTGCCATCCTCACTTTCTACCAGGGTGCATCGGCAGCTCCAGAGCCTCAGACAGGAAGTCTCTGCAGAGAGTGGTGAGGGACTTCTCTGCCTTCCATCGAGGACATCACACATAGTCGCTGTCTCAGTAGAGCCCGGAACATCATAGAGACTCCACCTACCCCCTCCATGGACTGTTCTCCCTGCTGCCCTTTGGGAATAGGTTTCGCAGCATCAGAACCAAAACAGCACGGTTTTTTAACAGTCTTATTCCCCAGGCCATCAGACTCCTGAACTCTTAATAATCCCGCCTTTCCTCCCTCCCCAAACATGCACGTAAAAAAAGCGAACTCTTAAATCTGCCCCGGACTGCATAACAATGCCCTGTGTGCAATAAGTCTGCTTTTATTCTGTTGCCATATTGCTGTGCAATATCTATTTTACAGGATGCTATTTTTTATGTATTTTTTAAGATTTCTTTTTTAGATTTTTATTCTATTTTATTCCATCTGTCCGGTTGCAGGCAAGATGCAACAACATTTATTTCCTAATGTACATTTAACATATGTATGTTCTGAATGACAATAAAAAGTTTTTTTTTTCTATTCTATTCTATTCTATTCTATTCTATTCTATTCTATTCTATTCTATTCTATTCTATTCTAAACAATTACTAAAGAAAATATTTAAGACATTATTCCACAATTTAAAAAAAAAAGAGTTGCAGCATTAGACAATGAAAGCATCTGGTTAAGAATAAGAAAAGTTCTTTTTTTCCCACTTTCTGTAAAAACACACTATATCCTTTTAACATGAGAACCATCAGCAACACATCTTCAGACATTAATCTACTGATTGGGGATCACCCCTTTGAGAATTTCACCTCAAATGCTTCTAAATAAAGTGACTTATTAGTTATAAACAAATGTGACCTGGGAGAAATTGCATTTTGAATGAAATAAAACTGAAATATAACAGTTGCAGTTGTGTGGTAAAGTCATTTTTGGGAGACATTGTTGGCATATTGGTCGGTGATATGGTAAAGGTGCAATTTCCTTATTTACTCAAACGACTGTCTGTAACATCAAAACCAATTTCATTGAACATCATGGTGAGTTTAGAGGGGCGTGTTGGCGAGTTAAGAGAAAAATCTTTAACTCCATCTCGATGTTAATTTGGCATCATTTCACAACATGTTTATGTCCAGACTGGAGGAAAACAATAGGAATGATGGATGAGACATAAAGACAGACTAATTTGCTCACACAAGGGATACACATCCTTGACTAAGAGGGTGCGTGAACAGCCGGTGACAATGTAAGGTTCTGATTTTGCTGATGTAATGGAAGTGACGTGGCCACCTGGTCCTCTGCTGCAGTCGGACTCACTGCTTCTCTATTTTTTTTCTTTCCTGATAAAAGCTTGCAAATAGGAACTGGATGGAATTTGGCCACAGCAAAGAGAAGATACTAAAAGACTTCACTTGCTCACTGGCATGAATAAAATAATAATAAAAAACAACTGTCTATTCTGAAGTCCAAATTATATTTTTACATGAGTGACAGCAAACAGAACAGGCAATGCAAAATCTAAAAAGTTGCCATTTCTGTTTTATTTTACACTGCACCTGCAGTTATGTCAAATGAATTTGATACTTTCTAAAAACTGTTTATTCAATGGATTATAATTGTGAAGTTATTTTTTTTACCCCACTAAGATTCCTGGAATCTTAGCAGTAAGACGTGGAACAATAAAGGAAAATTCTTAATTAACACAGCCAACTCCCAAAAAAAAATCCCAAAGACACAAGCTTTAAATGGAAATCATAATATGTTTAAGTCTCTAAAAAGGGCAGGTAATTTGGTTTTTGAGAAATCCCAGACTGAGTTTTGTTGATGTAAGATGAGCTCACTGTTTAGTGCTTTGTGGCTCACTAAAGCAGAGGCAGACTTACGGGAACACAGACCTAAGAGCAGGCAGTTATGGTTGGAGATTAAAACCACATTAAATGTTATTATGAAACAGTGCAGCTCTTTCCACTCCAAGGTTAAGTGTATTCATATCCATTTAAGGGACAATGTGCAGTAGGCTGCATTTAAGACACTGTGATGAGAGTTTTAAATTCAATACAAAGGGCTTCAGGACTCTGTTGAGTTGACTGCAAAGATGCACATGCACAGCTTAATAGATTGTAGATTGTTGACAAGTAGATTTAAGTATTCACCCCTGCCTTGTTAATAGTGCAATGCCCCCTTAAATCAGATTATAGAACATCTGAATGAGGAAGAACTGGTTACACTGTGCGATGAACAATATCAATGACACCATGACAGAAATCAGATAAAAATGTGTGCCATATATTGGGAAAATAAGTAACCAAACAGCAGTCTTTGTAGTCAGTGCTTGATTATTGATACAAATGTGACACTATAAATTGCATTAATTGTTATTGTGTGTTTTTTTTTTTTTTTACACCAAACCAGTGTCAATCTTCTTTATTTTTTTTTAACCCTAGAGGGCAGGAAGTTCACAAAAGTGGCCAAGTATAAGGGCTTCACTTTGAATATTAAAGTGCAGATTAAGTGTGGTGATACTGAAGTTGGATGTAACAAGTAAACCAGTTTAATGACTTTGCTCATTTAGCGCACTTCTTTCTAAGTTTTAAAACTTAAGCTCAACACTGTTTAGATATCGACATATATTTAGATTTCCTTAATATGTTAAAATGACTTTTAGGGGCCCCAAGTCAGCCGCTTAGTATCTTATGCTGGAAAACTAAGTAGACCAATTAAGAACATGTAAATAAGGTAATTGAATTAAATGAATTAAATGAGGTGAATAAGGCAAATATAATAAAGAACTAATCAAAATAGGGTAAATAAGGACAAGGAGTTAATTGTCTTTGATTTATCAGTATCATTAATTACTTGGATTTGAGAGGAAAGGGTTGGCTGTCCAAGTGAAGGGAATCGGGTCAGTAGTTGAAAGCTGTGTACTCATGCACATACTGCACAGCACGCCATGAATGAATCTAATGCATGGTCTCTACTGCATCCTACTTACTGGTTGCAGCTACTCTGATTGGACACTTGGTCATCGCACTACCTCCCAGTGTTAGGAGGAAGTCTAAAACCTGTGAACATATGTGTTTTGACCTGAGTTACAGATTAACCGAGTGGGTACTGGAAAATCACATATTGGTAAAAGTACAGTACAGTTTCACTTAATTATGGAATAATAAGCAGTATGTAGTAACACATGAACATAACATGCTATACAGTTTGACACATTTTTTTTAACAATACATACCGTGGTGATTATTACACAAACTACAAATACATATTTCATCGAGGCATTTTATTACAAAATGTTGAAATGTACTAAATGCCATGTTATTATATGAGGTTTTACAAGGTATTTAAAGATAAACATTTATTAAAAATAAATGTTTCCTTATTTGTCTAATTAGTCCTTCTTAGATGCCACCCATCTCTACCAACCTGTCGCTGTCTTTTCTTTAAAAAGCTGTTCAACCTGAAAAAAATCCTGAATAAAAAAAAAAAAAGAAAAAAAGTTGATTCTTTTAGTCACTATCATGTGGCTTGCCTGTGTTTGTGTGAAAAAAAAAAAAAAAAGAAAGATGTATCTGTGGTGACACCTGCTTGCAGTTGTGCAGGATTGTAAACCAATGACTTCAACACTAGCTTCACCAAAGCCGTCTATTTGAACCATAGGTCATTGTTTTCCAACATCAGGCCACCAAATGTCTTCCTTTGTCTTTTTTATAAAGATGTGATGCTAAGAAAATTGTTGAAAACCCAATGACCACATGCTAATATTTCATACACTGAAACATTGGTGGATTATTGTGATACATCAGGTTTCACTGACATTGTTCCATCTACAGGGCAGAGATGGAGCATCAGCTCTATAACCCCTCTCTATAACACCCACCTGCACATTAGCTTGACCCCATTACAGCTCTACTGGCTATAGAGTTTTAACAAGCCCGACACACACACAGGTGGGGAGAGAACACAGACATTCCCCTCTGACAAATACACTCAGGACCATCTTGGTTAATGCCACAGGGTTAAATGTGCACCTTATACTGGATGTGATAATGACATGAGTCCACCCTGCCCAATACATGGATGCTTTAGTAGTTAATGCCATAAATGCCAAAATTCCAGATGCTAGAACAGTATGGATTCTTTAAGTATTTGTTCCAAGTTTTCTGGCATTAAATTCAGCAAACATGAACAAACAGCACACCCACTGTTTGACCCCCAGATATGTAGTTAAACCCACAGATCTGGGTTATAAAAACTTATGTCAGATCGAATGTGGAAATGTTATGGGAATGTGAGGTAATACAAAATTGATGAAGGAAATATTAATCAAAACATTATCTGCTGATGTGTAGTGAAATATCAGCGCAGGTGCTCTGGTCCGCTATGTCCAGGGCAAGCCATTGATCACATGGAGACAATGATTGTTAAAATATGTAAAGCTGCAGACTGACCAGGCTGTTGGTCCAGTTGGTGGATCCTTCAAGGCCTGACCAATCCCAGAAGGCTTATTATTGTGTAGAAAATGGAACCCCATAATGAAATGTACAAAGGATATACTTTTCAATATAGTTACCAGGCTTTAACTCAACTGAGTGGCACCATATAACATTACACATTTAAAAAAAGTCCACATATCTTAAGAGCTATTTCCACCAAACAACACAGCTCATTTCAATTCAGCATTATTCATTTCCAATGCAAAACACTGTGAACGGTACAAGGATAAGTGATCTGTACCGTCTCAGTTTTTGGCCCCCTTCTATTGGATACCAAGCCAGCTCCTACAGGGTGGAGTTAGACAAAATGGTCTTTTCCCTGCACTCAGCTTAACTGTTATTTTCTATTATTGTCCCTATTTTCATGCAGTAAAATAGACAACTATAGACACTATGATAGCACATGCACATTATTTACCTAGGCCTTTGCACCATCACCAACTCTGCCCTCAGCTCCTGTTGATGACCTTGTCAATAGCTTGAGTTACAACTGTCATTAGAACTAGAACCAGAGGTAGAACTATCATCGATTAAATCGTCTCAATGAGGACCAATGTTTTATCAGGAAAGAAAAGATCACCTTGAAGAAATGCCACACTGGTTAAAGCTCAAAAAAAGAGTCTGCAGACAGACCAAACTAAGTTGGTGAAAAACTAAACTCAAAAAATCCAAGTTTACTATGACATCTATAAAGAGACCCTTCACATCTATAACTGGGAAATGAAAAAGGCAAGGCAGTCATTTTTCTCTGAGATTATCAATAGAAACAGTAATAATGTCCAAATATTGTTTTCTGTTGTAAACAGGAGCATCAGTCCCAGCTGAACTGCTGTCCAAAAATCATGCAATGACTTTTGCAGGGAAAGATCATCGAAAGAGTTGTTTGGTTTTGGTGCAAAACAATCTTTTTAATGAATTTTAGTTTGGAGTTTGAGCATACCACAGCACTGAGACTGCACATGTTAGAGTCTTAAATGACATACATCTGAATAATGACGAATCCAAAACCTCTGTCTTGGTATTACTGGACCTAAGTGCCACGTTCGACACAGTAGATCACAACATACTGATTGACAGATTGAAAAAGTGGGTGGGACTTACTTGTACTGTGCTAAACTGGTTCAAATCGTACTTACAAGATAGGGATTACTTTGTCTCAGTTGGTAATCATGAGTCTGAGCGAAGATGACATACAAGGTACCTCAAGGGTCCAGCATCTACATGCTGCCTCGAGCTCACATTATAAAATATTACAGTATCTCTTATCACCTTATAAATGCAGACAAGACAGAAGTGATTGCTTTTGGCCCCAAAAATGAAATATCAAAGGTCAGTGCTCACCTTAATTCTATGTCATTGAAAACTACAAATCAAGTCAGAAATCTTGGTGCAATTGCTGATTCAGATTGAATTTCAACAACCACTTAAAAGCTATTACTAAGTCTGCCTATTACCACCTGAAGAACATCACAAGGATCAGAGGTTTTCTGTCCAAACAAGGAACAGAAAAAACTGATCATGCTTTCATTTTCAGCAGACTAGATTATTGTACATCTCTTATGAAATCTATCAGGCAGCTGCTCCGCTGCTTGCCCAGAATGCTGTTGCCAGAGTCCCGACTAATACCAGGAAACTGGACCATATCACACCGGTCCTCAGATCACTACACTGGCTTCCTGTGAGTCAAAGGATTAAATTTAAAATCTTACTCTTGGTTCTCAAAGCACCAAATGGTCTTGGACCAAAATACATCCTAGACTTATTAGTTCTAATATGAAGACGATTAGTACGAAGCATTCAGAGCCTTTCTTAATGCATTTCTAGTGCTATACAAATAACTTGCCTTGCCTTGCTTTACTCAAACCCCTGCTGTCTGTGCTGTTTCCATGCTGCATATTAGGTCTCTCTCTCAGGTCAAAGAGAAAGAAGGCCATGCAGTTTCATACTCATTTAATCTTTGATGGACTATTAAGATTAAATATTATGCCATTTTCTAAATTCTATTGGATTAATTTACTTTGTGGTCTGTCCTCTTTAAGACCTCCACAGTGGTTGGTGGTTTTGTTCTGTTCTGGCAGCATCTGGGGTTGCCAAATTCTTCAGATAAAACCACAATCTGGCAAAACCTGCACCATTGTGTTCCTAGTTCCCTAGGATGAACCTGCAACTGTGAACCAACCACAGCCTTGTGATCACACCATATTAATACTCTTTGATTTTACTGTTCTTGTGACCATATGCCCCTCTTATTTTCCTTCCGTTTCTGTCTATATGATACCAACTACATGTCTGTCCTTGGAGAGGGATCAAATTCTTCCTGAGGTTTATCCCATTTTTCCCTGGTTAAAAGGGTTTTTCTTCACTCTGTGAGAGTCTTAGGATATATGGTGTGACCTGCTTTTCAGACTGTGAAGGCCTCAACGCAAACTGTGATAAAATTGACTTGACTTCAGTCCACTGATTAATTAACAACGAAATGTCATTTTTGCACAGTAATAATAAAAAAAACAATGATGCCTTGTCTTTAAGTTCTTCAAAACACCATTGTGTGATAAACAGCCACATGCTACATGTCCTTCATTATTACCCTCCATACATGTGTCACTTTTTTCTTCTTCCGCACTACACTGTCACATTATGACAGCACGCTATTTAAATATCCAACACAGTCAACACCATCCAGCCCACCAGCAACAGGAATACAATTCAGATCAGTGTGTACTGTTCCAAACCACAAAGTGATGAGCAGAACTGTGAGGAAATGTTTGATGCTGCTTGTGATTTGTGCAATATCATGTCTCCAGCTGCAAGTCTGTCGCTAAGCAACAGCATTAACGTGATAGGAAAAACCCTGTAGACCAGCGTAGACTGCATCCTCTGAAGGAGGCAGCCCCTGAACTGTGACCCAGCTTATGCATCTAATGTGTTCTTTTGGATTTATTTATGCAAAGGATGCCAAAGTAGTAACAATGGTAAGCTGTGCCGAAACAGCAAAAAGGTTCTTTGATTCCTCTAGACATCGTGGAATAGCCTCTTAGTGACTCTAACTTAAAGCTACTTCTGAGAGTTTCCTGCCACAAAAGGTAAATATTCCCTAATGATTGACCTCTGAGTGAGCTCAGATTTAAATGTCACATAACACAGTGTACCTGGACCTCCTGCCAAATTAAATGAAAATCATACCATCAGTCCATATGTTGTAGTTACTTTGGGCAAGACACTGAAACTGATTGCTTCTGATAACTATGCTGGCAGTAAAAGGAAGTCAGAGGCAAAACTAGTGGAGGACGCAGTTGATGAAGGTAAACTACCTTCATGAGCTGTGGCTGCATCATTTAAATGTTTTATGGCCTTTTTTCATGTTTACTATTTTATCTTCAGTTGATCTGAAGCCTGGTTCTTATATCAAAACATTTCTGTGGACATTTGTTGGCAATTTATACCCCCTTCCAAAACATTTGTTCCCGGTGTGCAATGAAACCTTTCATAGGTTGGCCCAGGAACATACTTAAGGATGGAAGGGAGCATTTGTCAGCAGCATGTATGGAATGCTATTTTTAAGAAAATGGATTGCATAGTGAAAAAATGGCATGTATATATGCTACTTTTGGGAAACAATGTTTTAGCCCAGCTCTCTCACATTTGCATTCCCTGATATCTTTGTCAGTCTTGTGTTTGGAGCTTGTTTGTTTGTCTGTGATTGTACACATTGTAATATATACTTAATCAAATAATGTGGATGAAGACAGTTCCTGAAACAGCACCACGTTTAAATTAAACACACGAAAAAGATCTGTGTCCTTGTGGATAAGATCTTTGTTTTTACACAGCTTAAAAAAATATATTGAAAGAACATATGATGGTGCATGATGTGTTTGCTAGGCAAGAAATTTAATCAACACATGAAGTGTCTTTTTTAAATCAAGTATTATCTCAAATGTTAAGCTCTAAATATTCCATTGTGTCTTTGTCCTTTCAACCCATCACGGCTCAGTGTACTTACATCACTGGCTGCTCTCCTGCAGGTTTTCCTTCCTCCCAGAGCCTCATAGCCAATGCTGATGAATCCTGATGTCATTAGTGTTGATGTCATGTGACAGTGATGAAACAAGATAACAAAAATCAATAAGCCAAGCTTCCCCAATCCTGTAATCTTCTATGTTTTGTTCTAACCACTGATTGGCAGAGTTGGATTACAGCAGCACAAGATGCTGGCTCAGTGCATGTACACAATGAGCAGGACAAATGATTTAATCAAACACAAGATTAATTGAAACTATGAAAACAAGGGCTGAAGAGTGTGGGGAAAATGTTTATTTGCTAATCCTTTTGCAATTTCTATTTTTTAATGGCATTTAGGGATGGTGTTGCATATTGCAACCGCTGCATGCCATGTCATGTAATATAAATATACAGCAATTCTTAGTACATTAAAACATACATTTATATGTTGTATACAATCCCTGGAGGTACCTCCCCTACAATTTACATACTTATCTACTCTATATTCAAATCTATGGTTGAGAATGTCAAGAGATAATTGTTTACAAAATGTATTATAGTTTTTTTATTCACATACTGATTTAAATATAGAATTTGAATGGCTCCTGCAGAGATATAATATGGGCTAGGGCCACTTTTGTTATTCATTTGTGATTCTCTGTTCAGTTTAATGTGTTTATAATGCTGTTTTTTTTTTAAGCTTGAACACAAATCAAATGTAATTTCAGCGCAGTTCATTGACGCCAGTTTATCCAGTCTAACCACCACACTTCCTTCAGGCCCTCCTTTATAGTCAACTTTTTAAATTACTTCCGCAGACACAGATCAATACCCTTCCTTTTCTCTCTCTCTCTCTCTCACAGCACCAACTTAGACAAATTGTATTTATCTACTTCATGTTGCTACAAATAGACAGGATGGAGGAGAAATGACAGCAAGATGCAGGAAGAAAAAGTCAGTAAAACTACAACTTGTTATGAACCTTGCTGCCATTCCATCACACCAGTGAGGAGCGCAGCATGTTGACTGTTTGGGGGATTGGAGAGAAATGGGTAAAGGACACAATGGGCCTTGATTTAATAGCTGAACATTCTCAGTGTCACCCAAAGAACAAAGTAGCAAACTTTGTCGTAAAGATTGCAAGTGCTGCCTTTGATCATAATATTACACTTGACCTTCCTCTTACATCTCTCTCTCTCAATATGTTTCACTTAAATACTGCGGCCTAAAGATAGTAAGGAAAATGTTTTCTTTTCTCTACATTTTTGCAGCTTCGCCAGTATCTTTCTTTTTCTCTCAAAGACAGAAAAAATGTGGCAGATGCAGCATCTCTTAAGAAAATAACCCTTTCATATAAATATGTGTGTGTGTGTGTGTGTGTGTGTTTGTAAAGGCGGGACCATGTGTCCTTGGAGGGCCCACACTGACTCATGAATGTCTGACCCAGCAGCTGACAGTGATTGGCTATTGTGGTGAGGCGAGTGGCCTTGTCTGTGCTCATTGCAGCCCAAGCCTCTTATCCCACTCCTGCCACCAGACAAAGAGGTTTGGAAAAAACAAAAACAAAACACATGGAACAAATAGCTCTGTGGCTATAATTGCCTGCAGCAGGTCTGTATTAGTTTAATTGAGGATGTGATAGCTTGGCCATCAGTTTCATCCTTGAAATGAGGAAATCCATTTCCCCAAGGTTCACATAATAGTTTTCATGGGATTTGTGTTCACGGACAGACGGGGGATACAATCGTGTCAAATGCTGGATATATGGAACAAATAATGGTGCATCACTTGTAGGACCTATTCCAAAGGAAAAAAAATCTACTTATAAAACCATGTCATGGTTAAAGGGATAGATGTAATGCAAAAGTGTGCTTCTATGAGGATTATTGCAGACTGAACTGGCCTGATTCACCAAGACCAGCACTCATTTAAAACATGGCTGCCACATGACACCTGGACCAACAGATTTCAGCCACTTAGGGCTCACTAAAAAATAAAATTAAATAAATGGTTGACATCAATGTTCAATGTCAGAGTAATAGCTTGTATCTCTGGAGAAATACAGGGAGAAATGTGGGTTCACAATCCAAAAAATGCAGTAAGTTGCAGTGTCTTGTGTAAAACTATTACACAAAAACCTTGACATACATCAAAGTGACCTTTATTTTGTATTTTATAGGAAATGCATTGCATTTTCAAAACAGTGAAGGAAACAAGTGAGTGCTATGAACCAGAGCAAGGGTAAGACTTAACAAAAACAAAACTGTTAAATTCAAATTTATGTATACCCTCTCGGAAATTTCTACATTTTGTTTTCATAGACCAAGCTCACACGACATTGTGAGCAAGTGACCTCTAAATTAGTGGCAGCAAGAAGGACATGAAGGACATGAAGGACATGAATAGTGGAGTTATTTTATGTAAGTAAGTATTTTATGTAGTTAAGGATTTGTGCATTTTGCTTGTAGTTATTTTTTTAAATTATTTATTTAACCATACTTGTTTTCTAACGTGTTTATTTTGTCCTTCCAGTGGCCTGTAAGACAATATGAGACACTCCAGAGGACCGTCAGATACAAGCAACACAACCTTGTCTGCAAGGCAGTGGCCATTAAGAATTCAGCCCACAGCAGACAGAGATGGAAGAGGATAAGAGTTGTCCTAGTCATTTCACAGATGATGGTCTCAACACAAAACCCAATTTTAGGGATCAAAGCAAAACATGCATATAGACAGAAATGTTTATTGTCAGTGTCAACAGAGCAGAACTAATAATATTACTTGTGATTACAGCTGCTGGAAAAGAGGAATGTCTTGGCCAGCACAGAGGTTGTGGACTTTTGGAGGTTCATCACAAAGGACATGTCAGATGAGGACAGCACCATGGGGTCACTGGATGGATGGTCAGAACTCCATCCTTCAGGAGTCCAGAGCCCTCTGACTTGTGTATGAGGTTTTGAGAGACTGGAGGGGAACCCAAAATATGTGACGACTGCATCGGGGTCACCCGCAGGCAGATTGCCACACCATGACCCTGATGCTGCAAGATGACATTTGAGGCCTGATGCATAGCTGCTAACCCGCAGGAAGACTACTCATCTGCTTTGTATTTAGGTCCAGTGTGTGAGCCAGACCAGGGAACCACATTTTTGCACTGATGTCTTGATAAATAAAGCATATGTTTTTTTTTAATATTATACTATAACACATGTATTATGACCTACACATCTTTGAGTCTAGTTAGTTTAGTTAGTTTAACATGTACTGAATGTATAGTTAGTCCGACATGCTTTGTATGTGTGCATTGACTTTGTTTTTTTATGTCTGTGTGCGATAAGATCGCAAATGTTCACGAGTGTTCTAATGGTAATTAGCAGTCACTCCATGCCTCTGAATATTCTATTCTCTCTAGCCTGCTAGTGCTGCATGAACGATGTTGCTTATGCATGTAATTAGCTCATGTAAGGTGGTACAATTCTATTTGCGCAGATGCTGCATGTTATATGTACACTGAAGCCTGAAGGCTGTTCTTTGTTTTATATTTCTAAATGTATGCTGCTCCAGTCCAAATGTGAATGTATATAAAAGGTGAATTACAAATGAATATGTTTGCGGCTTAAGATCACAGTTCATTCCTTATGGGAATAAGATTGAAAAAGATTTAAATGTTTTGCATGAATATATTTTTATAATTTTTGTTATCAGAGAAATCTGAGCATTTCACTTGGACGCTGCACGTCATATGTACACCGGAGCCTGAAGGCTGTTCTTTGTTTTATATTTCTAAAGGAAATAAAGGTGTGTGCACATCAGTCCATCTTGTGTCCCCCTAACTTCCTAAAACCCCTTACACAAG
This sequence comes from Brachirus orientalis, assembly GCA_016785285.1. Lineage (NCBI taxonomy): Eukaryota > Metazoa > Chordata > Actinopteri > Pleuronectiformes > Soleidae > Brachirus > Brachirus orientalis. The sequence continues at coordinate 2,676,636 of JAFBJR010000099.1, read as the reverse complement.
CACCCTTTCTAGCTTACTGAGAGTAAGTTGAAATGACCAAATTGCTCTGCCAACTGTGCATCGACTGGATCTAACAGTTTAAAGAAGTTACATTGGTTGGAATGAAGGTGCATTTCCTGTGTAGCACTTGGGGGGGTCCCCGGATATGGGGCATCTAGATAATCTCAATGTCTATGTCATGAATCTACCAAAGACAGTTGTATAAATCTGCTGAAATATTTCATTATATTTCTTTTTTAGATCTTTAGATTTAGATCCTTTTTTGACAAAATCTACAGTAGCATCCCTGGAACACTAACTGTACTAAAGTACAACCTGTTCCTTGTGAAAGCACTTCCTTGTGAAAGTACTTGTGCATGTTTCAGAGGAGACAGATGCAGCCATTTCCTCAAGACTCAGCAAAGTGTTCTCATATTGTCTTACCACTGCCTGAATGGCTGCTATACTTTATAAGCCATCGTGTAGGGCAGAGGGGCTTCAGAGTTTTGAAACTCCCCTCTTCAGACTGGGCAATCTCTTTAAAGATTGTCTTGTATTTGCCACACTGATGGTACAGGGAGCCAGGTTTGTGGATAAAATCTAGTGCATGTCACAACATGGCATGATCTACAGGCTGTCTGAATCGCAAGATTGATGCAGTGAAGAAGACAATGAACATAAATAGCAAAAGGTTGCGACTCCCTTAAAACCGCCATTTTTGCAGCTACCCTTGAAGGCAGGACAAGGGCAAATTTAACAGCAGAAGAATATCAGTGGCGACCCGAGCCAAGTCTTTTCCTGTAGTTGATGACACCTCATAAAGACCTATAAAGTCTTTGTGTGGCAGAAGGTCGCTGTCTACATAACAGAGGCATATGGCCTCTTGCACTGTTCCTGACACATCTTGGGCTTCATTCATAGTGATGGACTACTGCAATGTGGGAAGCCCATGTATAGAGCTTGAAATTGTCCCACCAATAGCATTGGCCATAATCTTTAAAATCTAACTTTGAATTTCTGGACTTGTGTAATTGTTTGAGGGCTTACTGAGCCTTAGCTTCAGCACATCATCATCCTCAGCTTTATACTGAAGTAGCTGAACAAGGTTGCCCTCATCACTTACATGACCATGCGATGCTAGACCCTGGTGAGCAAGAAAACAAATCAATTTAATTATTTCGAGCAAGCATGATCTTGTTGCTCTTTGCTGCTGCTCCCTAACACTGGATAGCTGGTACTTCATCTCAAGTAGGGAGCAGTTCCAACAATCCGTAATGAATTTCCAGAGAGGGAGATCAGTATGTATTACTTTTGTATAGGGAACAACTTATACAAAAATTATTTATTTTACATGATCCATAATATTGTTATTTTGTATTTTCCACACTAGGGTAAATTAAACCACATAGGCACTCAAACTGACACTCCTGCGGTTCGGGGGGCGAAGCACCGCGGAGCAGTCAGTCCGCTCATTGCTGGCCAATCACAAGAGACTCATTGTTCTGGGGGCGGGCATTAGCTCAAAAACAGAGTGCCTGTTCAGATGCTGTCAGAGAGCAGCAATAAACTGGCTTAATCTATGAGGTTTTTGACCATAAATATTATTTAATTTATCTAAGTAGACATCAGTAATCTAAATTTTTGGTTCAAAAAGACCATTCTATGTGACCTTTAAAAAGTAATGGCTTTCATAAAGTTTATACAACAGACAACAATGTTCTCAAAATAAATATTAATTTGAGTATACATTTTGGATTTGGAGCATGAAGGTGAGTCGAGCCTAGGATAATTCACCAACAAGTAGCATATGTAGTTGGCAATTTTCAAATAAATGAGGCTCCATAAATATATGAGACCATCCATGCCACATTTTATTCATTCAACTACTCAGCATCCTTCATCAGTCACCTCAGCAATGGAACTCTCTTCGCTGTCCGTATGTGCTGACCCTGACTCTCTCTCAGTCTCAAGAACCTGCAGTATATCAAGAGAGATGGAAATGTTTGAGCATTGTTTTTTATTGATTTTATTGATTTTATTGATAACTGAAGTAAATGAACTTTAAAAAGTCAAGCAATTAGCATGAAATAACATAAATAAATGATAACTAACCATAATGTTTAAGCTAGCTTTTAGCCGACCTAATATTTACCTGTGCCAAACTTTCCAAAAGAAACTGTTGTGACTTCCATTGTGCCTGGGGACAGAGTAAATATTGCAAACAATTTATCATTAGCCAAAGAATACCAATTTATACTACTGCATCTAAAGCAGATAAATTAAAGCTTTCTTTATCATTGCTTAGCAGAATCTTTAATCTAACGTGACCTAATATAGAGGCTATTAAAAAACTGAACATTTGGAGATGGCACTGGAGCTGCTAAATTTATCTTATTCATTTCCTTTATTGTAAAGCACTTTGACATACCTTTATGTTAAAATGTGCTATATAAATCGCCTTGCCTTTCCTTTCCTTATCCGGCTTTGATTTGAGCAGCCTGCACTGATGGACTCCGCCATTCGACTGCATGCTTTTAAATAATGGTTTCAACAAGGGGGCTTTATTCTGAAATATCTCAACACTATCAGTGTTTGATTTCCTGTCCCGCTTATGCTGAATACTGCTGAATTGACAAGTTATGTTCCATCATCCAAAAAAACAAAAACAAAAGAACACTCGGAAGGAACAGAATGGAATGGAATGGAATGCGACACAAACAGAGTCGGTGGAAGCTGACACAAAATGTGGGGGGGTCCAAATGAATCATTTTGAAATGTGGGGGAACATGTCCCCCTCCAATATAACAGACACCTTCCCCATGATCAAATCTGTGTTGGGGAGGTCTGAATGGGGTCTATATGTCAGTACCTCATATACTTCATAAACCTTAACATGACTATAGGAATGTATGCAGACCCAAAAACAGCATATAAGCAGCATGTTCAAATACAGAAAATAAAGAGAGGGAGAGACAAACTGACATTGAGATGATGGCAGAAGAAAGGACATGTTTTTCCTGAATGTTGAAAGACTTGACTGCCAGTGAGGTTCCTCTGTCTCCACATCCACACTCAGCTGGGTTTGAGGTGATAGAGGAGTGAATTATTTACATTTGATGATTATATTCAAAAACATTCCTGTTTAAAAGCCCTAATGCTGACAATGCCGGCTGAATGGGCAAAAGTTTGCTTGTCAAATTATGAAAACTCTAACAGCAGATGTTGTTGCTTAACTGTTATGTACAAAAGCTGTTATGGAAAAAGGAGACACCATTTATTGTATATGAAATGGACTAAATAACAGAGTTGTGTTTCAATCAATAATTATGTTCATCTGGTAACATGCAACATGCTGATGGCTCTCAAATGCAATAATGGACAGACAAGCTTTTAACTCCTGCAAACCCATTAGACATAATTGCACCCTGAGAAAATAAAAAAATAAGGTAAAATACTGGGGTGTGGGTCCATATACATGGATATTTGTGTGAGAGGGACTTAATAAATGGATTCATCGTTCGGGATCAGACATATTGGTACACTTTCAGTAAAAAATAACAGTTTCACTGTCGATATGATTTGTTGAACAGCATTCAAACTCACTTTCATCCAAATGTTGCATTTGCATCCTGTTACATTACTCTTGTTGGCTCATTCATGTCCACAGTTTTCATAATTGGCAGACGCACTTTTAGAAAATATTCTCCTGCAACTCCAGAACACTGTTTGCAGTTAGAAAATTGGCTGATGTCTTCACAGGATCTTCGTTAAAAAGAACAGTATAGATCTTATCCATAGTTACCTGCCATACCTTGAGAACTGAACTGAACGATGAAGAACAATTTCTTGTTTTAAAGTACCTCATTCATGAGAAATATTAATTGAAAGCTACAGTATATACATTGGTTTTCACATAGGGTATGTTACACTTTAAAATTAGGGAAAAAGCACAATTCATCTGCCTTGATACATGTATGCCAATTTCAAAGGTATTCAATTGTCCTGCTTTTTCAGTCACAACAAACAAAATGTTGTTCAATGGGCCTTATCGTATCTCAGACTGAATGACTGAACTGTATTTTAGATGTAGATTATTCACAATTTGTTTGAGGCACATTGTTTTGTACACACATTTGTGCAAAGGCGATGTTCAAAGGTCAATTATGTCAGTTTATAGACATAGAAGTACAACCCCAATTCCCAAAAAAATTGGGACACTGTGTAAATACACTATGTAAATAAAAACAGAATGCAATGATTTGCAAATCTCATAAACCCATATTTTATTCCCAATAGAACATTTAACAGCATATTGGATGTTATAACTGAGACATTTTAAAAATATGAGCTCATTTTGAAATTGATGCTGGCAACACTTCTCAAAAACATTGCAATGGGTAATGTTTACCATTGTGTAGCATCCCCTCTTCTTTTAACAACTGTCTGTCAATGTCTGGGAAGTGAGGAGACCAGTTGCTTAAGTTTTGGGAAAGGAATGCTGTCCCATTATAGAATCTTGATGCAGGATTCTAGCTGCCCAACAGTCCTGGGCCTTTGTTGCCGGATATTTTGTTTCATGATGTACCAAATGTTTTCTGTTGGTGAAAGGACTGGACTGTAAGCAGGTCAGTTCCGGACTCTTTTCCTGCAAAGCCATGCAGTTGTGATGGATGGAGTATGTGGTTTAGCACTGTCTTGCTGAAATATGCAAGGCCTTCCCTGAAAGAGACATTTTCTAGATGGGAGCATAACTTGCTCTAAAACCTCGATGTACATTTCAGCATTGATGGTGCCTTCCTAGACCACCCTCAGGTGGCACTGCACTAAAAACTGACAACATTCTGTAAAGGATATTACCACTTGAGCTCAGGAACGCTTCGGAAAACCATTGTCAGTTAACACAGTTTGTCACTACATCTACAAATGAAGGTTAAAAGCCTACCAAAGTAAAAACCATATATCAGCAACACCCAGAAACACACTCTGCTTATCTTGGCCTAAGCTGATCTGAGGTGGAGTGAAGCAAAGTGGAAAGGTGTGCTGTGGTCTGAAGAGTCCACATTTCCAGTAACTTTTGGAAATCATGGATGCTGTATCCTCCAGGCTAAAGAGGAAAAGCACCATCCAGATATCAGCTCAAAGTTCAAAAGCCAGCATTTGTGATCTGTGAAGGCACCATTAATGCTGAAAGGTATATACAGGTTTTGGAACAACAATACTACCTAATAGACTGGCCTGCTTGCAGTCCTGACCTGTCTCCCATTTAAAATGTGTATCACATTATGAAGCACAACAGTGACTGATGAGCAATTGAACTCCATACACAATAATGGGAAATAATTCCACCGATAAACCTTCAATTAGTGTCCTCATTTCTCTAACACCTAGTGTTGTTAAAAGAATAGGTGATGTAACACAGTAGTAAACCTGCCCCTTTGTCAGCTTTTTTAGAACATTTTGCAGGTACTCGAATTCCAGAGATCGAGTATAAGACTGAAGACTTTATCAGCCTTCTATGAACTAATTACACAATGGATTCAATGTAACGGTCATTGGGGCAAACATCCTCTGTCTGCTTGCCCCAAAACTGAATAAATTGAACTGCTGCTTAAAAGAAGTTGATCCATCAAACTCTGGCACAGAGAAATGCATTAACTTGAGTGTTATGGTGTGTGTCTTTTGTGTAGTGAAGAAGAAAACCATCACAGCATCTGTTGGGACCTAAGGCTCCAATGCTGCAGACGATGTGGTCACCATCTCCTTAGAGGTTTTAAGCTGTGGGGTTAAGATGAGGGCAAAACATTTAAAATGGAGCTTCATGGCATTTCTACTCTAAGTACACTTCACCATTGATTTATGGCTCTTGAAAAGACTTTGCAGGCAAACAGACCAAGAAAATATGCTTCCTCTAAATGTAGATACTAAATTTATCAAAAAATACAGACTATTTGGAAATAAATATAGTTTAGTGTAAATTTTCTTGTCACAGTGTAACTAGTTTTTAAAGACTACTTTAATTTTAGTCTCTAATAAGCAAAGCAGGCATTACACACTCACACACAGAGTAAGGATCAGTGATAGTAATGATAATGTCAGATCAAACAACTGCTCTAAGAAACAGAACACCAACAATATTGAGTCGTTGTCAATGCTCTTTTCTGCACATTAAATCTCAATCACATTTACAGCTGAAATTAGTTTGAAAAAGTTTATACATAGTTTTTAGCCAACCATTAGCACTTGTTTTAGGCCAGTCTAATTTGGGAATACTTTCTGTAAGATTTATAAAGAGCATGTGACTATATTTTAGATAAAAAATCAAATACGGGATATAATTTATGTTTTTTTTTTTTTTTTTTACCTTTGCTATGAAGCTTCATCAATTCAAATAAGAGGAAACTTAAATTATGGGAAAATGTCCTTTGTTTATGCATATTGTTTAATATTTCTTGCAATCAAGTAAGGAAAATGGCTCACTCTGTGACGAGCAACAAACAAATGCAACTTGCCATTACAGTTTGACTTCAAACTCGAAGAAAACTTATGCCTGCACAGTATAATGATGATGAAAACACCATCCACACTTATTTATATTGATCCCCTTTAAAGAGGACATTCACTGGAAAATCGAATTTGTGATGTTTTTTGGTGTATGTAAAAATCACTAAAGTATCACAATAAACACTTCAGCCACTGAAGTGTTTATTGGGCTTCACTGTTTACCTGAGCTCAAAGCAAGTGAGTTGAGTTTAGTTTTGTAACTAGCACATTTGCCGTGTATCGAACCCTCCCCCAACAGCTACTCCCGGTTGTGGGCATGGACATTCAACCTGAAGAAGAAGTTGAATTAGAACTATTGTAACTGTTGAGAGCAAGATGTCTCAGAAGAAAGGTACAGTTTATTGTTGCTCTGTTGGTGGTTGTCAAAAACAACACCAGACCACCTGATAAGCTAACAGTAGGCAAAGGGTGTGATACGGGCTTGGAGGAACATAGGCAGTGGGAATGGCAAAAAGTACTCCAACTAATAACTGAGGAAAAGGACCAACTGTGGTGAGGGTTGTGAAGCCATAACCAAGGTAAACCCTAATTCTGATTTCTGATTTCAGGCTGATTTCTAATTTCTGCTTTCAAAGTTGGCTCATTCCAGAAATTCTCAGCAACCCAGAATACGGAAGTCTATGGAAAAGTCAGCGGCAGAGATGTTCCCTTGCTGGAGCTTAAACAGTCTTCTTAAAACATTAATTTTTTTTTAATGGAGTTTAAAAAACCTTGATAATTTCTGAAGCACATTCTTCAAAGGAATTCAATACTCTGGAATTAGATTCCCAAAGTGAATTAATCCATTGTGCAGCCATGCCACGTACTAAATTAAGAATGAAAGCAAGATGGGAGTTATCAGAGGTAAACATGCTTGGCTGTAACTTAAAAAAACAGTCTGCACTGTCTGCTTGCAGTCCTGACCTGAGAGCTACCTCGCCCCCAGTAGCTCTGAGAGCTACCTCGCCCCCAGTAGCTCTCAGGTGTGGGTATGACAGGCTCGCGGTTATGGAAAGAGGCAGCTGCTGGAGGCAGAGTGGGAGTCCAGTGAGGAGTAGTCACAGATGGGGATATACAGGAGGGTGAAGGTGGTGCAGCGTGTCTGAGCTGAAGTGTGATCTGTCCCACCCTGGAGGTGAGTGTCTGGATGGCGTCCACGTTATCGCTGAGGACTTGTTTGGGATCCTTGAGCCGCAAACACCTGTTTGAATGATTCATCTCCGCTGAGTCCATAGTCTCTAAACAGCGTGTACTGTGATGATCAGAATGATCGGTAGACGTAACTGAACCCAAATATGCAAAAGTCCAAGTAAAGGTTGAAAAAAAGCAGAATTATAATAACAGAATTCCACACACAAAAAGAAAAAAGTCAACAAAAAACTAACTAAAGGAGCTGAGGTGGCTTGCTTGGCAGAGTCCAGAGTCCAGAGGCACACGTGTAACAGAAGAGACGCACTGGCGACTGCAGAACAGGAAGATGGAATTTAAATTGGTGAAACAAAGCAAAATAAATAAAAGGCCAGGGACCGGACCAAGAAGAAACTAAACTTGGCTTAGCAGTTAGTTCAGTAATGAGTCACCACCCATAAGTTTTATAAGAAAATTAAAGATGCATTTTCTTATAAAACATAAGGCACACGTATGGTATGTTTTATTCTTAATTTCTTTAGTAATACTGTCTCACTATGTATGATAGAAGTCACATCTTGCTGAAAATTGATTGTATACACTTTTTCTAAGCAACTAAATAACATTTGCTTACAAAAACTAATAGATACTGATCTGATTTATCTTATTTTTACACAAACCCAGATAATTACTTTAAATCAGGATGGAAGTAAATGGCAATGAAACAAATTTTCTCTCACAAAGAAAAATGAGATAGTATTCAATTACGTAAACAGGTTTTCAGGTTAAGAAAGCATTAAAACAAAAATCCACAGTGAGGCATCGTTATATTATAATGGCCTTCATTTTTCCTAAAGACCTGAAGTCAAGAGAAAATATGGATTTTTTTTTGCTTTAACCAAACTTAAGTACCTTTGATTAATGCAGCTTTATTTGTGTTCTTGCCTATTTATTTGAGCCACTTAGTTTGTTTCACAACTTGATACATCTTCTTTGTTTGCATCCATATGCTTATATAGCTCATTTGATTTTATACCTATGAATCTCGCCTGTGGCTGCCATGTAAAGCACCTTATATTGCACCGCTTTGTATGAAAAATGTTACACACAAAGTGATTGAAAAGTAGGCACATGAATACACATGAATAGAAAATAAAATCACCATCAATCATCTTCTCTGCAGCCTGTTTCCAAGCGTACGCTGATTATCAGCCTGCACTGAGCTAAATATAAAATCAGGTTTTATTTTTCCTGAGCAAGTGCTGAGATTTTATCGTGCTGCAGGATTAAGGCTTGTGTGGAGTCCTGAGCAAATGAGACTCGTTTGAAGCAACATCACCATGGACCAGCTGCTCTGCCTCAAACCTGACTTCAAATAATGAAGACTAGAAACGAAAGAGTGATGTTCTGTCATCTGTTCTTAGATTTTGCTAATGTCTTATGTGCTTAAGCGAAATCATAATGTCAAGGTCCAGGTGCATAAAATTTAGGTGAAATTATTATTATATTTAAAATAAATTAAAGATACAATACTATACATTTCAGCGCCACGAGCAGTTCAAACATTATATTAATTACCACCATGAACTACCATGAACATTACACTATATTAATATATTGTAGTTGACTATGTAAATAATGAACAATTTATTTTACAATGTCAACTTGTGACCCTACAGACTGGGTTGCTCTTGTCTTGTACAAATAGGCAGGTTTCATTGGTGACCATTTTCTTTGTTGGCTCTTTGGACCAAAACAAACATGTGAGTGTGGAATCAACACGGAAATGAGGGTGTTGATTAAATTTACGCCAAACAGATGCAGAAAATGTGACTTGGCCCTCCGATTCTGCTTGTAAACCAGAAGACTATGTCCACTTTTTTGTATGTCCTATGGGCTAAACCTAACCAGTCATAACTAGGAAACAAAAGATTTTGTCCTCAGTTTCTCATTTCAGCGCCACGAGCAGTTCAAACATTATATTAATTACCACCATGAACTACAATGAACATTACACTATATTAATATATTGTAGTTGACTATGTAAATAATGAACAATTTATTTTACAATGTCAACTTGTGACCCTACAGACTGGGTTGCTCTTGTCTTGTACAAATACTATTGTACAAAAAAACAACCTGAAGTACCTGCTCTGTACTTTCAGTGCAGATAAAACCATTACAGTAGGGACTCAATTTGGAGCTTCACACAGTAAGCTTGCCAAATACTGTGTAACTACATACCACTGAGACACACTGACACTGCCAGCATCCCCAAACTTTCCATAGACGCACAGGAAGTATTAACAGGTATGCGTTCTCCTTAACTTGTTCTTTTTCAGGCATGTACTTACCCACTAAGCTCACATTAGCTTTGACAGACGTGATGTGTTTGACAGCAATAAAAATAGCATGGTTTAGCTTTCTCTATAGTGGACAGACAAAACAAGCTGTAAATAAGTTTGTGTTTGTTTTACTGGTGTCTTTCGAAGGTGCCGCACAGTGGAGAAAATGGCTGCTCTGCTCAACAGAGTGTGACTGCTGTGAGGGTTACAAGACTATCCAGTGAGGAAGTCCCTAATCTCTTTAGTGTCATTGCACGACTCTGTCTGTGCTGCACACCCTCTCACTTCGCCTCTCTCTCACTGTCCTTCTATGTCTCTCCCTCGCTCACTTCAGTGGGCCCACTTATGCTTTTAGATAGCCTCTCCTGGGCCCTGTCGCTCTCTCTTCAACCCACCCCGCCCCCCCCGCTCCTTCAGCCTGTCTCTCTTATTCATTCTCTTTCACACTCTGTATATCCCTGTCTCCTTAGAGGACCACTTTTACTCCACTTACTTTTTATTGCAACCTCTCAATCCTTCAACTCCTGCAGACCTTTCAATTGTTCTCTCTCTCTTTTAACCATACTTTTGTCCACCCACCCTCTCACTCTGTCTGCCCTCAACGTGTCCTTTGGTTACATTTATTTGTCCTTTGATGCCAAGACATCCTCAGTTTGGACTCATCCTTGCTCTTAGGCCCTGTTCATATCTGGCCTCACCACGCCACTTGGTTGATAAGGTCACATGCAGGCACCTTTTAAGTACATAAGTTCACATGTCTCACATGTGACTGGATCTCACTTCATCACTCTGTATCTAAGTAAACACTGTGTACAACTAAATATGTTATCCACTCGGCAAAAAGATGTAAAGATGTAGTTTCATCTACATCTTCCTTGAAATGAGAAATGAGATCCTTGAAAGTTTGTGAATTAATAATAATAATAATAATAATAATAAAAATCAAGGCCCTTTGACAGTTTTTGAAAATCACTCTAATAGACTTGGGTCATTGAAAGTGCTTGAATTTTGTGCAACAAAGAAGTCAACTTGATATTCAGGTCAGTGTCTCCTGCTGCTATTATGCCCCTGTTTGTTATGACACCACTTATTGTTTCATGCTCCCTGGATTGCTTGATGTACTGTATGTAGACTCAACCTAAGCAGAACAAACATCGGGGTGTAATTATTAGTGGTGTTGTGGGCAATGAACTCTGTCTCTCTCCACTGGTGAGATTCCATGTAGAGCAATGAGCAAGTAACATTAACCAAGACAGAGCACATTACGTGATGCCTGGGAAATGCAAATTTTAAGATCTTTTTCTCACCAATGAAAATTTTAAAGCCTGACTTGCCCGTGATCACTTGGCATGATGCAGAGCATCCTATGGTATCTGAAGCAGAAGGATAGGCAAAGTGGCTCTTACAAGTTGCCCTCCCCTGTTAAATGGTGTTGGCACATTTGGTCCATGACTTTGAGGGAACTGGCCCTGGAAAGGCTTTGAATTTGATGTCAACCAAGGTGCGAGAACCCTTTATAAATCATGGGATTTAATCCACACTGATGTGTCTTAAAGTAGAGTTTAAGCAGACTCCAGTCAGTTTTAACACATCAAGTAATTTTGTAAATTATTAACTTTAGTCTCATCTTTTTCAAGCATAAATTATATTAAAAAAAACATGTTTGTGCAACAATCGCATCAATTATCTATTTTACCAAATGATTAAATATACAAAAGAGTAACATTTGCGAAACAGATCTTGTTGAAATTTTGTTACAAGTGGCCCACACTTAAAACAAGGAGAGGGATTCAACACAAGCTATTTGTTCAGTACGTCAGAGGTGTGGTGAAGGTGTGGATGAGTGAGGTGTGTGTACATAAAGAGCTGCGAGAGAGAGAGATGGACAAAAAAACAGGTGACCAGGTGTACTTTTGACCTAATCTGAGTCAAACAGCAACTCCTCCCTCTCAGCTCCACACTTAACCTGCAAGAAAGCTGAAATGGTTGTCACAGTATATACAGTAAATATGCATAATCATAATCTATAAGCCCCACAAACTCAAATACCTATATACTCCCTTACAGGTCCCAGGGCACCATGCATTATTTACAACTGCACCATCATTAAAAGGTTTATCACAGCCATTTCAAATATATAAAAAGAACCAATTTAACCAACAACTGGTTTATTTTACTACGATAAACAGACTTTTACTGTACATCAGAAACAAGTCCTCTTCTTTACCACTGTGAAGCACTGTCTGTTTGCCTTCCTCCCACCAGGATCAAATAGCAAAAGACATAAATAACATGACTGTGTTGAGATTGACTCATCTCAAACTAAAATCCGAGGGATGAGGAGTCTCATTAAAATGCATCAAGAGGGCATAGAGTTTCTTTGGCTCTCCTTCTCAACAGCATCTGCACTTCAGCTTATAAATTCTTATGTCTCCTGTTCAAGAAGTAACTGCAAATGTGGGTCAGTGGCTACAAGAGGGATCCTTCCTTCTGCTTAGAGCAGCAACAGGAGAATCCAGTCAATGAGATTCAAATGGAAGATTCAATGTACCTCATAGTAGCCATGGTAAAAATAACTATGCTTTAGACTCTGGACAATACATGATGCATCATCCTTTAATGAAAAGAAAGAGGTAAAGAGGAAAAATCAAAGCAGGGTCCCTTTTAATCTTACTAAAAACTACTTCATAGTTTCACTGTCTTTATGAATGTGGGTCACTATGTAGGATAAAAGAACAGAGTGAAACCTCCAGATGTGCTGAGCAAAATTGTTTAGTGTAAAAAAATCATCATGCATATGCATGATAAGGTTCTCTGAGTTACTTTGCAATTTAAATGCTCAGAAGTATACGTTTTAAAGAAAGCTTGGAGAAGTGTTTAGATTTCTACAGACATCAAAGAAACTTTTCTAAATAAATTTGAATAAGTCAATACACTTCTTACTTAACTACAAGGGAGGTAAGGTTTTTTTTTTTATTATTATTATTCTTCATTTATCCTTCACTTGAGGTTCACGAGGAACTGGGGCCAAACCGAGTTGCCCAAGGATGAAATGCGTGGTTACACCCTGGACAAATCGCAGGGAAATTTAGATTGTCCACTTCTGCAACGGCCCTTGGTCAAACCGGGATCCAAGCTGGTAAACTCCTTGCTGTGAGGCAACAATGCTAGCAACTGAACCACTGTATCCCCAAGGTTTTCCATTATTCTGATTTGGCATGTACAATAATCAGGTCAAAACATTCTACTTTGTTCAATATTGTGACACTTAATCTCTTTAAATGACTGGGAATTATATAAGACATCCAATGCTGGCCCACAGGTGGCCAAATTGACTTCATATTTGGGATGTGTGTGGTTACATTCAGTACCAGGGAGTAGAATGTGATATCAGGTTTTCATCTTATAAGCTGAGTGTCATTGAAAATTTGTGCAACCAGATGTCATTAAAGGAACACTAGTTTGCTTTTCTTTCCCAATCAAATTCACTGCATGAGTTAATAAATATTACATTTTTATAATAGAGATAAGCCCAAATCGTACAGACATTATCTCTTTTACGCAACTTCACAATCACAGTTTTAAGAGTGAAGGCTGATCATTTTTTGTTGCTTTCAGAGAGTTTAACAAAATCTTTCCCCCACATCTATACTATATATAATAACTACATAAAAAAATGTTATGTAATAAGTGAGATTTAGAAACTACTTAAATCTACTCAGTTTGAAGGACCCCATTCAGCAAAAGCTCTGTTACCTTTAATGGTAGCCTGGATCATTACATTAGAATCACACACAATAACTGACTTTTCTTTATGTAGAATTTATTAATTCTACATAAATCAAAGATTCTAGAAAGTGTAAATTCCAACCAGAACAAAAGTTTTTGCAATGAATAAATTTTGCACATGTAAGGATAGCTACTGATAATGACATGCCAATCTTTAACAGCATTCTCGGTTTTGTGCATTATCTGTCGTTATACTGTATGTATCTTGTTACTGTTGTCCTGCTCAATTTTAGCTTCATCTGTACTTTTTTGAATCTACTGTGTAACAAATCTCTGCCAATGTACACTCACAAAAATACAGAGAGGAAGGATGGGACAGAAAAGGAGAAACTGTGGCTGATCTGTTTGACAGTTTTAACAACGTCCCAAAGTACTCGTTAAATAAATAAATTTAAAAAAAAAAAAAAATCAAATCCCAATTTAGCTTTTGTTATTTCCACACTATGTCTGCAGCTCTAACCTCACAGCAAACAAAGTGGTGGACCTCTGGTTTGCTTCCAACACCAAAAAGCTGTCAAAACACATCTCAGGATTGTGAACAATAGGCCACGGCTTCCTCTGCAAAGAGGAAAAGAATTCAAGACTCGTGCTTCTGTGGTACTGCACACTAGCTTTGCCTGCCTGACCACTTGTCGGCAGTTCACAGGGAAGTATAACAATGTGCTTTTTTTTCTTTTGTTCCACCAGATCTCCGGCCTTAAAATGCAGCCTGTCACACGGGGAGCAGCTGCTGGTGAAAACACAAGCCAAACTTCTGTTTAAATGTATATAATTACCTCTGCCCCCCCCCCCCCCCCCCCCCCCCCCTGTTTAAATGTATATAATTACCTCTGCCCCCCCCCGCCCCCCCCCACCTCCTCCCACTACTTAAAGCAGCGCATTAGCAAAACAGCTTTTGATTGTGTGCTCTTTATGCTTCGGGGTTGACAAATTGATGATAGTTGATTTGCACCTCGAGGTGATGGTGGGGCAAGACAAACAAAGATGGAAAGGGATGAATTTTCTCGGAGGAAATGGCAGACTGCGGTGGATACGTTCGTAACTCATTGGTTATTCCTCAGAAAGAGCCGACGGCAAACATAGCAACAATAAGCACATGATTGTGGTGATTTAGATCTGACCACTGAACCAATCCCAAGGGAAAAGGGATACATGAAAAACAGTTTGTAACTGCTTGTGTCTGAGCTGTGTGTGTGTGTGTGTTTACTCAATAATTGCAACAGCAATGTGTGCCACAGCAAAGAGAAACACAATCACATTTCGTTTCAAATGATTGGAGTCAGAGGGGACATGATGGCCTTCACTCCTTTGCCCTGAGAATAACTGTGCCTGGTGATAATTCAATCATCCTCACTTCCAAAGACACACACTGGAACATGTAGCTTCAGATACAGAGGGCTGTTAAACACTGGAAACATACACCCTCAATTCTCCAACTGGATTGATCTTGGGTTGCACAGTAATTGCACTGGGAAAGTAGGAAATTCCCTGATATCATTGGTGGCATTTGGGAAGAGGTGAGCTTCTGTTATGTACTTGCATTTCATCAGTTACCGTACAGCACCATTTGCTGAATGTCTCGGAGCACCGATCTTCAGGCAGATCTACAGCCTTTGATGTGTATAGTGACAATATATGTGATGACATTTATGCCTCTGTGGGGACAGTGTCATCAGAACGATGTTACTGCCTCTGTGTGTTGGAGCCAGGTCTGTCTGAACACTCATAATAGGAAAAGTACTGTTGTATGCACCTTCACTCAGGTTCCACCCAAAAGGTATTATTGTGCAACAATAATAGCATGATAAGTTACATGGTACATGTTAGCTGCACGGTCAGGTGAAACTGAAGAAGAAAAAGAATCATCTAACCATATCACCATCTTGATATGTCTATGATATGAATACAACGTGTTGTGAAACTCAACACACCACCTTCTGGAATTTCAAGTAAAGTGAAAGACATTGAACTTTTTTTGGTGGATTTTCTGTCAGACCTTATTTTGTGTCATGACATTATCATGAAACTACAGCTAGGTAAGAGCATGTATTATTCAATTCAGTTGTTTGGCATGTTAATGGATTTGTATAATTTATTATACACAGGCAGTTTCACAAATTGTGCAGAGGGACAGTGATTATGTGGGACAAAGGATGTTGTAAATAGAGCCGCTGGGCAGGAGGAAAAGAGGAAGACCACAGAAACTGTCCATGGATGCTGTGAAGGAGGCCATAAGAACAGCTGGTGTAACAGAGGACACAAGGGTGAGGACAATATAGAGGCATACGTGCGTGTGTGTGTTTCAGAAATATTCATGTAACAATAAGTTGAATAAATGTGGAAAAGTTAAGTATTACATTCATGTACCTATATGTACTGTATATCAATAGTAGTTCAAGCTATTTGAAGTGGGGTTGTCTGAGGTACAGTACCTTTAGATGGTGTGATAAGGAGATGGGGAATCACAAATTTTATTGCAATGAGTGGGAAGAGCAATCCAAACATGTTTTAAGCACTTCAAAGAAGACCCAGGCAAAAAACAAACCACATTCTATGTGCGATTATTAAGAGTATTCCAGTGCACATAAGCCCATCAGTGCCAAGTTGTAAGCCCACTGTTATAATCCCGTTTGGGCTTTCAGTACCTCATAACCTCCCACTTAAAAAACATGAGTTATTCCTTTATCCACCAACCACATTGCTATATCGGGTGAACTTGGTATTCCACAAAACTGGGTGGCCAAAAAAATATTATTAAAACCAACAGGTTGTCAAAAGTATTTGGAAATATGGCATACGAATGGTGTCTACACTGCCACGTTAAAAAGAAATGTCTTGATATTGACAGACCCCTTGCTAAAAAAAAGTCTTAAATTTCTTTTTTTTTTTTTTAAATCCATGGATGTTGAAAGATGTTCCATATTTTATGACCACAGAGAGCACAACTTCAGAAGATTTTTTTTATGGGACACTTCAGCAACTTCTAGAAGAGGCAATGGATTACGTGAGGGTCCTTGTTAGGACATCTTGTAGAGAACAATGAGAGGCATATTAGTCAATACTTATTTCAAGTCAATATTGAAATATCAAATCAGATATTTCCAGTCAAATCAGTCATATGGGTGGCCAGCGCAGTGATGCGAGCAGAGGGATAATGTGATCTCTCTTTTTGTCTGGGTAAAAACCTTACTGCAATGCTCTGATTTATCATTCATTTTATGATATGTTTCATTGGGACCAGCAAAAGAGTCGTAATCATCTTAACAGCTTGTATCATGTATCAGCTTTTCAGCATCGTCAGAAGTCAGAAATAGTGAAAGTGGAAATGTTCCTCATAGTTTCTTTCTTTGTCAGAATAGATGATGAAACTAAAGGCAGAAATCACTCCCTGACTGTACAGTCGCATAATACAATTAGCATGGAAAAAGAAAGAAGCTCAACGGATCACACAATGAGCAAACACTCAGCTCCAGTGGAGAGAAAAAAACCTCCTTTTCAACAGGGAAAAAAATCTCAGAATCAGACTAAAAAATGTACAGCATCTGCCTTAGCTGGGTGGGTTGAGAGGGACAGAGGAGAAGAAGAGAGAAGTTACAAAAAGAGATGATACATGGAGACAAATCGATGTATCAACCATCAAACAATACAAGTATATTAAAATGAAGCCAAAAAGAGAGAGGGGAACTTGACCAAACAAAAAAAAATTAACAAAACAACAATAAAACACAAAATCACAAACATCAAGAATAATAAAACAATAAGATAGACAACCTGCAACAGAGTAAGGCTCCACAATAAAATCAAAAATGTAAAAATGGCACCAGAAAAGATGGGGGACAAGAAAGTGAGAGGGAGAGAAAGAGATGATGATAAAATCATAAATTACAATAGTCCATAACTGTGCAGTGAGGCCATTTTCTAATGTTGAAAGCCAGTAAGAACAGAATTTTTTTTTTTAATTGCTGGAGCTCTCACACATAAAGGAAGACTGTTCCACAGCTTAGGAGCTGCCACAGAAAAAGCCTCTATCTCCCCTCTTCTTCAGCCGCGATCTCGGCACGTGTAAGAGCAGCTGGTCAGCTGACCTCAGAGCGCTGCCTGGAGTGTGTGGCTTCAAGAGCTGCCAGGCCATTGAGACATTTAAAATTAAGTAATTAGATCTTTAAATGAATTCTAACAAGAACAAGAAGCCAGTGTAAAGAGGTCAGAAGGGGAGTGATATGTTCTCTTTTGTCCTGGTCAAAAGGCAAACAGCAGTATTTTGGACAACCTGTAAGTGTTGAAGAGACGACTGATCAAGACCAACATGGAGGGAATTGCAGTAATTCCTCTCACAGTCTTTCAGGGGAAGGTTTGGCCTTCACCTTGGCAGTAAGCCTTAATTGGAAGAGGATTGTTTTCACTATTGAGTGTTTCAAGTTTAAAGGTGCTGTCCATAGTCACACCCAGATTCCTTACTGATGCATGACAGAATGAACTTAATGGGCTGATGGCACTATGATAACCATCTAAGAGGTCAGATTGTTCAAATGAAATCTGTTTTCTTTTTGTTAAGAGTTAAGAAGTTTAACTCTATCCATGTCTGTATGTCTCTGAGACAGTCCAGCAGAGACTGAATGGAAGCCAGTTAAGGGCAGATATATCCGTAAGACATCTGCAAAAAGAAGAAAGGAGATGTTGGATTAAAAAAAAAAAATGGACCCCAAGGAAAGCAGGTACAGAGTGAAAAGGATAGACCACAGGATAGAGCTCTAAAGCACACCACAGGAATGAGGATAAATGGTTGAGGAATAATAACCTACATGCTTCTGTTTGGTAAATAGGATCTGAACCAATTAAGTGCCCCTAATGCCCAGGCACAACTCAAGGCGAGACAGAAGTATGTTATGATCTACTAATCAAAGGGAACAGTAGAGTCGAATACAACAGAGTTTCCAGAATCAACAGTTAAAGATTGGAATTTCTCAATTATGAGACAACTGGATTCAAGATTGGAGTGTAATTAATCATAAACCACTTTACCTTTAAGAGAAAAGGGAGTTTTGATAGGCCTAAAGTTTAATTAAACTGAGAGGTCAACATTATTTTTCTTGATGAGGGGCTGAACTGAGACGGATGCAAGTGCTTCACTCTTTTAGCGATGAAGGAGATGAAGGAGAGAGAAACCTGATCAAGGTCCTACAAAGCAGCAGTGCAAAGTGGAGAAGTAGTAGGGTCTGATACCGAAGGAGAGTAGGAAGTTGAAGCCCTAATGAGAGAAATCCTGTCAATAAAAAATGTAGGACATTTTTGGTGAGTGATGTTGAGGACTAATAGAAAATGAGTCAGAGGGATTTAAAAGAGTTAAGAGTGCTAAAAAGGAAGTGAGGTTTGTGGTTGCTCCTTAACACAAGGTTAGAGAAAAACTGAGAATTTGCAGCTTAAACTGCATTCTGATATTCCATTAGACTATTTTTTAAAATTTCTAAAGAAACTTGATTATCCTTCCTCCATTTTCTTTTAGTGTGTCACAAGCTCATCTGAGAACACGAGTGGTTCCATTATATGACAGCTCTGGCTTTGGCTTAGAATTGGCTTAGAATTTAGAGTCCAGCAATACATTTAAATTCTATACATTTATAGAATTTAAATGTATTGCTTTCACATCAGAACCAGGATCGCAAAGGTGCACAGAGTCAGTAAATGCTGCAGGAAACCAAGTCACTGTTAACAGGTTGATTGCATGTTTCAAACTAGTAACAAGGCAGCACCAAAGTAAACAAATATTGAAATTTGTGATACACGTACATATTTCAGATCATTTTGCTAACACATACATTTAAGCCTGAGGACAACACAAGGTTCAGAGTGTGTGTCCTTTTTTCATGCTTCAGGCCAGTCCCCGACTGTGTGATATGAAATCAGTCAATAAGTGTAATGAATTTTAAAGTCACCAACAATTAAGAACCAATCATAATTCACTGTTAATCTAAAAAAAAATTCAATGAACCGCTGCATAAAGTCCTTTAAATTAAAATAAATTATATTTTGGTGGACAGTATATGATTGGACAGTAGTGTTAAAGTTTAAAACAAACTTCTTTACCTCAAAAGTAGAAAAGGACTCCACTGGTGAATGTTGACATTGAAAGCTGGGTTTAAATACTGATGCCAGTGTCAGGATTTGGTTTCCTGTCTTTTATTTTGGTACTCTTTTCCTTTCCTGTGTTTGTTTTGTTTTCAGGTGACTTGACTGGCCAGCTGGGCGGAGCCTCCGACTACGCACTTGCAACTCGTTTCCTGATCGTTTCCCCCATCCCTTTATATACCCTGGGTTTGGCAACGGCAGGTGTCAGTGTGTCATGTTCAGTACCGCGGTAACTTGCGTGGTCACCCTTTGTCTAGCCTTCAAAGATCTAAGTGTTTTTTGTTCACCTTTAATCCCTAGAGCTCATTTGACTGATGGTTTTCTCTTTTTTTTCTTGTTTCCCCTCCGGAGGACTCAGCCCTTGGCTTGATGTTTTTGTTTTCCCTTTTGTAAATAAACTCTGTTAATTATTTTTTATCTCATGACCAGACAATCCGTTCATTCTGGGTCCATATAGACAATGATTTATATCATCACAGCCAGCCCTTCACCTCTGTCGGCCGGCTGAGGGGAGCTGAAGTTTAGAGAATGGGGTGGACTCATTAGTTTGAAGCCAGGCTTCTGTTAGGAAAATAAAATGCGGGTCCCGCAAATAAAATAAATGAAAAATTCTACTTTATCTAGCATTAATTAGAGCTAAATGAAGAGCCATCATCTCTCAGTCCACTGACAGATTCTAGTTACAGTGGAAGCCCAGCGTCTGATTTTAAAGAGTTTATGACAACATGCAGTTATAGTGCCTGCATTAAAGTGTGATCACTTTGGAAAAACAGATGGTGAATCTTTATTTGCTGCACAAACTACATGGGTGTACTTTATAGAAATTCAGATCAATATTGGACACAAACGCGAGGCTGATAACAATCTTCCTGGTGCCAAGCACTGGCATTGCTTCAAGTAAATCATTTCATTACTTTTCACTGTATATGCCAATAAGGTGACACAATTTCTGTATGAGATTCACTTCTTTTTGATGGTGTTATAGATTCAACATGACAACCAGCTCACAAAAGCTTTTATGTGACAAAGGTTTGCAGGGCTGAACAGAAATGTCTGCTGGATCTCTGTCCGGCAACGAAGTGGAAGGCATTCATATACCCTCCTGGTGCCAGCTTCTTTTGTCCCCTCCATCAAGGACAAAGCCCTGGGCCTGAGGAGACAGAGGCCTTAACTTCTATCTCGCTGAACATAAAGGCACCCACACCTTAGCTCCATTGTTACTTCCATGAAGGAGGTCATGTTTTTGGCTACTTAATGTAATTTGTGACCATTGGAGAGCTGACTGATCGCACCTGTGCAGGACCCGATACACATGATGCTTGCCCAGTGTGTCTTGGCAGGTGGCCAAGGCCTCCATGTCTCATGTTCCTGTGCCCACTGTTGCTGGCACAGTTAGTGGAATCAGTTTCTCAAACTCAACACCCTAATAGATTTTGACACAAGTCAGGCCAAAACACAAGAACTTATGGTGATTACTCATCTAATAATGTGGTTCATACAATTAGGCTTAATTGGAAATCACAGGTCTGCTCACTTTTATTACATTGAGGCACTGCTAATGAGTGAGAAAGAAATATACAAATACAAATGCTTGCTACACTGCTAACAAGTGGACAAGTTTTCCAATGGAAAGGTAAGCATGGAACACTAGACAAAGCTAGACTGAGTTAAACCTATTTAACCAATATATCACGCTTTATTTGATCATAAACACTGGATATTATATAGTCTTTTATCTTGTTTTTCTCTCTTTGTTTTTCTCTTTCTCTCTGTCTCTCTCACTCTCTCTCTTAGTCCTGTCACCACAGACACACAAACAAACAAGTGTATAAACAAGTGTGTATAGTTGGGAACTGTGTAAACTCATACTGGCTAAAAAACATAATCATTTGGTCTGGAACAAAAAAAGATTTATGCTACTTTTTTTTTTATCTCAAAATGTATTCTATTCTCTTTATTTATTTTGGACAGATGTTTGTACTCGTCACACCCACAAACAAAGGAGTGGAAGGACCACTGTGTTTTTTTTCTGTAGGGCTCCTGCAGAAACATACATAAATAAATAAATAAATAAATAAATAAATAAATAAATAAATAAATAAATAAATAAAGAGGTAGCGTAGTAATTTAATCTGTTTTTAAATTATAAATAAAATTAAATTTTGGCCTGTATAACAATTAAAGGAAAATTCCAGTATTTTTCAACTTGGGCTCTATGAATGGCACATCTTACAGGGCAATCTTGCAATGCCGAGTTGTATCTATAAATAGTTTTCCTTTTTTTTCAAATAAATGGCTCAGATTGTTAGTGTAAGAGTCATTGAGACATTACTGAGGGTGTACAAGACTGGTGGGAAACTGTGCTGTCAGAACAACGCATATCTCGTCTTCTGGGTAGCTGTACTTTGCAAATACTCTGATAAACTAGTTAACGTGAAATCCTCTGTCTAAGTCTCGCTCACTGTTCACAGCATTCACATGTACCATAGGGACACTCTGGCTTTCTCCAAATATTGGTGGGGACATGTTCCCACCGTACATACACAAACCTACGCCCTTGTGTACGTAAGTATGAACAGTGTGAGTGGTGAGCGAGACTTAGATGGCGGAATTTACGAGCATCAGTAAACACATCACTGCAGAGCACACACAAACTGGAGCAACAGAGAAGATGAGAGACACACTGTCCCATAGTCTCGGTTATGTTGCCAGACTCTTACAATAGCAATCCAAGCCAATTATTGGTTAAATCAAGCACTTTTGTACTGGCAGTAACTCGGACATAACTCTTGCAAGATTGCCCCATAGAGACTACACTGCAGCCAGTGCTGCCTGTTGCGGACGCAGCCCTATATGATCTACTGGACCAATTATGAAACCTTTTGTAAATACCACATCACATATACACCCACATTTATAAACATAGGACCCAGTTTGAAAAAAAAATGGAATTCTCCTTTAAGTTGTGATAAGATTTTTTTTTTTTTTTTACAAGATTTTACAATTTTCAATTACTTTGACCCAGTTCAGACCTGGTATCAACATGCAGTGTTCTAATCACGAGTAGATTTCACTAGTGTAGTCTGTACACTCCCAATTCAGGTGTGAGTGATGTGTTATAGAACATGTACCACACATACATGCGCTAGGCTATGCGCTACACAAACACGGTGACAGATCTGACACATCTGTACTGTCAGACGCATTAAAAACATTCAGTTCTCTTTAACAGTTGTAACATCATCGTGTGGATTTGAATAAAGTTTTGCTTTCATCACAAATTTGCATCGCTGCTGGTGTCAAAGCTGTTGCTGTGAAATATTTTCTGGCAGGTATTTTGTATTTTTATGTCATTTATTTTCTTGATTCAGGTGTGTGAATAATATTCTACTTCATTAAGTACATTTGGTACCTTCATCATGTGTAGAAGTAGATAGAGTCATTATAATTAATCATTAGTTCAGGGTTCAGGGCGACTGCAGGTTTGAGGAAAAGTGATCATATGGAGGTCTAAATAATGTGTGTCTGTGTGTTTGTGTGCATAGGTCAAGGAGTCAGAAGCAGTGGTGGTCCCTGCATGTCTGACCTTTTCCCAACCTCCTGCAGCCATGTGACTGACACTGGGCTGACACTGACCCTGTGAGATGCGGGTTTTCCTCATTGAACCACAAATGGAGCCTATTTATTATTTTCTATGTCCAGTCACAAACAGACTTTAGATCTTAGGGGGAGCGATGTGGCCATGTTTGCCTCTCTGTCCCTCTCATTTCCTTTATCCTTTAATATATGAACATTTTCCCTCTACCAGTCACCAAGTCTTGGAACTGATCAGCTATATTGTGGGGGCAACAGACATTATTTTTCAGGCTTCCCGTGTAGACAGCTTCTCCAACAGAAAAACACAAATTTTCCATTCTGAATGGGCACAGGAGTTACTGATCATAGATGCAATAATGACTCTGTTCAGTTCATGCAAATAAGGTCAATGTGACAGTGAACCAGCATGCACCCTGAAACTGGGCAAACTAAATGGAACTTGGACACCATTAAATGTATTATTTACATAAGCAATTTTCCTGCCAAAACATGATAATCAAATGAAACTGATGTAAGCTAAAAGCCTAAATGCATCAAAAAAAAAAAAAAAAACTTTAAGTCAGATAGGGTGAGAGTTCAGAGGTCATGACAATTTCTATCATCCTCCATTTGCATTTGAATGCAGTTAAAATAAAAAAGCCAACAGCAGATGCACTGAGTATGCTCTGCCTTATTTGCTACTCAAATGTGATCAAACTATTAACAAAGCCATAAGGCTTTGTGTCCCCCTACAAAAGTATCTGCATGTAAAGTATATGATTATAGAGGTTAATTTCCACCAGACCTTTAAATTTTTATATTCTGTTTCCTCAGTTATAGCATTATATGGCCTGTATTCCAAACTGTCAATGTGCTCCATGTTCTAACCTGTTATCTTTATCATTAGTTGTCATCAGATTCATGATGAACCGTGTGCCAGTGTCGATGATTTGGCTCTCTCTTTCTGTTATCTACACCAGTTACAAGTATGTACAGAGTGATCTGACCAGACATGGAACCAGTAAATGTGACAATTCTTGAAGAGAAACAAAAGGAGGTGACATATCCCCGTAGAGCCTCCTAATGAACTGGAACTGTTTACTTCCAGCCTGCACACCAGTCAGCTAGTTACCTGCCTGCTTTTGTCCCTGATTTGACCAGCCTCCTGCCTCATCCTGCATGTGAAAACTGTTTACCTTTTCTCTGGACTTATTTAATTGTTTTAAGGGAATATCCCAGCGAACTCTGAACTGCACTCAGCCATTTATCTTCCACTGACGCCTCTCATCTCTAGCTGCCATCTGCCTGTACAGCTCCCCAACTGCTGGTTTCCACTGGCGCCTGCTGGTTTCTAGCTTAGTTCTTGTTGCCATCCTCCATGCAGCGTAAAACTCCGTACCGCAGAGTACATGCTGAACTCTCTTGCCGTCTGTCTGTCATGTCTGCTGCTCTGATTCATTGTCGTGCTCACACTTCATAGCAGTTCTTCCTTCCCTCCTACCAGCTGCCTGTCTGCCTGCAAAGAGATTCCACCGCTGTTTTCAGGATTCCACATGTGTTGCTTCTATGCCCATCATAATTGGGTGACATATTTTTTAAATTTAAAGGGATATGCATATTTTACATATATTATTTTTACAGTGTGAATATACAGTATGATATAATGATACATTTTTTGATGGCTGCTAGCAGGAACAACAGAGATAGCTTTTGCTATCTTGAGAAAAGGTTTGCTGCTTTTTCAACTGAAACCAAAGTTTATGTTGCTTTGGAAACCACTTGCGCTCTTTCTCCACAGCGAAATGTGTTATTTTCTGACTCTGGTGTTTGCGTCACTTATATAAAGCCAAACAAAGAATTTCAAAGTTACCAAATATGGCAGCTGTAGACATCCTCTGTCCGCCACAAGTTTTTTTTTTTTTTTTTTCTACGGACGTAGGAGTGGAATAGTCCATGCTTTAAAAAAAATTCCTGTCAGAAATTGTTTATTATGTGGTTCAGATGTTCATGTTTTGCCCTATTCTTTCATTTTAAATACTGTTTGCATCATTTTCTGTTTTCATGTTCACTTTCATGTTCTCATACTTGAGGACCCTTTTGAAAATTATATGTTCTCGAGAGGTATAGCCTCTATATCCCCTTAAGCCAAATTGAATCTTAGTCTTAATTTATTTTGTGTATGGTTTTGGCCAACTCACTGATAGGGTTTCAGCTTCATTACTGACCTCCAGCTGGTTATATACACTGATTAGCCACAATGTTTCAGTTTCACTTGACCTTGTGTTTAGAGGAACAAAATAAAATCACAAACTACCACTAAAAATCCCATTTTTCCCTCATCTACTATGAAGTGAATGCATCACATGCTTTTTAAAAGGCGATAAGTTAGGTTAATGGAATGAATGAGTATTGATAATCATAACCTCTCAGCCACTGTTGTCCCAGATACTGCTGTAACACCTAAGCATGGAGACATGTTTTTGGTTTTGCTCTAAGTCCCTGCGTTGTACTAATGACTATGGTGTACAAATATGTGGCTTCAGTTCCAGAAAGTAGCAAATTATTTAGCCATTTGCTTCCATTTTGGTTGGGTGGGCACAGATGAGCTGTGGATACAATACTGTAAAAAATTAGATCCAGATCCAGTTGTGAGGCTATTAATATTAATATTACTATAAATGACAATATAATACCACAAAAATATCATGACTAATTTAACTACCCTGATTGAACAACAGCTATCAAACATCTGGTCTCTTAATTCTTTATCTACTTCAACCCTCCCTCTTTAATTTTCTCTTCCCCCCATTTTTCCCCGACCCTACCTGTCCTCCATTTTCCTTTAACCCCACCAGGCCAAGGCTGATGCCACACATCTTAGGAATCTGGTTCTGTCAGATATTTCAGGCACATGATGATGATGCAGATAATGCATGTTATGATTAGGTGCTATAAAAATAAAATTTTAATTGATCATAGTAAATTAAGTCTGCAGACCAATAACCAAATTCATATCATCTTCCAAATGGTGTCACTCGAATGAGGATCTGTCTTTTAAAAGTATATCAAAGGCAAAACTGCTTTTTTTTCCAGAAAGGACTGAATGTTCACTCTCTGTCCACAGTAGACATATAGAAGTATCAATCTTGAGGGTGAAATAAGTCTTTAGAGAGAGTGAGAGGGTCTCTACATGCCTTAAGGGATGAATACAACTTCAGGATACTGTATGTCAGTCTGTGTTTAGAGTTGCTACAAGTGAATGATATTCCGCCTGCAGCCCATGAAGGCTACAAGTCACTGCACTATCTCTGTGGTTCAGGCACTTCTGGGGTTTCAATCTTGCGAGTCACACAGATTTTTTTTTTTTGGCAAAACTTTGTCATACTGTGGCTGTCACAGTTTCATTATCTGGTCTAAGCTGGGAAAAAAAAAAAACACAGAGTACATCTATTTTCTGCTCACTAATTATATTTTCCATAAAAATCCCAACAAATATGATTAACTGTTTTGTGTATGACAAAATCTATTATTTCTTTGTAGTGCTTTATAGTTGACCTCTAAGGTTTTACTTTTGTAGTAGTAGAAAATCTCATTTATGCCCCCCCTCCCAAAGTTGAAATTGCAAGTTGTCAACTCATTCAGATTCCAAATGCCCCAAGTTTACAATTGCATGTGTTTTTGCAGTCCTGTTTTCTGGGGTTCAGTTTAAAAAGTCCATACAGTCCCTTTCTGCTTGTTTCTATGGACATGTACAATGCTTTAATGTATAAATTAATTCTGATAAGAACTAATCAGGAAATGAATGTGATTAACTGTGTCATTCTTTCTAAGGGTTTTTGCCCATCTATTCTAAAACACAACCTTTAGGTTTTCAATTTAAAGTGGAGCCAGCAGCATTTTCACACTTCTCTACTCCTGAGGCTCTAAAACTCAGGGTAGTGTGGATGACAGGAAAACAGATTTTGTTTTTTTGTTTTTTTTAAACAAAAACAGAGTAGTATGGATAGAGCCTTAATGTGGTGATGTTATAGTCCAATCATCTTTAGTTAATCTCATCTCATATCTGTTAACAATTGAATGTATTATTAAAAGGCTGTGAGGACTTTACACTTACACTTATGTCATGAAGAGTATGGCAAAAACACTCTGTTGCATCATGGAGGTTTATTTGTTGTGATGAAAATCACCCTCTCTCTCTCTCTCTCTCTGATTAAAAATGGATTAATTCATATGGCAACTTTGAATTAAAGGTTTACATTAGTCACACATAGTTTCACACTAGATGTCTGTTGTTCCTAAACTCTTGTTAAATGGAGATGATAAGTTAATGAAACTGAAAACAGAAATCAGGACTCACTGCTGCCAGACTTTAGATAGTGGTGAAGCTGAGCATATCATCCCATAAACTGTATGTGGCATACAGGACCTAATGAAATATGTTAAGGTCCTACAGACAGATGATTATAAGCATCAGCTCTAGCAAGCTGTTTGTCAGAATTTAACGTATCTCCTGACTGTCTGTTGCCTCTGTTCTCCTCAGTACTGAGCTGTCTTCAATAACTTCTTCAAACTTGATTCATTACTGACTCCAGAAACTTCTTCTCTAGCTGCCAAAGCATCGGTAACAGAAATATTCCTGACAAATTAATACATTTTATGGTGGGTTCTCACAAAGTTGTTGATTCAGCCTAATCTTCTGTTCACAGGAGCCCACTCTCAACATGGGAATCCAGGAAATTACTTGCGTTGCCTACGTTGTTGCAACACCCTGGTGTCAACATCTATTTCAGGTGATCAAAAGTGAAAAGCTCTACCACCCTTGGCTGTGAAAACATCTGAGACCTAATCACTGAGATGAAGTCAGTGATAATGCAAATGTGGCCAGGGCCACAGTGAAGGACTGCCCACTCAGCTGACAACCTCTGACCTGAAACAATTTCATAATGAACCAAATGTATTTTTACACTCCTTAGTGTATCACATACATTGATTTATTTGTGGCCACTTACACAATATCAACATCGACCACAAGATATCGATTTTCATTTTAGAGCCGTGTGCAGCAAAGTGATTCAATTAGCCCCCTTTTGCCTGACTTACCCCTGCTCATCCACCCAACATACACACATAATGTATATACAGCTATTCTTCTTATGGTACTGCACTGACTTCCATTCACAGAATTTGGAGAGACTAAACAAACTCTTAGGTGCCCATAATCAGATGTTGAAGATTATATGGAGGTCCAACAGTGCCACTCACAGCAACACAAAAAATACCACTCAAACACATGATGAATTGAGGTAAAAGACTGCCTTAAGGGCAAAAAAACTGCATCGGTTCTATACATGACACCATATGCCTAACCTTTATCTAACCATGATTCAGTAGCCCTAACTTTAACCATGTACTCAGAAATGAGGACCAGGTTGTGGTCTCCATGAGGACTGGTCATGACATTTATGCCAGACAAGGTCTAAAAGAGGTAACAAATACAAGTGCATTTCCTAGCCCTTACCCTAACATTAACCATGACAACTAAAAACCCAACCTAATCTAATCTAAGACCAAGTCTTTACCCTAAAAATCTCTTTACAATTATGAGACTTGTCAAAATGTCCTCAGAAGGTCAACACATCCTCAAAAATATAGGTTTGAATGAAAAATGGTCCACACAGACTATATTACGTAAAGAAACACACACAGACCAACAAGTCTTTCTGGCCAGATTACTGATTATTATTATTACATAATTTGGTCGGTGACCGAGAAGGAAAAAAATGTTTTCACATAGAAAGTGAAATCAGATCACATCTAGTAACTGGTGAGACTTGGAGAGACACTTTGAAAGTCAGGTGTCAACAGTCATTCATAAACCCAGACACTAACAAAATTACCAAGTTACACTATAACTTAGTTACACAAAAGGATCACGGGTCACAGCAAAAATTGTTTAGTTAATCTTTCCTGGTTTTAATCATTTTGGTTTGACATAAACCCTTAATTAAGCTGCTTTGCCTTCCTTTACCTCATTTTCTCTTTCCTTTGGCTCTTCTCCTCCCCTTCTCTCTAAAATGTACAGATAAAGTATTTTTTAATGTACACTCTATGTTAATCATTTAATAAACTATCATTTAAATAACAAATAGGAAATTGATAAAAATAAAGTGAACTAAAGTAAAATATGAGAATGTAATGAGAAAGTAAAAAAAAGAAAGAATTAGGATCTATGAAAATATCACCACCAAAACATGTCATGTAACAGAAAAAATATGTATGGAAACATAAACTCCTTGGTGGAAGTGATGAAGTGGACAAAAAAGGAAAAGAAATAGATAAAACATATAAAATTTTGTCATACTGTATGTCATCTGAGCTGTTTTTTTTTTTTTTTTTTTTTGATTGTGCTCATATCACTCCCTTTTATGTGAAGAGAGGGAAAACAAGCTTCTGTCCTTGAGAAGGGTAAAGGGGAGGGTGAACTTCTCCTCCTCATTCATTAAGATAATGGGCATGAAATCTCCATGACTCAATGAAGGAAAGAGAGAGCAGTGGTTGTTAAAATATGATAGGTAGAGTGGGAGAGTAGGAGAGTGTGGCATTAAGGAGAAAGAGGACAGTCTGAGAACTAAGAGCATTTTCTGATTTTTATTTATCTTTTTTTTTTCATGTTGGTTACAGTCTCACATCTGTACAACCCTGTGGGGAATATTTAATGTAGATGCTTTTGCCAATGCTTCATATTCATGCAGGGTAAAGTAGTATCATAGACTGGGATATGGCAACACATTGTGTAAAGTTTACTATGCAGATAATTGGCATATGGTCAGTAATTTTGTTTTGTTACACCTAATCCACATATGCAAAACTAAATTAGTGGGTTGTCTACGTATGACTTAGTAAATTGGATCCTATTACGTACCTCCTGATTATTTCACATATAAACAAAATAAATTGTCTCCTTTTTTTTTTTTTTAAGAAAGCCATGAACCAGCTTCCCTTGAAGAGACAGAGTTGACTTTTGATAATGTCTGAATTTTCGCTGGAGTTAATGTTTCTGTCACAGGGGCATCTTTGTCCAAAAACAAAATATACACCGAATAAAGGTGAACTTCCATCACCTCCAGAGAGTTAAGGAGGTTCCAGATCGACATTGCAGTGCTCTCCGATGATCAATGGCAGCTAAAGGAAGAAAAAGGCGGATATACTTTCTTCTGGAAAAGAAAGCTTGCAGATGAGCTGCAAATCGACAGTGTGGGCTTTGCCATTAAAAACTGCCTCATCAATCACCTTTATGAGCTCCCTGTGGGCATCAATGAATGCCTAATGGCCATACATCTAATGCTTGAAAGCAGTCAGATGGCTGCCATTATTAGTGCTTACGCTCCAACGTTTGATGCACAGGAATAAGTAAAGGAAGCCTTCTATTATGACCTGGACAAAACTCTATCCCAAGTTCTCAAGGAGGACAATCAAATTGTTGCCAGAGTGGAGCAAAACCATCTCAAATGCAGACCAATTGCTCAGAACATAATCTAGTAATCACCAACACACTTTTCCGTCAAAAGTAAAAGTTCAAACGTCACTGATGCATTCATGCTCTAAACCGTGGCACCTCACTGACCATGTCATGTGTTCAGGACAAGAGCAAAGACCAAAAGATGAATGCTGGACTGACTACTGATTAATTCACTGCATCATGTCTATGCAACCAAATTAAGCAGCTCGTTAGCATCAAGCGACAAACTTCGCCAAACCGCCTGGCAAAATAACATCAACTGCAAGGTTGAGAAGCCCATGCGAAAGCAAAGGCAGCTGTCCAAGTTAGGAAATGGAAGAACCTGTGGTGGACAAAGAAGGATTGGGAGCTCCAGCAGCTTGCTGACTCAGGAGATACCAAAGGCTACTTCGATGCCACAAGAGCAGTGTAGGACCACAGCTATAGTCGCCTTCCCCCCTTTAGACGGGCTGTCCCATAAGGACCAAGAGGGAGGACAGTCATACTCCACTAAGAGTGGCAATTGATGATGATGACCGTTTTATCCTCCGCATGAGAGTCATGAGGGGAGCTGGAGCCAATACCAGCAATCAAAGGGCAGAGAAAACACTGGACATGTCGCCAGGCCATGGTCCATGGTCAACACACAGAGATAATTAACCATTCACTCTCACACTCACATCTATGGTCAATTTAGACCGGGGGGGCACATGACTGATCCTAATTTTTTTTTTTTTTATTACAATCTTAACATTTTAGTTTGCCACAGACACTTATTAATGTCTGATCAAAAATCAAATTAATCCAAAAATGATTTTAACAAACTATAATTGCCTATTCCATACTGTTAATAACAAAAGGGCATCATTGAAACTAATTAGCAAAATGTTGCTAGCTAGATGGTCGGAGATTTTGAACCTCTGGCATGTCCCAACAGGTTTGGAGACAGTTTTCTCGGCTACAGCCACAACCACACTCCTCACACATACAGTTTATCCATAAGTACTACACATACACACACTGACCCAACCCCCCTCTCCCCCAATACATCATCACACCTCAGTGTTGCATTAATTATTCACCAAGATCTTGTACTGATGATGGGAGAGTCGGACCATGCGCAAAGCCTTCTCCAGCACATCCCAAAGATTCCCAATGGAGTTAAGGTCTGGACTGTGGTGGCCAATCCATGCGTGAAAATTATGTCTCATGCTCCCTGAACCACTCTTTCACAATATGAGCCCGATGAATCCTGGCATTGTCGTCTTGGAATATGCCATAAGGCTACACAGCTGCTCAGTCCCAGTCCCTTGAGTTCCCTTCGCATTGTGCGTGTGAAAATGCTCTTACTTTCACTATTAAACATAGCCCTGAGTTCTGCTGTTGCTTTTCTATGTTTAGATTTCACCAAATGTTTAAGTGATCACCAATCATGATCATTCAGAATTTTTTTTCAGGCCACATTTCTTCCTTGAAGATGATGGTTCTCCACTATCCTTCCAGTTTTTAATAATGCATTGGACATTTCTCAACTCAATTTTAGTAGTTTGTGCAATCTCCTTAGATGTTTTCTCTGCTTGGTGCATGTCAATGATTTGACCCTTCTCCAACAGACTAACATCTTTTCCATGACCACAGGATGCATTTTTCGACATGGTTGTTTAGTGAATGAGAATCTACTCATTGCATCAGTTGGGGTTAAATAACTTGTTGCCAGCTGAAAGATAATGCCCCATGCATTATCCAAGAGGAGGCTCTTACCCATTTGCTTAGTTAAATCCAAGTGACAACTTTTTTTTTGGCCAGGCAGTATTTTGCACTATATTCTATATGTCTGTTGCCTGACTATTTGGTGTCTCATAATTGTAATTTGCAATTCACAACCCATTCGGAACAAGGGCCTATCTGCATGGTGTTTACATGTTCTCCCTGTGTGTGTGCATTAGTCTTCTCTGGCTTTCTTCTCACAGTCAAAAATCATGCAGATTTGGGGATTAGACAAATTGGAGTGTGTAAATAAAAGGTCCTGTGATGGACTGACCACCTGCCTGGGGTGTACCCTGAATTTTGAGCTGGGACCGTCATGTGGAGGATAAAGTGGTAAAAGATTAATGAGTGACATTTTATCATGCACCTTAGCACAGTTTTCTGCATTTCTGTTAAAGTATGTAAACTTAGATATAATAGGTATTTCAGGGGTCTAGCACTTTTTTCTTATGGCACTTGATATATTTCCTCATGCAAAAATCCTGAGAGGCGTTTTTTTCTTTTTTCAATCAACACCTCATATTTTTTCAGTCAATTATAGTGTCAGGTCACCGATCCGCCTCAATGTCCTTGCTTGCCCGATTTCTGTCTCCTCTCACTCTATTAGTCCTCCCTCTTATTTTGCCTGCAAAGATATTATTTTGTGTGCAAACAAATATGCACCTACAGATGTACACAACAGAAGAACTGCTTCAGCTCATAAAGTGGTTAGTGAGGTGTCCCATGTGTAGAGTATATGGGTCATTACCCATCTGCTGGATCACGCTAAATTGGTGAACACAATCTTCTGCTGACGTGATTGTTTTAATGGATGGCAATAATATACAAGCCATACAGTAAAGACCCACTAGTACTTGGTTGAATTTTTTTTTCTTTTCATCCTTGTATGTATTTCATTCACTTCCAGGATTTGCCCAGACTCCACATCCAACTCAGCAGCATCATGACTAGGAGCCGTTTTATGTTTTTAATCCACAGATGTAAAAATACATTTAAATTATAGGTTTAACTCCAAAAAAATGTAAAGTCTCATGAAGCTCTGTGTAACACTTTGGATGATGTGTGTAAACACTAATGCTCTTATTGTACACTTAACTGGGACCCGCTATGCTCATTTTTAAAATAATGTACTCCATTAAAGCAGCTTAGCATGTTGAGCCTGAGCCTGAAACAGGTAGTACTTGTTTGGGCATTTTTAAAGGGATAAAGTGTGGTTGCAAAGCAACAGACAGTTAGTTGATACTGACTGCACTGTGCAAGGCCACTGTGGCAAGAACTAGCCATGACACATGGCCACAATTTACGCTTTTCCACTACACAGTTCCAGCACAGCTTGACCCGGTTTGGTAACAGGCACATTGTTTTCCATTGCTATAGTACCTCCTCTACGTGGGCTGGGTCGTCATAGCAAGGCTGCACGAAAGTGCCGTGACAAACTAGTGACGAGCAAAGCAGTTATTTTCAGTGTGCTGATCCCCAGTCCAGCACTGTTTGGTTTGATTCCTGTGTTGGACGTCGCGCTTATGACTCTTCCAGGGCCAACACTCTTTGCCAATCAGTGGCCAGCAGTTTGTCGATGTCACATTTTAGTATTGGCTCAGCTCGCTTGGAAGCTCGCTAGAACAGTACCAGGTACCAGGTAGTATCTCAAATGGAAAATCCTTAAAAAAATGAGTAGAATCGAGCCATACTGAGCTGTGCTGTGTAGTAATTTTCCTAAAAGTAATTTCAGCAACATAATGAAAGTCTCACTTAAAATAAATCTTCACCTTAAAGAAAATGGTACAAACTTGATAAATGAGGTCACAGTAGACCAGCAGCTCCAGTGTCTCCATCAGCTAAAAACCACACCAAAAGCTTCAAAGCATTGTTTTGACATGTCCTCATCAACCCAACTAACTCTAAATGCTGTGGTACATATGCCAGGCCTGTATGTGTTACTTTAATGCTTTTGGAGGAGACGTTGATCATATGCATAAAGCATGTGTGGTGTATACATTTTATTGTCTTAAGTGACACTTTCCTGGAATAAGTATGCACAATGTATACAATGGAGTGAATGAAATGACAAAATATATCGCAATGTTTTTTTTTTGACAATAATAATGTGTGCCTATATTAAAACATAGCCCATGAAGAAAATGAGCATTTAGGCTAAAATACATTTCTGAACAGATTTTGATCAGTCTCTGCAATTTTGTCAACTTGTGCCAAGTACAATGGACATTTAACATGTATGTAAGCCAGTCTCAGACTGTTTTCTTCGCTCAGAAATGTGTTGTGAGAGTGGAGAGTGAATCAGACTACCAAAAAAGTGTGATTTGGCTGTGGAAAAAAAATCGTCAAAATGTTCTAATCTTTCATTTTCTAATATTGCCATATTGCCCACCAAACAAAGACAGACAAAGACAGACAAAGAATGCCAGGGTCACTAAAGAAAAAAATATATCATAAAGCAAACAGACCAAACAATCTACAAACACAAGAAGACGACAATGATAACAAAGATGACAGCAAATGGTGGCATTTTGAAATTTTGCCACTCTGGGACTTATTTTCAAAGTACTGCCAAAATGCTGGTCCTGAGTGGTTAAAAAGCAAACATGATAAACTCACCTAAACTAGTTTTCATGTGTACAGACCCTGAAGCAGGGGTAGATTTTACTAGGTGAGTCTTTTGTTGAGTGGCCAAAATGAATAATTCCCTTGTGTCCCTGCTGGCAGCCATGTTTTCAGTGAGCTTCGCTGGTTCGAGCCTAGTTCTCACTGTAGTGCAGTGTGTCAGAGCTGACTAATCCGGTCAGAACCTTCAAGACAAGGATGTGAACTATCCTTTTATAAGTCAAGTTCCTCAGCAGTATCGCCTTGTTTCCTGAACACTTACAGATCGCAAATGATCAGAAGTTGAAACGTATGAAATAATTAAGTGAAAGAAATTAACAACTACAGCACTTTTGACAGTGTTAAGAAAAATGTCTCAAACAGTCAAACTTAAAAATAGCTCGAGAGATTTTTTTCTTTTTCTTTTTTCCAAAGATTTAGTTGGAAAAAGTAAGCTTTGGGCTTACAAATCAGATGATATCAATGGTATGGACTTAAACCTGCAAATGGTAATCATTTTAAGTAATATGACTCAAGTGATCATAAATATCCAGCAGTCAGTATCGCAATTATTAAATTTGACATATATGCTGAAATGACTGTTACTTTTTTTTTTACAGTGTGCATCACTGTTTCCTGCACAAACAGCAGATGCATCACACACTCAGTCTCACTCAGTGCCCCCCCCACCCACAGACACAGATGTAAGCAGAGCCAAGGCTGCGACTTTAATTATCGCCTTCTCTGAGCCTAAATGAGGGTGCAAGGCTGAGCTCATCTGCACATGGACTGTATGTGTGAGTGTGTGAACGAGATGGAAAAAAGATCCCTCATTAAATCACTTCACCCTTCTGACTGTTTTATTCATGGTGGCTTTCCCCGCCCCCCCCCCATCGCAACTGATTGCAGGGCGGTCAGCTGCAACTGCCGATTGCAGGGTGGTCAGCTGCTGCTGGCGTCAGGCAACTGACCCAAAACCAATGCCACAAATTAGTATTATTATTTTTTAGGGAAATCCTTTCCTCAAAACCATATATATATATTGTTCACACAGTTTTATTTCCTTGCACAAACATGGACCTACATGTACATGATATACTCTAATGTCAAAAGACGGAGAAGATTATAATCACCATTTGCTACATTCTGTATATCCCGTCCAAATGAGAGAGAGAAACAAAGAAGAGAGATTACCGTTCGGTGCACAGTAGATCTATCACATGTGACATTTGAGTACACTGTGATGTATTATTTGATTACTATCACACATCTATGACATTTCACTAAGCTGAAAATCAATGTGGCTCAATGGAGAGCCTGTATCAGACATAAATCACCTCTTATCTTCTCCTCTATGTGACATTAGATATGAATAGAGGAACAACTGTATTGATAGTGGGCATAAAAGAGACAAAAGGGGGGATATGAGTGGATTGTGATAAGGATGAGAAATGCAGAATGCAAAGCTATAAAACTAGAAGAAAAGAGGTGAACTAAATGACAAAACATAAGCACAATGGAGAGGAAGAGGAAGAATATGTCATGAGTCTGGTCTGCCTCCTCCCTTTGTGTGTCGGTGCAATCAACTCACCTGCGCTGGAGCGCACCTGCCTGTGATTTGCTCATCCACTCCTGCCTACTTATACTTCTGATCTGCAGAGACTCATTGCCAGTTTGTTGTATCATCCTGACCTCTGTACATGTCTCATCGTCCATTTAAGCCTCAGACAAACTCTGATTTCCCTCTTCTCAGAGCCTGGTTGTCTTTGTTGTTTCTGTGTCGTTTTCCACTGCCTGAAACTCACTGTCTGCCTGTCATCTAGTTGCTGTACTGCCTTGGACCGTGTTCATTACCACTGGAGCGGTTACCCTTCTGGTGCAATGCCTGCGCCGTGCCTCTCTCCCTCGGACAAGTCCCCCTCTCTACATCCCTGCACATTTTATTGTATGGACAATAAAACTGTTAAAACTTCTCACTGCCTCGACTGTGCCTGCATCTGGGTCTAGCCTTCTCTTGGTGAACTTGGTGAACATGATTAGAATACATTCTAATCATGGATACATTGTCAAATTGCTGTCTGTGCTGTAGATGTCCCTTGCAGAACCATCCTGAAACAAAGGCTTGCTCCAGTGACTTAAAAAAATGGTTATAACTGATTAAGTCTCATATTCTCAATATATTAAGGGTATGTTTGGTGTCTTATCTTGCCATGGCTTTTTTTTGAGCAAGAATCCAAAGTTTATGTTGCTTTGTATACCACTCTCTCTCTTCCACACCAAAGTCCATAGAGAAAACCTGTGATTTTACATAACAGCCCATCTGTCAGTAACCAAACAAGGCAACAGTAGACCAGCAGTTTCTAAGTGCCTGCAATGTAAAAACTTATGGATTATGAATCCTTATGGATTTTGGTGTAGTTTACAAACTTCCGCTTCTGATAAAAAAACATACATTAAAAAAAATTGAACAATCCCTTTAAATAACTATGAAAAACTATGTACTGTATGCAAAATGGAAAAGAAAATTGTTTGTGACAACATGTTAGCTCTAATCCTGCTTTTCCCTGTGATGCTGAAAGGGCATACTTAATCCTCTCACTTGTGCCTGGAGCTCAACATACACTACATGCATGAACAAATACACAAAAAAAGCAGGAGGAGTGTCCACAGAGCTCATTTTAGTCACAGCAGCTGGAAGAGGATTTCTGGTGGGATCAAACATGGCAACTGCTTCACTTCCTGTAGTCTGTGAAGTGGACCCAGGGCCCACTAATGTGGAAAAGAACCCATTAAGACCAGATGCAACATATCTTGGGACGCTTTTACACCAAGATAGTCTAGGGGCTCGATTCGATTGGGCTGGGAACGCCAAAAATTTTCACACCTTCATTTGGTTCGGTTCACTTTCACACTATGCTTTTGTTAGTGGAACCAAACTGCCTGGACAATGACACACAGTTACAACAGCTGCTCGTCCAAAATGAGCACAGGAAGCTGCCCAGTGTGAGCAGCAGGCGAGACAGGGAACTATCCAGCATATTGCTCTGTACATGAGACAAATACAGTAGTACCGAAAAAGACAGCGGAGAGCGAGAGTACATACTTTTCAGTCTCTCTTTCTTTGGTTTACTTTCTCTCTTTATTCGCTGGATGGTCCATTTGCCTTTCCCAAGGTAAGCAAACCAGGGTTAACTTGCAAGCGAATCAAGACCCATAATATTTAAGAATATTAAAGATAAAGAATATTTGGTGTTTTATCTTACCATTGTAAAGTATGTTTTGTAAACTGAAATCAATGTTTTGTAAACTCCCCACACCAAAGATTTCAGTATCTTATATGACCTGACTTTTATTATAAAACATCACATTCACTGCAGCCCTGATCTATATCAGAAAATAATTAAAATAATAAAAAGACGAGTTGAACTACAAATGTTGCCTTCCATATTGAGTTTACAGGGCAAATATAATAAGATTTAAGCTGTTAAAGTTTTATTTATCTATTGTCAGAAAAAAAAAAAAAAACCTTTGCCTGTTTCAAACAAAGCTTTGGTTTGATTGCTTTATGTAGGCCATTGCACTACACCAGCATAACATTTAGGTATAGATGCTGAGTGGTAGTTGTACTTGTGTCAGGTAAATAAGACATCCTCCGGCATCCATATTTCTACCAATGTTGCTTGATTAGACCTCTCCTGTGCACTAGGTGTACACTTTCACATATTGATCCTCCCCAAAATAACTCCACATGGGTCTAATCAGACAAAATAAGTGAAAACACCGGTGAGCGGGACAGACTGCAGCCTTTTATTTCTCTTGTGTTTTGCTGATACAAGTCTTTATTAGAAAAAAAAATAGCACTGATAACATTAACACAAGCTCGACCAGATTGTGA
Organism: Brachirus orientalis; assembly: GCA_016785285.1. Classification (NCBI taxonomy): domain Eukaryota; kingdom Metazoa; phylum Chordata; class Actinopteri; order Pleuronectiformes; family Soleidae; genus Brachirus; species Brachirus orientalis. The sequence goes on along the minus strand of JAFBJR010000099.1, from coordinate 2,637,392 downwards.
TCTAAACAATGAAAGTATGTTTTTTTTTTTTTTTTTTTTTTTTTTTAAATATTGGTTTGAATATGGTTAAATTGGTAATTATGTCGCTGTAAAACCTTTTGGTCTTTTATGACACTTGGAAAGGTTTTCAAATTCATAGCTGGATACATACACTGTATACCAGGCAATAAAGCAGAGAACTTACCTTTTGCACCTAAAAAATGTCATTACAGGTTGAACCCAAAGCAATGCACAACTTAGCTGGCAGAGATATCCAAGAACAACAAGCAAAACCCATGGTCAATAGGCAAAATGTATTCGTCTAAACACACTAATAAAACTATAATAATGCTGGAATACCTAACACAGAGGAAGAACAAATTGGGAAGATACCAGGGAATAGCTGGCATAGGTCTATACATACTAGGTGAGGGGATTTAATTAGGTACATGTGGAATACATCATGGCGGGTAATCAAAAAGGGCAGGAAATACAGGTGGGCAGGAAATGAAGACACCTGAAATGAGAGCAATGTGGGATGTGAATTTCAAAATGAAACAGAAAATGCCCTTAAATATGGGAACTTGATGAGACAGACGACAAATAAATAAATAAATAATAAATAAATAAATAAAATTATGGAAGAAAACATTTTACATCATCGTAATTATCAAACATCCAAGTTAGATCACTGGCAAAAAAGCAAGCTGAAGTGAGCATAGAAAACACAGCAATGGGAACCCACAGGCAATGGATTCAGCTTTTTAGGGATCACTTCGTATCAGGTGCAGAATTCAATGCTTAATAGCTTTAATGTGTTGCCTCCATGATGCACTAAATGTTTTCTATTGGTGAAAGGTCTGAACGGCAGGCAAGCCAATTGAGCTCTCGGACACTTCTCATGCAAAGCCATGCTGTTGTGGATGCGGTATGTGGTTTAGCATTGTCTTTCTGAAATAAAGGGCCTTCCTTGAAAGAGACATTGTCTGAATGGGAGCATATGTTGCTCTAAAACCTTGATGTACTTTTCAGCCTTGATGGTGCCTTTCCAGATGTGTAAGCTGCTCACGCCATAGGCAGCTTACACATCTGGCCAATATGCCATACCACTAGAGATGTGGTATGGCATATTGCTTTGGCCCAGAGAAGACAGCAGTGTTTCTGGGTCCTGTTCACATTATGGCTTCTTCTTTGCATGATACAGCTTTAACTTGCATTTGTGGATTGCACAGTGAACTGTGTTCTCAGACAATGATATCTGAGAGTGTTCCTGAGCCCATGCAGTGATTTCCCGTAGAGAACCATGCCTGTTTTTAATGCAGTGCTGCCTAATGGCCTGAACATCACATGCATACACCTTTTGACTTTTGAGATTCCTCCTGATTCTCTGAATCTTTTAAATATATTATACACTATAGATGGCAGGATCTTCAAAGTCATGGTTTTACAGTGAGATTTTTTTCTAAAATTGTTCCACACTTTTAAAGCGCAGTTTGTCACAGATTGGTGAAGAGGCCCTCTGAAATGTTCCCTTTATACCCAGTCATGTTGCTGACCTGTTGCCAATTAACATAAGTAGCTGTCAAATGCTCCCGCAGTTGTTTTTGATTCACGCCATTTACTTTCCAACCCTTTGTTGCCTCTGTTGCAACTTTTGGAGATGTGTCTGCCATCAATTTTCTAAAAAAAATGCTAATATTTTTCATAAAATGGTAAAATGTCTCTGTTTCAAGATCTGATACTGAATGTTGTCTCTGTTCTATTTTGAATAAAATATGGGTTTATGAGATTTACAAAGCATTGCATTTTGTTTTTATTTACATTTAACACAACTTCCCAACTTTTTTGGAGCTATATATTAGGAACCAGGTCAGTTCTATTGAGGGTGCTATTTTGGACCCTCATGTTTGAACAACAGCCCACAATGGACAAACTAAACATTTTTGATTTTTGATAACCGAAGGCCACATACATTCTCCAACACACTTGGAAGGGATACTCATCTGCAACATCCAACTTTACTTATACTTGTTGGTAAAATTTAAACCTTTTAATTTAGCTTTAAAAAATGAAAATACATCAATAGTTTGGTGTTCAGAGATAAATTTAATTCAACAAAAATAGATATATTTTTTGATAGTTTAAGAAGTGTTCATCAATGCATTTGATTCTGTAGCAGAGCTGTCAAGCATCTGTGCTTTGTTTCATTCTGACACCATCACACTTTTGATTCTAAGGTTCTTAGGTTTTTTTGTCCATGGAAAACTCATCTCTCCTTTTCGCGTTTCATCTTTCTCTCACAAACAATATATACACACAGATGGTGTACTCTGAGGCCTCATGTTGGTCAGGTGTAATTAGTACAGCTGTGTAATCTCTGCAATTAGCTGGTAATAATGAGTGGATACACAAGGAACACTGTGAACAGCATTGTTTGCAGTTGACACAATGCAAAAATACATTCAATCTTCCAGAGCAAAGTCCATCTTCCTGCATCTTTCACAGATGTAATCACCATGTGTAGGCTTGGACAGCCTTGTTTTTCATTGTTTTATCTTCTCCAGGAGTCTTTAACACGCTTTGTTAGATTTAGTGTTGAGCAATGCATCCATCAAATACACCACTGACTGTGCAAATTGCTGAACTCCCTTGAGTCTAAAACATTGAATTACCCCCAGTGAATAACTTGAGTGATGAGAGGGAAAATCAGACAGAAACACCATCTTTGCTGAAGTGGTTTGGAGCAAGAAAAATACTCTGTGGCTGATTTTGATTTTGTCTCTTTGGTTCAATATCCTGTAACAGTGCATTGTAAAAACAAATATAATGCAAAGTTGGGGGGGGGGGGTTAAAAAGAGCTATGGAGACAGAGACAAGTGGGTCATTGTGAGAGTTCTGCATCAAACATCAGAGGGTTTTCAATAGGTAAATGTAGCATTTTGAGAGGAAAAAACATAAGGCAATGAAAAGTTTCATCACCACTCATCCTGATGTTCTAAATGAACACCAGAACATGATTGAAGCCCATCCCAAATGTTTGGCGTCAAGTTCTTGGCACAAAAGCTTGTGATTACTATGATGGGAAGACATTTTTTCTTTATTTTGTATGAAAGATACTCAGCTCAGTTTGATCATGAAAGGAAGAAAGCGTCCAGATTTAAGGTACCACCACGTTGCTCAACTGGAGGGGGGGGGGGGGGAGATGCTTCGTACGATTCACAATTAAGTTCCACTGAAACTTCAATTTGCCTCGCTCCATCTGCTCAGATAACATTGCAGGGACATTCGGATCTCAGGGCTGGTAGGGCTCACCCTCACAAACAGTCCTTTTGTCCATCACATGCGCAGAGGACAAGGATTTCCCTGAAGGAATGCGACTGCATTGGATCAAGGCATAGACTTTCTGGGATCGCGGTGGACGTTGTGGATTGGACATCCCATGACTGTCCGGATCTCTGGCCTTGGATTAAACTCTGATGCCATCTCAAGATCGGACAGCACATTATAATTACTCCTACTCTTTGTTTTCTTTTTTCTCTTTTGACTTGAAATAAATATACGCTCTAGTAACATCACACACGCACTGCCAGTTATGAGTCATTTAAGGGTGACTATTTGTGACTTGCCAAAACTTGATGGTGAGTGAAATATCAGACTGGAAATCTTGTGGTGTGAACTATTATTGAACCTGAATACATTCATAATGAGGAAATTATCACCACTATCATGTCCTCATTTTTCCAAGTTTCACAAGCTGTTAAATCACTGTCATGTTGATATGCACATCTGAATACCAGCAAGAAACATGAGCTCAATATAAACATACAATCCCAACATATGATTCCCCTTAAATAAAAAAAAATTCTGCTACATTTCACAGAATTTATAAATAAAAGTGTTTGTTATGGAACAAGATATGATTCACAATAAAATTGTATTCATGATGCAAAATTACTCATTTAAATTGTTTATTTGAAAGGGACAGTGCAAGTTGTCATAGTACACATTTAACCTGCTATGCACATGCATAGGGATTATAGCTATTGCAGGTTTCCAACTCTCCCTAGTTCTGAAAAGTAGCAGAAAAAAAAAGTATTTAAAATTTTTAAAAAAAAAATCCAGCTTACAATTATGTTACACAACAGTGTAACATAATTGTAACAGCAGTAAAAGGAAGATATCAAAGCCACAGCTTCAGTACACAGTTACAGAACCTCATAACAAAGTCAAATATCAGTCAGTGTTTCATATTTTTAATATGTATTTTATTCTCAATTTATTTATTTCAGCTGGTAATGTGTTTTATATTTGAGAGCCTTTTCTTGGATTTTAAAATTGGCACTTGCTGTGCCACTGGTGATCCGGCCACTTTGCCTGCCTTTAGGGCTATGATTTATTAGCAGGCCCCTTGTTTTTATTCTGTTAGTGTTATCCTTTCACATGCTATCCATCACTGCCATTTCCTTATCAGGCGTAATAATGCTAGATAAAAAAACAATGTAGATAAGATGAGAAAAGTGGTTAAAAACTGGTTTACACACCTATGATACCCAACTCTGAGGCATTATAAATTGTTGCTGTGTTTATTTGTGGACTGCTTTATAGATAAGTTAATATTTTACAAAACAATGAGGGAAATGATCAGATAAGTGGCTGAATGAGTCTTTCAGAATACCCTTTATATACCGATATGCACAAGTCATTACTGATACAGAGTTAGGTTGTCCCACTGCACAAAGATGTGTATCAGAGAAACCTGAGAAGACTTCCCCCTGGTATCTGCATGGTCTGCATTAACTGGAAGTCACACAAACACACATAAAAAGGGTTCCAGCAGCAGCAGTACACAGCACACTGTTTAGTTGGATATCAAGTTTCTAAAATACAGACTCTATATTCACAACCTGTTCAAGGTGTTACCCAATGCATGCTGGGATACTCCAACCCCTTGACAACCTCATAAAGACTAGGTTGGAGAGGGTTAGAGGAGACGACAATAAACCTATATGTAAAAACATATAGGATTTTTTTTTTTTGTATTATTACCGACAACTTCGGCTAACGTAACCGAACTTTTGAAAGCGTTATTGGGGCTTTTTAGGTTTGGAATTAGTCTGATGTGTAGCAGCTAGCTATCTTTATCAAGTCTATCTGTTTTCAATGTGAATAAAACTTGCTATTCATCAAGAAATATATATTAGAGAAGTAGCAGCAGTGAAACCTGTCAAAAATGTTGTATTATGTGCAAATTTCCACATATTGTGAGATATGTCACAAAAATTTTAATTGGAAAACACTGGTTTATATGAGTGGTGATGACTGGGGACATTGATGTTTCTTTTTCTTTATCTATCGTGGTTAAAGTGCACACTAAACCGACATGTTTGTCCACTGTTGCCTTTCACCATCTGCCTTGACTGTAGCACTCAAGTCATTCCTAGTTGCTGCTTTGCATTTCCCACAAAAACACAGACAATTCTGTCTTGTGCAGACATAATAGACAACCCTTGTAGAGATACTGTCTGGTGTAGTAGGACAGAGAATATTTTACAAGTCCCAGAAATAACAAGGTGCTGCGTTGAACTGGTCTTGTGTTCCCAAAACAATGCACTCGGTCCACTTAAAAAGAATATAGGACACGTTTTACAGCTGTTGTGCTTTTCAAACACAGTGTCCCTTTGTGTATTCACATTCTTGTTACACTGAGTATACAATATATCACTTGCGTAAACCTTATTCTGCTGCAGTACTTTAATATCTGCTTTGGCCTGCATACACGTACATGCACTTTTCACTGTTTGATTTATCACTATGACATTTAATGAAACTAAGAACCTCAAAGCCATGCCTGCACTCTGCACTAGTTTTAATATGTACATTTGTTCATATTAATATAATGTTTTCATTTTGGTAACACTTCACATTACAGGAATAATATAGTATGGTAATAGTATAGTAGTAATTTGACTTGACAATGACTTATCGGCCAAAAATGCAGTCTTGTTTCCTCGGGTTCCAAAGTCAAGGCTTGATACCTCAACTTTATTTTAAAAAGCTTGATAAAACTCAGTGATGTGATGTCATCCCTTTATCTGTTTTTATCTTGTGTTTTATGTATTTAGTCTAATGACCTCACTCACTCTTGTGTTTGTGTGAAGTCCTCGTGTTGCGTTTGTCTATACTGACATTTAGGGATTTGAAATTTGTGTTTTTTGCTAAACAAAATTATTATATAATGAAAAGTAAGTGCCCTGATTGCTAGCTTCTCACGTACCCTTATTCCCAAATCACTCTCCCTCACTTTATACACCTGCCCTGTACATTTTTTAAGCTTTGTGTGATTATGTCATTATCATTGTAAAACTTTTGCCTAACAGTTCCAACATGCTAAAAATATGATCTTAGTTTCTCTTACTTTTTTATAACTGTATTTAATCATAGTCTGGCTAATACGACAAACAAACATGTGCAAAAATATACTTATCATGCAGTCATTACTGATTAATTAAATGCAAATCAAATCAAGACAGAAAAATACCACGATCATTAAAAAAATCTTATTTAATAATTAAAATAGGTCTTATTGACATTATTACTCAGGGAATTATATCTTCCTACTTTATTGACAGTCAATCTTTTATATACTTACACCACTTACTTTACACCAGTTTTTGTCTTTTATTCTCCATTTAAAATCATATCAGTTTTCAGTGCTTTACTGATTCTTATTCTTAAATATCATTTGATTAAGAACTACATTTACATTTTGGGCCCACCATCTTGGCACATTAACACTGTGTAAGAAGCATATAAATAGTAAAATACAGCAAAGTTATATTTAGAAAACAAAATACTGGTCAGCAGGAATGTTATCAACATTTGTGGTGTGTATAATTGGCCCAGTAGAAACAATATCATTATATAAAACATACAGACTATTGGCAATGTACTGCTAACTATACGCCAATAATAGAGTTTATGATGCATCACTTCTTTCACTGGCTTTTTGCAAAAGGCTCTCCCTTCTATTTTTTTTTCCCCAGGGCACAACATTATGGGCAGGGATGATTTTATGAGGGCTACATGTCTCCACAGCGAAAAATAATTATAATGTCATTCTTGTCATTTAACATCCCCCCCATCTGAGTCAGAACCAACAGCCCCCCCCAGACATCCTCGACCATTCCAAAGCCCAGACATCAGGGTTTTGATTGGCCATGAGTAATTACACTTGGTCTCTGGAGATTGTTAACATCTCTGTCGCCTTGTTCCCATGCTCCCCTCCCATCTTACTTCTTTCCTCATACCTACTGTCCCCATCTCCCTCTTCCCTTCTCCATTATTTTTCCCATTCTCCCTTGCTCTACCCCCTCCTGTCCGACACCACCACCGCCCCCCCCCTCCTCTCCCCAGGGTTCAGCAGGGCTGGCACCCACCCAGAGTCTCTCCATTTCCTCCGCATCTGATATAATCAGGACAGAAAAGAGCTGAGAACATTCTTTTCCCATGATTCTTAAGTGGCACTACAGGCACTCGGGGCAGGCTGTCTGACTGGCTGCTTGGCCAACTGGCCAACTGGCTGCTTGGATGACTGTTAGGCCCTTAAAAAGAGAGAAAGTGTGCAAGAACTGGAGTGCATAACTTAGCCAGATTAGCCAGTGGTTTCCCTACAAAGCTAGCGGCACAAAAACACTCATCTTTGATTACATTTTAGGGAGTGTGTTAAATTTTAACATAACAAACAAAAAAAAATATTTTTTAACAAGTACAATAAAATAATATAATCACTTGATTGTATGGTATTTATATCAGGAATGGTGTCAATTCTGGTGTCAATTTTGGACCCCCATATTTTTTAAACATCCTTTGTTAACTACTTATGCTTTTTTAATATGAATAAAATCTGCTACCCCACTGCGAGTCAAGATTTGAATCGCTGAGCTCCTCCAGTCTCTTTCCTCCTAATCACACCAATAAACATACACACAAAGTCAAATAACAGACACATACTGTATGTGCAATCAGTCAGTTTGTTTGGAGGACGAGGAGGTGGATTTCTGAGATGCCTATGTTTTTGATTGAGGTAGATATGTAATTAACTTCCCTAAATGTGAATTAATTTATCGCATTCTGTTGTCTTTATCTGTTTATTTAGGGATGGATCAACGTTGATTTTTTTTTTTTTGTCCGATTCTGACTAGATACATAGTTAAATTAAACTAAAATCACAAGTATTTTATCCAAATTCAAGACTAAATTCTACTTTCAATGATGACTGCATTTTCAAAATGATTCACTCCCTGAATAGAACTACATGTTGCCTCAAGGGCTTCATTAGTTGCGTCAGGTGTGCTTGAGACAGATCACCTCAAATACCTGGATTGTTGATGGTGACATTTGATGTATGGCTAAGTGTTATGACTATAGTGTTTTTAGTATGCTGTTCCCTCCCCCTCTCCCTCTCTGTGTGTGCGTGTGTGAATGAGGTGTGGCTGTAGGTGGAACCTCAGTCAGCAGTTCAGTGCCGATTGGATCCAGGTAGACCCAGCTTTTAAAAGCCGAGCTGCCCATGAAGATGGCCTCTCTCTTCCTCTGCCTCTTGCTCCTGCGTGCACCTGGTCCAGCCACAACACTGCCAGCATTATTGTTCTAATGTTAAACTGACAATCCTACGTAACTTTAAAAGCAGTATTGGGAGTGAGACTCCTTTCTTTTTGTTTGATGATTGGTTTTCTCCTGTTTTTTGTCTTAGCAGTTTAGGTGAGTGATTGTCTTTTGGTTCTTTGTTTTTGTTAACCGGGAAGCCTAGTTTTGATAGTAGTATTAATGTTTGTTATTTCGGGAGACTCTCACTTTCATGCCAATAAACTCCTTCTGTTCATTTTTCGTAAAACTCTGTCTGCTGGCATTACTTGTGGGTGGGAAAGGTGGGGAGCAACATTTATGTTGCATCAAGGTTTTCCCCTAGGACCGGGGCGTAACACTAAGTCAAAAGATTTGTCAAAAAGGTTCAGAATAAGAGATCATTTTTGATATTTTAATGCAAAAATGCTACATATTGTATAATTAGACAGAGTTTAAAAAAGCACAGTTTGCTCTAAGGAAACAAGATGATGTGAGAAATTTTGACATATTTTAATGTCAGTTGTACGTTGTATTAATTGCTGCCCATTTGTTATCAGATCTTTCAGAATGGATGTGAATAGCATGTCTGAACCATGACCAATTTATCCTATGTACTTTTTGTTAAGAAATGAATATATAATACATACATGAAAAGTGTGTTAACTGCTAATACAACCAGCAAATGTGCTGCAGACCAGTGGTGGTTGTGCGATCTGTGAAAAAGGAAAAGCTAATTTCTTTGAAAATTGTGTCAGACAATCTGTAATAAACAGCTGATTCTGAACGAACTAGTCATATAATTGGCTAAGTTCAAGTGAACATTTAGTGACGAAATGCAAATAAAGCAGTCGATATTTGACCATTTATTTTACAACATTTTAGCAGATGAAGAACTTCCCTTGCTGACGTAGATACTAGAAAAGAAACAAGGAAGAGCTGGAGAAAGAAGAGGCAACCATACAGACGCCAGCTGCCATAAAACACCAAAAACAAACATAACAACCAAACATAATTTGTTTGCCAGTGGAGCTTTGTGCTCTGGGAGCCATTTTTATTTGTTTTAGCTGTGTCCTTGTGGCTTGTCATGTTGGAAAAAGTACAGTTTATTCTAAATGTCTGTATAAGTAAAAGCATCAAGACTTCCATATAAGGAAGGTGAGGGGTTTTGGTACCAGTGAGGAAAAAAATATATATTTATAATTACTTTATCTATCTATTTATTCAGGACATGAGATGGGGTTACCATTTTGCTGTGTTCCTACGACAACAAAATTCTGTTAGCATCAGGCAGAATCTTACCAAGCCTTGAGTCCAAAAATGACCGCTGCTGCCTTGACTACCACCACCACCATTGCCTTCTGCTTGTCCCACCAAGGAGCTTTTTATTGACTATGTCCCTTCTCTTAGCCTCATCTCATCCCCCTTCTGCTGTCAGAACGTGTTCTCAAAAGGAATATATCTTTTCACTTTACACACACATGCATTTTGCTTGTCTGTATTTGTGAGGGCACTTCCCGTGGCTCCATTTCTTCCCTCACTTCTTTTCTATCATGTATGGGCCATTCAGCATGTGCCTGAAATATTTGGCATTACAAATCACTGTTTGTTGTAAATGTGTGTGTGTGATGGAGATGAGCCACTGACTTCCTGGGCTCTGAGCCAAGACAGAACCACTCAACTATGATGTATACAGAATGTACAATGCAGGAGATTAGTATACCCCCATGCCTGCAATAGAAATATAATGGATAAGGTTTTTTTTTTCTTTTTCTTTTTTTTCCTTTCTTTTTTTTCAAAAAGTATAAGAAGGATTAGACTATCTTGTCTGAATGATTCTGGCAACAATATTTGTACAGTCTAACTTTGCATTGTCTTGGAAACAAGGGTACCATGAACGGAAGAAAACTTGATTTACAACAATTCCCTTGTGTGTAAATTGGCAATTGTATGCATTTTCAAAGCTCCGGATCCAACTTTCTAATCCCTATTTTTCCAGCAATCAAAATATATTTTGATGAAGTAAATGAAGGCGAGGCTGAGGCCTGGCAAAGAACAGAGTCATTTCCGAGTTCCTGGCAGTATTCTCAATAACAATAACGACAAAAACAACAGTTCTTGTTGCTTCTCTCTGCCGCTCTGAATCCAGATCAAGTGCACATTGGTGGTCTGGAACATTTCCACATGGCTCTTCAATTACTGTATATCCGTCAAATCAGAGAAGTGATGTGATTTCTCATTCAGCATTGTTGATGATACCACAGACAGACAGCATGCTGGGGAGACACTTGTGACCTTGTGCTCACTGGCCTCGATAGATGCGAATGTTCCCAGGGTTTTGTCCTGGGGCTAAACATTTGTTATCATCACCCCATCCGACACTGCCTTGCTAAGGACCACAACAATATTTTCATATACATACATGAGAAATGCAGAATTTATGGTAGCTCTAGCTGCAGATTTTTCTTGAGTTTGCTATGTGTCAAACTTTAGGGCGGGCAAAGTTTTCATGCTGGGGAGACACTTGTGACCTTGTGCTCACTGGCCTCGATAGATGCGAATGTTCCCAGGGTTTTGTCCTGGGGCTAAACATTTGTTATCATCACCCCATCCGACACTGCCTTGCTAAGGACCACAATATTTTCATATGCATACATGAGAAATGCAGAATTTATGGTAGCTCTAGCTGCAGATTTTTCTTGAGTTTGCTATGTGTCAAACTTTAGGGTGGGCAAAGTTTTATCCTTTTTTTAAGTTTTTTTTTTTTTTTTTTTGGGACAGGTTGGGTGGGGGATAGAAAAGCAGCAAAATGATCTGGCCATGAACTAGCAGGTTTGATTTGTGTATTGCAGGTTTGCAATAACCAAATCACACAAGCACAATTTAAATAGCTCAACACAAATAATATTACAAGTGGTCATTCAGCCACTTCATGACAACCATCTTTATAACACCCTTTGCTTTTATGACTTGCTGCAAACATGATGCATAACCAGACACCAGCTTCTGGCAGCATTCTTGAGGAATCTTAGCCCATTCCTCACCAGCAAAGGCCTGCAGTTCACTAATAGTCTTGTGTTTGCATGTTGCAACCACCTTTTTCAAATCCCACCAGAGGTTTTCAATGGGGTTCAAGTCAGACAATTGTGATGACCACTCCAGTATCTTCCAGGACTTGTTCTGAAACCAAGCCTTGCAATATGGTGGACAAAGGGGTATGCTTGGGATTATTGTCCTTTGGGAACAAATCCATTGATGCCAAAGCTTCAGTTTCCTCACAGATGGCATGATATTTTCTCCCAGGATTTCCTGATACTTGATTGAATCCATCTTTCCGTCCACACGCTGCAGGTTTCCAGTGCCAGAGGAAGCAAAGCAGCCCCAGAGCATCACTGAGTAACTGCCACATGTCACTGTATACCGGGTGTTCTTTGCTTCACTGTATACCGGGTGTTCTGTTCTGCATATGCTTCATTCAACAGAATCTCAAAATTTGTTTTGGCTTATATATAGTTTCGTGCAGAGTCAACTTTTCTTGTGCTTTTGGGTCACTAGTGGAGCCTTTCAGAGTTTAGTATACACCTTAAACATGCAAACTATATTTCTAACTGTATCTCTAGGAACATCCAGTGCCTTTCTATCTTTTTCTATCCTTTTCCTTGTTTGTGCACGGCAATGATCTCTTTTTTGAGCTTTTTGGACACTTCTTTTGACTTTCTAACATGCAATCAAACATCACCTTCAACAATCCAGACAAACAATGTGTTCTCTTGTGAGGAATTCTATCTAAGGGGTTGAATAATTTGGATGCAATCCTTATAATATTAGTTTTATTTAACTAGTTGAAGTATGAATATTTTGAAATTATGCCACTAAACCTGAAGTGCTGTGGGGGTTGTAAAATATTGATTGCAACTATATTAAGTCATCAAACAAAGACAAAGTATATTTTCAGGTCATACAAATGTGTATAAGTGAAATTAATGTCTCTGGTTTGTCAAGACAAGTTTTATAGTCTGTTAGTCTGTTTAGACTAGGGCTGTCAGCATAAATGTGTTTTAATAATGGCTAAACATAATGTGTTGAACTTTTTTTATCAGTTTAATCTCATGTCACGTCTCACACAGGGAGCTTGTCTGTTGTGTAGCCGATGCTTTGTTCTGCATTAGAGAGAAAAAGAGAGAGAGGGGAGTTGGAGTGTGAGGGAGGGGGAGTTGGTCCTTGTCACACAAAACTGCTAATGATTACTGAGTGGTGCATGCAACAAAACAAAAAAAAAACTTGGAATACAGTGCAACTTCAGGAAAAAGCAGTTGAATCGCTTTGTCATGAAATAAAATTAAATAATGAAGGAGGCAGCACTTCTGCTAAGAGGCAGTAAGGAATAACTGCTTGTTCTCTGTGTCACAGAATCTCTGTATCACTTTAGAATGTCTGTACATATTAACAAAGTAGAACGGGGAGGGAAAGCAGAGCAGAGTTTAGAGTGTGCATGAGGCGGGCGGGGTCATCAAAATAGATGCCCCATCATGATGTCCATCATCAGTGGACGATGATACTGTTCATCTGTCTTCACATGAGGGTCTCAGGACAGGTTGCCAGTCAGTTGCAGGGCCAACATATAGAGATTAACTCACATTCACTCTCATATTCACACCTAGGGTCATTTTTGAGTATCCAATCTCCATGTTTTTGGACTGAGGGAGAAAAGCCAAGCAAACATGGTGAGAACATGCAAACGCCACACAGAAAGGCCCTTGGTCAAACTGCACACCTCCTTGCCATGAGGCAACAGTTCTGGCCACAATTCTGCTGTATGGTCCTCTACGTCCTGCTACCATTTTTGATTCTTTTTCTCTTATTCTGCTTCTTCTATAATTTCTGGATATTTGCTGGGAATGGGAACTGTGGTGCATGTACACAGCAGTTAGGGCAGATTTATTCTGACTCTTGTCCTCCTGAAGGTATACATGCAGTAGGAGTTTGACAACATATGGTATTATCTGGGTGTTAGACTTTTAACATTAATGTCAAACTGGCAAAAAAACAAAATTTAACGAAATCAAAATTCTCAAAGTGGGACAAACTAGTCTAACACATTATTATTATTTTTTTTTCTTACGGCATGTAGACATACTGACTGTAAAAGATGCAAACAGGTGGTTGCATCATGTGACAGACTTGCTTACGAGGGACACCAATGGCAGATCGGAGTGAGTGACACATTGGTTGGGTCTATTTGTAACAGCATAAGTTAATAAGTGGACCTCACATGAGTTGAAGGACTATAGGAGGCATAGCAGATATTAATTTTTTGTATGCTGGCAGTAGCCATGCAGCACGCTTGGACACAGTGGCTGACACAGTGTTGAATGCAGTGCAGTGTGGTACTTATGCCAGCCTATGAGGACTTTTAATGGGGTACAAAGCTTAATTGGTGGGCAGCTGTGAGAGGCTCGTAAAAACAGCTATAAAAATAATAATGGCTTAGGAGAGGACAAACGAACAAAGAAAGTGAATCAATAATGAGAGGACGGAATAATATGTTGCTGCTGTCAGGTGCATAATCACTTAAAAATGTCACAGTTTTAATGTGAAAGCAGCACAGACACACACAGAGCAGAGCTCATACAAATAAAAACATCAACATGGCCACAATCTAAAATACAATGCTAACTGATTTGCGATTTGTGGATGTTGATGCTAAATTGGATGACTGGGCAAAAGGAAGGTTTGGATTACACACATCTGTTTCTACAACTTTTAGTAACTTACTGATGGTACATCATAGACCAGTGATTTCCTAAGACTGGGAAGATTTTCTTTGGCTCCTTAAACAAATTTTGTCAATCTTTTATGAATTTATCATTTAATTTGCCAACCTAAGTATGAGGTGCAACTGATATGGCTTCAAATTAGTTGCTACATTAGGCACAATTTACAGTACATGATGATTTCCGTCACGGTTGTTTTCATCTTTAAAAAGTGAGTCCTCATATATAAAGTTTGGGAAACAAGCCATAGACTACACCATAGCTGACAATGAGGATATAGCATGAAAAGTTGTACATGTTTAAATTTCATCTGTAAATTTTTCCACTCCATATTCAGGTAATGTAAGCAATGAAAAAACAGTCTCCGGGTGATGTGCAGCCATTCTACCTTTCTGCAAACCCTAGATACATGTGAGGTCCTGTTTATGTTACCTACTTATATCCACTTATGATGATTTTGGATATGGAAGTTTAGAGTCCAAGGAACCACCAAGTTGAAAGTGGAGAAAACTCTGCCTTGGGCACAAAAAAATTTTATACACACATTCTGCAAGGGATCATCAATGGTAGAAACCACGAGAGACCATGGAGGAGGTGAGTGATGACATTTGAGAATGGATGGAAAATCCTCTTCCTAAATGCATATACTGAGTTGGAACCAGGAAGACCAAAAACCCCCATCCTAAAGCAGCTGAGGATGGTACTGCGAAAGATGCTCATAGCATAGACCTAAGTTTAAAAAAAAAAAAAAAACACACACAACACCGCCAAATAAAATTAAGGAAAATATCCTCAGCACTGCAAGAAATCTTCTGATGATTAGTGTCAAACTGTGGTCTGCAGACATCTTGGTTTTCCTCTTGCTTGCCATTTTTCAAGTCGGAACTAAACCCTGACCCTCCTCCAGCCTCATATACTTAAGTCACTACCAACATGTATGAATAATTAATAAATTGGTTCTAATTATTTCATTGAGGTCAGTGTATTAATTTGGTTAAAAATTATAAGCAAGTTTTATAAAACACACACACATTGATGTGATCTCAGTTTTTGGCAAGCTCCTGTTACTACAACATTAATATTACTAATATTATAGCAAAAAAAAAAAAAGCCATATTTTTAAAGTGATCACTATAGTAGACAAATTAAGCTAACTATCTGTCCCTTTCCAGATAAGTTGGGTCACTTTTTTAGCAACTGCAGTGCTCATACCTAAATTGTACTTCTTTTAGGACATCAGCTTGCTAATGTCAACGTGCTTCTTTTTTATTGTCATTTAATTTATTCTTTAAATGAACAAAAGTATGTGCATACTTTGAGAAATTTATGTAGGAGACCAGAAAAGGATTTGTTTGATATTAGCTTCATTTTTTCTTCATTTGTTTGTCATTTGTTCTCAAAGTAAACTTTAGGATTAAAAACATATTTTGCTCATATACATTTGTTTTGGACATTTTTGTTCTATATTTCAAGATATTTTTTGCTGAATAATGGCTGTAATAATTATTCACTCACTCGTCTTCTACTGCTTTATCCTCCAGATGAGGGTGCTGGTGCCAATCCCAGCTGACATAGAGCAAAAGGGCAGGGTACACCCTGGACAGGTCGCCCGTCTATCGCAGGGCCAATATATAGATTTGCAATTAATTCTCATTTGCAGAGCACCAAGGCAAGCTCCAATCCCACTGAAGATATAATTGCAGTCATAGTTGACACCCTATAATTACATCATCTGGCTGTGTTAGTTTGACTTTGATAAAAATGGATGTAGAATCCTATAATTTCAGTCTATCATGTTTACATTTATTTTAAAAATCAAGTTCTAGCCAGACTAACACAATAATTTGTTTCTAATGCCATGTAAATGTACTGACTCAGACAGAGGTAAACAGTTCAGATGGAGTGTTCAAACAGCTCCCTGCCATTTCCGACACTTATCTCAGCCTTGCTAAAATTTGGAGTTGGAAGCTGTTGAAATCCCAATTATCAACGTCACATAGACAAGGAAAGGAAAATGTGAGAAGAGATGCGGCTGTCAGTTAATTGGTGGGATTACAGTGTTTGCTCATTATCACATCCTAACACTGCTGATCAAAGGGAGAAGTGAAGTAAAAGACTGTGTTGGGGAACATGTCTTATTGCTCACCTCCTAAACTGACTGTGATAGAATGTAATTGGTGTTATATTTCAAATTGGCTTTGTCATCATTGACATATTCAACCATGATATTCAATAAGAAGCTCAGGGTGTGATAACATATCAGACACCTTTTACATATCCCAAGAGATGTAAAAAGAATCTGGCTCTTTAGAACAAAGAGATAACATTCTCCTGATTTGCATCATCTCCAAAGTTAATCATGTCCCATTTCTGCTGTGCTTATTGAAAAAGTTAGGAAATAATGTTTAATTGTGAAAATGCTTTACCTAAAACTGCCATGAGTAAAATCCTGAAGTTTATATATGAGTTAAGTGGTTTCATTTATTACTTCTTTTCCTCTGCAATGATTTAAAACTAAACCCCCTCTTCCACAGGTAAGGCCACCCAGTGGCTGATTTTGAAAACTGCCAAGAATTGCGCTGAGAGCTCAGTGAGGCTCCATCCTGATCTGATAGTGAATTTGACATCAGTTGCGGCTGTGTCTGAATGAAAAATCGCTATCATAGGTGCTCGGTGAGTCAAGCCTCTCGTCACTTACATCGTGCTCCATACATGGGCAGATCCACAGTGTGGCAAGGGGTGGCAGATGTCCCTGTAAATATATATATATATATATATATATATATATATATATATTATTTATTTATTTTTTTTACCACCCCAGGTGCAAACAAAAACTTCATATACTATGTATTAGAATAATACATAGTATATGATACTACTACAATACTATGTATTAGAATAGATTATCAAAAGACAATACTGGCTCCACAAAACCTCAATCCTTCCCGTCTGCCTTAACTCCACAATATAAAATAAATAAAAAACCCCAGCTCCTGAATTGAATAGTTTCACCCAACAACCAGAATCGGGAAATTTCACCAGGGGGGAGGTTGAGGCTCACTACATCACATTGATGTTGTCTGACAGCACATAATGTACAGTCTGTCACTATCTGCAAGGTTAGACTTTGTGTTTGAAGGGTGAGTTGAGCTGAAACTCACATTTTCATGGTTTTTCTATCTCTGCATCCTTCATGCTTCAATGGATCCCTAAAGTGTCACAAAGTCAATATCACTATAAAATGCTTTTGATGTCCTCATCAAAAGGACCCAATCATCATGAACATATTAAATTCTGAGCTTAAATCACCAAACATTTGCATACATATGACTGAAATGACAAGTCCCTTAAAATACATTTGCCTAATTTTATACATTTTTCACAAGAGCCACGTTGGCCAAACAAAATCAATATACCAAGTCACACAGATGAGCATTTCTACGTATACATTTGTTATAACACAAAGATATTGGGATATGCAGAAGCAGCCGTGCATTTCCTTGTATTTCTCCATGTTGTATTTGTAGTTTGTCGTTGTGGTCAAGGTGAGGCTGGGTCAGTTGGTTTCTCTGTTTCCTCTTGATGGTGCTCATTGTTGAAAATGTTGACTCACAGGTGTAGTATGTGCTCATAAAGAAAGGCATCACTTTCTGTACAAGTGGTTTCAAAATGGGAAGGTCTGCTTCAGAAACCAAACTCCAGAAGTGGCCAACACCTGCTCTAAGTTCAACCTGGAGAATGTCATTTGTTTGCAACTCAATTATTTTACTTTGCAAAGCAGCATGATTAGCAGGACAGAACTGTGTGATGGTTGGAGTAAGAGACTCTGAATTCAAACTTACCCTTCAGCTCTTCCAAAACTTCAACAAAACCTGTGTAGCGGAAGTGGTGCCACACAGATGGGTCACTTGTTATTGCTTTGAGTTTTGGGAAGTGGATAAGTTCTCTACCATGTATCCATAGAGCAGTTATTTTGTTTTGGAATGCTCTGTTTGCTTGCTTGTCACTTTAAAGCTTGTCTCCCACTGCAAGTTGAGAGCATTCAGGTGATAAGTAATGTCAGTAAAGAGGGCCAGCTGTATGATACAGTGTGGGTCTTTCAACTCTGGCTGGTGTTTCCCCTTGATGTCCAAGAATTGGATTAAATTTCAGGAAGGAGGCTCGCAAACTGCTCCAGCAACTTTTGACAGGACGACCATCTTACTTCACTGTACATCACTAAATCACTGGACTATGTGTCATAGTCTTAAATTAGTTGTCTGTGGTTTAGAGATCTTGAAACAATATAATTTACCACATGCACAACCCTTTGAATCACATTTTTGAATTCACTGTTTCTGAGCTTTGATACAAGTGACTCTTTATGGATGATGCAGTGAAAACTGATACAGTTAAGCATTTTATCTCTTTTATTCATGGGGCCAACAAGACTGTTATTGCTTGAGGCAAGTTTGGACCAGAATCTTATCAGAAATCCATGATATATTTTATATATATTGATAATAGTATACAGTAATCTTCCAAAATGAATCACTTTGCTTGCTGAAGGCCCACCATGTGCTCATTAAATGCTAATATTAGTGAAAAATGTCTAGCCTGTCATGCACCTCCCAGTTTGATGACTGGGAGGTGCATGACATACCCATATCTCATATATAATGGGAGTTACTTTAATGTGCTGTTGTAGAAGTTTGCAATATTGACTTTTTAGTGATTATCGGTACCAGCAGGCCTTTTGATAATTATCATAATTTGATATTTCACACACTAAGCAACTAACTAACTCACAAACCTCTCAACAACTTCTATGTAATTAAAACAACTGACTGGAGGGGAATGGTCTGGACTGTCCTTTTAGAGGACTGTTCTAAGTGGAGCTGAGATAGTGAAGAGATATTGAGAACGTCATGATGCTGATCCAGACAGAAAAAAAAGTACCTTGAGAAAGAGAGAGGGCAACAAGATAGAAATGGAAAGAACCAAAAAGGCAAGAGCAAAAGCCAGGGCTAGTGGTTTTCTGCAGTCAGAGACACCTCTCCCCCCCCCCCATTATTACTGAAACTCCTTAAAATCAGCTTGGGACAGGGCCCTCCAGGTAAGAACATGTACAGTACATTTAGCTATAGGATTTAAAATTCTATACAGCCTTTTGAGTGATTCTTTATAAACAAAGGAGGACCAAATAGTTTGGGTGAGTTTCTCTGATTTTACTATTTATTTGAGTGAAATGAAAATGTTCGTTTTATTTTAGAAACTACTGACATGTCTTCCAAATTCCGATTTAAATGGCCAAAATAACAAAATAGGTGCAGTGGTTTCAGACCTCGAATAATGCAAAGAAAACGAGTTCATATTCATTTTTAAACAATACAATCCTAATACTTTAACTTAGGAAGAGTTCAGAAATCAATATTTGGTGGAATAACTCTGATTTTCAATCACAGCTTTCATGAGTCTTGGCATCCTCTCCACCAGTCTGTCACATTCCTGTTGGGTGACTTTATGCCACTCACAGCAAAAAAGTTCACGCAGCTCTGTTTGATGGCTCGTGGCCATCCATCTGGACATGACAAGTTCTTGATCTGGTCATCCTTCATCCGCATATAACCATTAAATTACCAGGTGTTGGGTGAACAACAACAGGAAGTATTTTATTTATCATTCAACTTAAGACACTAAATATGATTAGCTACATTTAAAAAAAACCAAAAAAGTGTGTTGCTTTGTGGACAGAGAAAAGCGAAAATAAGCTAGATGAGCTCTGGTAACTCGTCTTCTCCTTCGATTAAAAATGACCAGTCTAATGTGTGTAAAGGTATGTCTCGTTATACTGTAGCAGTTTATTCTAAAGCAGGTGATCTAATGAAGGTAAAACAAAGTGAACAGCTGGGCGTAATGGCACTGCGCTCTGGTGCAGCAATGTTCAGGGGCTGCATATTTATTGACTCTCAGCTACTGCCTTTAGATACTGCAGGGATTTCATGAACTGAAGGTTTTCCATATAGTGTTTATATAAAGTAAGAATCACCCACTTTCTTTCACAAACCAATGCAGACTGATTCACAGACTAAAGGCAGCAGCTGAAGCTAATGTAAAATTATCTGAGAGTGGATACTGTAACTGGAAAAAAAAAAAACATGTGCAAAGATGGTGGGTTTAATGTACATTCCAAATCTGTGACACAGGTAAATCCAATGATAGTGTGGGGTGATCACAAAAGAGTGACGGAAAATTACATATTTTGATGTAATTGCAAAATCACATCAAAACCTTGGCTGAAGTGCTGCTGCTCATAGCATGGTCACGATGAAACTGACACCTCTAAGAACAAGGGTAATTTCCTTGAGATTTTAAATGTCATGGGTAACCACGGTCCATTTATTAAATAGAGAGTGACAGAAGGGCCCCCTTAATGCAAAGTATACATATAAAGCCATTAAAAAAAAGGTTTTATAAACCTAAGCAAGAATGGTACAGGAGGGAATTATAGCCAAAATGAAAGCCAGTGAGTATTTTTCCGTTACAGCAGATGAAACCAAGGATGTAAGCAAAAAGGAGCAAATGTCCATAGTCTTGCTATTGTGATGGTGTGGTACAAGAGAGTTTCTTTGAGTTTTTGGAAGCAGTGTTTAAAAGCGTCCTTGCTGACACAAATGGCACTTTTCCACTACACAGCTCTAGCACCACTCAGTTTGGTACCAGTCAGGCGCATCCTTTTCCGCCAAGTACCCAGTGGTGTCGACATAGCACGGCTGCACGAAACTGCCGTGACTTTGTGTTACTGCCGTGACTTGCCAGAGCTGTTGACTTTATCAAGGACCTTAGGCAGACCTCTGATAAATATCGCAATGAGGAAGACCACTTGGAATATAGTAATTCAAATGTGAAAACTACAGTATCCCTATCACCCTTAGTCTGAAAAGAACCACATAAACAGCAGGAGCACTAGATTTGCTTTGTTACTTTAACACTTGGACTGAGAAGTCATGTTGTCAGCAAAGACTCCTTTAGGAAACTTCCTTCCTATAATTGACTCGCTGATTTGTGGGATGGGGAAGTGTTTCTCTAAGTCCAATTGTGATATCATAAAGGGAATACAGGGTTTAAACTTTAAACTCTTCAAGCAGTCACTTCTTAAGGGAAAATATTGTTGTGTTACTGGCTGAAGTGTATGGCTTGGAAGACCTGACAAATGAGCTTTGCAGGCAAGAAGACTTGAAAAGGGGAAAATGAGAAAAACAGTCCATTTGCTTTCATTGAGTTGATTAGGTTTTTGGAGCCTTTTCAAAAGGTCATGTTTGAACATTTCCTATTGTGCTATTTCGCCAGTAAGCACTCCTGGGTGTGAGTGTAGCTTTTTCATCTTTAAAACGTGTAAAAGATCACCTGTGTTCAACAGTGGCAAGTGAGTGGTACTCAGCATTGAAAGCAAGCATGGACTGAAACAATAAGGCAGGGATGTCAAAGTAATTTTATTTCAGGGGCCACATGCAGTGCAATTTGTTCTCAAGTGGGTCAAACCAGTAAAATATTAGCATATAACCAATAAAAAATAATAAGAACTTCAAATATTTCCATTTGTTTTATATTTAATTAAGTTTCTTTGTACAAAACATGAACTACCTAAAACCTGAAAATAACTTGATTCTTTATTTAATTTGCGGATGTTATTTTTGCGAGTTGCTGACACACAAAAATAGTACTAGGTTAAGTGTTTTTATCTAATCCATGTACAACCACAATTCCAAAATGTGGGACACTGCATAAAATGTAAACAGAATGCAATGATTTGAACTGGAAATCCCTAGTTCAGGAAAACTTCCACAAATCCCTGTCTGGGGCAAGGCATCCAATTCCCCATTGCTCCCCAGGTGCAGATAGGTACTGCCCACTGCTCCTATGCCCGGCATGTGTGTGTTTACTACTGGTATGCAATAACGCTGGCTTAAAGGTAGAGTGGAACGGAATGAAGTGGAATGGAAATCACAATGTGCTGTTGTAAATTCACAGTCACATTTTACTGTGCACTTTTTAAGCAGCAGTATGATCACTGCCATTACATTACAACAACAGAATTTGCAGCTCATGGAATTTCTTTGTCATTGTTGTCAACTTCTCTGTCATTGTTCTGTTGCTCCAGCAGAAAATAAGCGAGGGTTCTGTTTTTTGCCGGACGACAAAACACAGCGCTTCAATTCAGCAGCAAGGCAAACAGATATAACATTAAGCATTTATTTATTTTCTGAATAAAACCCTGTGTTGACACTATGTCATATTTCACTTAACTATATCAACGACACCCTAAGTGCTATCTCTTTTTGCAGTCCGTTGGGGAAACATCAGTTTATTTTGTAAAAAGATATATCGATATACCGTGGCTCCAACTGTCCAGTGATTTTAGTGTGAAAATAAAAGCTGTAAATTTACTGGTCACACATGTAAAGGTATCATTTGATAGTTTGGAGCCCTGATGGCAGTACATTCTGACAGTGTGTTTGACTTAGGTGATAACTCTGCTTCATGGAACGAAATGCTATATGCCAACCCAGTGGCCTCAGTTGTAACTAACCGTAATAAATCACCTGTTTTCCCCCTACAGTGCTCCTGCTGACAGGGTTGACCTGCGAGTCCATTATTGTTCGCATTTGCCATGGAGCCCCTTGCCATCAGCAAAAAATAATCCCCCCCCCACCCCACCCCAATATTAGGTAAGATTAAATATTACACCGTACTTGAATGACATGATTTGTTTGTCTATCATCCTGAAGATTCCCTTCCTCCCTTGTTAAAACGTATTAAAAGAAAAATTTCTGGTGCCACTATTAAGTTGAAATCTAACTTTGAAAAATGGATACTGTTGTCTATGTTTATGTTAGGTTGTGTTAATGCAATTAAGATGGTGACTATTCCCTGTTTTTTTTTTTTTTTTTTTTTTTTTTATTGCTTCCAAAATGTGCCCATATTTTTGCCTAAAACTTTCTAGAAGTTGGAGCCTCTTATTTGCCTTTTGTGTGAGGATTCAAAGTGCACCAAATTTTTACAAAACATATAACCAAGCCAAAACTCAAGGGAAGCCTCAGTCTGCCTAAATTCCAATAGTATTACTGTACTGCAAACTCTAGAGAAGAGTCACAAAACACATATCTAGATAAAGTTACAGCCTCTACACTCTCATGGTTGGCAGTTGAACGGGAATTTCCCAAAAGCTCTCTTCCTCCTCTTCTTGTTTCATTTGCTAAACCTCAAGCAGCTATTACAGATAATGACTTGATAATGTCTCTATAAAAATTTGATACCAAATAAGGAAATAATTCAGTTTACCTGAAACTATTTGTTGTAATCATGGTTTCAGCCCTTCAATTTCTGATAATTTTTAACCTTTGGAGGAAGTGGTGTATCGTCACCACAGCAGACCTTTACATCTATCCGGGAGTGCCAAAATACACACACCCAGATATACATTTCGTCTGCTGTCTTCAGGTCAGGAATGACATAGGCACAAATAACATATGACATAGGCACATTTTGAGTCAATTCCAGTCCCTATTAAGCTGTATACACTTATGAAACAGTCCCCTGACTCTTAAAGACTGGTTTCCCAGTTTGTTGATCTGTTCACAGCACATAACCCAGTCTCAACACAGTATCGACAAAGGAAATGTAAGAAAAAGTCCTTGGCATGACTGTCAATGATGATGACTGGGAAACTTACCTTAAAGATATCCACACCTGCTCCATAAATTCTAGACACCAACTGATTCAATTTAAAGCACTCCATGGTCTCCATTACCTTCTCCTCCTTTTACCCCTTGGTTTCGCCAATATGCCCAAAGCGTAAATCGGACCTGCCCTAAGATAAATAAGTTGTGGGCTGATATTTTAAAATGTTTCTCAGATATATATAATTATGATATTTCACTAGACCCATGCATTGCCATCTTGGGTGTAACTCATGAACTACCTGCCTTACCCCACCTGCAACAAAAGACAATACAATATGGCATGGTTTGCCATAGAGGATTGTCCTCTTTTGGGATCTGGCTAGTGGAAATCAACAACTTGTTACATATGGGGAGGGTTCAACAAATCTGACTTTTTTGTAATAATTCAGTTTAAAGTTGTAAAAGCTTTGGAAAAGCCATATCAACTAAACACTGTGATGTTATAGGCCCATCCAGCCCATGTTCTGCTTGGCTTTGAAACTAAAACGCTCACTCTTTGCTTCTTTGAGGCACTTTGACAACAGTGGCCTATCAGTTGATCACAACCAGATGGATTCCAAATGGTGTAATAGAGCTCATCAATACACCCACATGATTATCTGTTCTGTCTGACCTAAATTCAAACTCAGAGGTAAACTATTTCAGCTAGTTGGCAAAATCTGCCATGCTGTTAGCGTAGGTGTAAACGTAATCAGTTGTGCCACTGTTGCAAAAGTTGTGATGGAGACACATTTGAGGCAATCTATAGCATATTTTCACCAAACCGAGTCTGCTTTACTGAAATCATCATCATGACAATTTGTGAAAGCTATTCCAGCTAAAGGAAGACAGACAATTAGAAAAGGCAATTTTACTGTTGTGGCAATATGTTTTTGACCTTACACCTTCACCATATATCTGCTGATCTCAAACCTGTCATATGGCACTTAGATGATTATCAAATAAGTATGTTTTGTTATTTGAATATTTGACACATACAATATCATTTAATATAATTTCTGTAAATATGCCAGTTAGCCAAAAATATTTTTTTTTAATCTTAAGTCCATGGCCTACTGTTACAAGACACCATACTTATATATCTTTCAATTATCATTCAGCCAAATAGTTGCTATTCTTACTTAATTTTAATTACATGTTGCCATGTCAATTTAAATTCCCCATAAGGGGGACAAATTAAAATACATCTTATTTTATTTAATCATATCCTAAAACAAAGGTCTCCTTTCACACTCAAATTGGGGACAATGCATAGTCAGCCCTTTAAATACAGAGGTCACCCTCAGAGTATCCAGCATGATAAAGAATAACATTTTTCCTTATTACTGCTGTCATTAATTGCCCATCAATACTCATAGAATCCATTTAATTGTTTGCTCCAAGGACTTAAAATCCAAATGTCAAGCACCCCTCCCAATTCATCTACCAAAGCACCCAACAGTGTTCCAACTCATGCAGCTAAATGAAGTAATGGTTCAGTACGTGGTTCTTTTCTCTATTTTTAAATGTCAATAATAGGGAAAAAAACGAGTGTGGCATTTGAACCTGTTCACAATAGAATGATAAAGAAAAGGCACCTTTAATGAACGGCAGGCTAATATTAGTGTGGTGTCGAGTAGTGTGTCCTTTTTAGCAGCAAAAAAATTCAAAACATTTAGCACATGAATGAAAAGGCCTATCAAACCCATTCATATCTGAGGTCATCGGCTGCAACAGGGAAAAGACTGAAACAATGTAGGGAATTAATATTAATGATCTCAGGTCACCAACCTTGTAACAATTACACTCTGCACATTAGACCACATGTCGCCCCTTAAACCTATTTGCATACATAATGAGGGGCTTGAATGAAAGGTCATCATTTATTAACGCCGTCATTTATATTTATGATCGGAAAGCTTTCCTAATGTTGAGCACATTCTGAGAAAGTGGCCCTGCTCTGAAAGAGCTGGAAATAATGACTCTTATATATTCCAGTCTTTTCAACACCTATGGAATCCACTGCAAGGATGAAATGTTGAATGACGGAGTGTGACATAATACCATCTGCTTTTCAACACAACAACTGATCTATCGTACCGATAGATCAAAATGTCACACATTTTATCAAACGGCCATGTTCTAGCTGTGGAAACTGTCATGCACATGTACAGCAGCCTTCACTGATCCTCTCTGCCTCCCCTCATCCAATAAAAAAAAGAAGGGGAGGGACCTTGACATTGTTCAAATTCAAAGATTTACTTAATCTCTTTAAACACAACTTAAGTATATATATTTTTTAACCTGGGTTGAACTCCAGTTGTGTGCTCATCTGATACATGCAAATTATTAAGAAGCTGATGCATACATTCACAATTGTTTAACCCAACTATGCCTGATCAAGTTACACTAGTGTACCCTTATACTATAAGGGTACACAATGAGGGTCATGGTCCTGATGGTCCAGGTGATGGACGCTTTGCTGATGTCGGTGTTGTGCTGGAAGGTGTGAAAGTTCTCCTTAAACTGCAGAGTGTCAGCCATGCATGCAAAATGCTTTATGGACTGCTCTACGCACTCAACTTGAACTATCAAAAGAGCCTGAAGAGTACATTCGAGGTGTACCAGAAAATCCTGATAGACCTGGACTCAACCAAGCTTTCACCAAAAGTACCGGCACTGAAACTCAAATTGCTCCAGTGATTTGACTGGCAATAATGCACTTACACAGCCCCTTTTCCTTCTTTTTTTTCAACTTTTTTTCCCCAGTCAGTCAAGATCTTGTGTTTAAATGATCCCTTAGTTCTTATCTGTAAATGTTTTTTTTTTTTTCTTTTGGTGTCCAAGCATTTAACAGGGGAGGTATGTAATGTGATGTATGAGTGTGGCTGTGTAGGTGGGTTCATGGACGGGTTGTTTCTAAAGGGTGTTAGCCGGCAGTGTTGTAGTGGCTCAGCTCGAACCAGATTTTTCTTGAATTGTTTCCAGATTCAATGGGAGCTAGTTAAGTGTTCAAAAGATATTTGTTATAAAAAGGTGCTTCAGTTCCTGCCAAAACCTGTCATCACTCAAGTAAAGTTTTTTTTTTCTAATATTGAAGGGAAACTATGGCCAAAATGCATTCACAACAAGACCCTAGGTTGCATTTTGGTCATAGTTACCCTTTAACAAATCCATCAGATAAACAAAACCGAACAGACTGAAAGATCACAAGTGGAGAGTATGTATGTGGTGGTAGTTTTATTCAGTTATTGCACTGGCAGTTTTACACTTTGCTCTGTTGAACTGAATTATTTAGATTTATTGGACTCGTTTGTGTTTTTGCCTCATGTCGTGATTTATATGCAAATTTATTTTTTTTTACAATTGAAAATTCAACAAGCCTTTTTTTTTTTTTTTTTACAGTTTAGTCACTCCCATGTGGTACCAGCAAAGACTATAAAGGTTAACAGTGGTTATCCCAGCTCTGGATGGAGAAAAAAAGTAGGATGGAGAGGAGTGAGATGGATTAGAAAGATGGAAGTTTTTGTATGCGCATTAACGTTAAAGAAACACAGTTCAAAGTGGACCACAAGGATATGTTCTCTCCTATAACGGCTTTACGTCTTGGACTATGATACTGAGAGGCTTTAATGTTAATAAATCTGTTGAATCAACAAGGTGGTCTGATTGTTCTTATGCATCATTAAGATTGTTTGTACTGAATGGAAAAGAATTGCATAAATGTGATGCATTTTGATTAATTTGGTTTATTACATAAGAATAAGTAACATGCAATTCAAACAAATATATGCTATTTATCTTGTATAGGTAACCTGATTATTATGCAATTCACTAATAAATAGGCATCATGTGTTTGGTAGATTTGTGTTAAAATGATCTTAAAAAAAGTAAATGGGAATTTGTCATGTAATAAAATTACATAAATCTTAAAAGTTAGGGTTAAATATTTCTGTGAGTGAGGTGAAAGGAATAACTTCTTCTTTCAGCTGCCTGGGATAAAGTGATCGTCACAACAGAAGTTTCCACCTCTTTCTTCTCTCTGTCCTGTGCATCTGCATCTTTTTCACACTCCATCACACCTTCCACTGTCATATCTTCTCTCACCGGATCTAAGATGCCTGGCAGGTCCATCATCTACATCTTAGTACATGTTAACATCACCCTCATTCTTGCCTCCCTCAGCTTAAAACCAAGCCTTTCCATATGTCCTGGCCCTCTGTGGAGCTCACCTCTGGTCCGGTCCAACCTCATCCCTCCCATCACAAACTTCAGCATCTTCAGCTTTGCCCCCTCTAACTTTGCTTCCAGGCTCTTTGTTATTGTAATGGTCTCCAAATTTGCATTGCTAATTTGGTAAAAAAAAAAAAAAAAAAAGATGCTGCATACTGAAGAGAAATCAACCTGGTCATACGGGATCATACATTACACATTTTCTGCAAACCACAGATAAATGCAAGCTCAAATTTTGCAAGAGGAAATGTTTCTTATGAACAGTTGTAATCATTTATGGTAGTTTTGGCTGAAATGGGGGGTGATGCATGATGGAGGAGTTGGATGAGAGAGGGAGTAAGAAGTCAGAGGAAAGCAAATAATTTGTGGAGTGGCAAATAAGCCAACACAAATTTGCTCTAGTCACAATTTATATTGGGATTTAAGTTACAAAACTGTGATAGTTCTGTAGAAAAGGCATCCCCCTATGGAAAGTTTGGGAAACACTAGACTATACGATGAGACTCCTATGTTACAATGTAACATAGTAATGTAGCAACAATTAAATTACTACCAACTAGTAAAATAGCAATAATTTATCTGGAAGAGCAGACTGATGTATCACTTCTGAAACAATTCCAGGTGGCATATATTGAAAACAAATATTACAAATCACAGACCAACAGGCCTGACACCAGGACAAATGTGAGGGAGTGTATCAGGATGCAACACACTGGGTCTTTTTCTGATACTGAGTCCCTCACTGAGATATATTGATGTTAAAGAATTAATGTGAACCTCGAACTAAATCTACACAGTACAGAGGAAAATGTCACATGCAAGTGGAAAAGCATATTTTAAATAGATTCTTCACTTACTTATGTCCCTATGTCAACTTTAATGTGCTTTAAAATACCACAGAGTTGGTGCTTGTCTCTATGCTTAAACTTTTTCCAAGATAAATGTGTTTTTACAAAACAGATGTGGTTTCATATCATTATGGTGATGCTGCCACCCTACAAGAGAGATCTTTATAACACTAGCTGGAAATGACGACTAAGATTAAGTAGTGTGTCATCAAAATTACAAGGGAAAAAGGAACTAGTGAGTCAGAGCATGCCCAAATGTGATGAAGAAAGAAGAGAGGAAGAAGGGTTATGCACAGGTGTGAGAAGAGGAGAGGGCCTTGAGAGCTGGAGGCTCTTTAGCCAACATTCAGAGTGGGAGAAGTGTGACATGCTTCCGGCTAACAGTGCTGCAGCCTCCTACGCTCCCAGTGTCTCTGCTGTTGTAATGAAGGGTTCGACACAATTGTGTCCTCCTGTGCTCTACACAACTCCCACAGTCTGCAGAGCTGCTCCTCAAAATCTCACATACAGCGAGTTCTCATTGCCAGCCTGTATTCAGCTCCAAGTCAGTGCCCCATATTGTGTGTGTGCGTGTGTGTGTGTGTAAAGGAAGAGATAGAGGCCACTGATACCAAGACAAAAAAAGCTCTCACCCTAAGTCCAACATACTGAGGTTGTACACTAAGTGAAAGGATGAAGGCCGAGCAACAGTGAGTGCCAAAGCCACTATTCAAGATGAAACAACTAACATCCAAGTATACATTAGGAATATGGCCCCCATTGATGACCTGCTAAGTGAATGCCTCAGGGAGCTAAAAAACAGCAGAGAGGAGGAGCCAGAGGGGCAAACATGGAAGTACAAGCCCCTACATGGCATGTTCCATCGTCCAAGAAGCGGCTGATAACGGTAAAACATACCAATGGCTGGAGAAAGCTGGACTGAAAGACAGTGCAGAGGCACTGATCATGGCTACACTGGAGCAGGCCCTAAGCACTAGACCATTTGAGGCTGGGGTCTACCGCACTAGGCAGGACCCAAGGCGTAGATTGTTTGAAGATGCCCCTGAGACAGCGCAGCACCCAAGGCGTAGATTGTTTGAAGATGCCCCTGAGACAGCGCAGCACATCACAGCAGGGTGTAAGATGTTGGCTGGGAAGGCCACAACCTCTCTGCTGTGCTGAGTTTGGAAAAGTAGCAAACAACCTGGACCAAACTAGATCCTGGGTCTCTACAGAGGGACTTAGATCATGGGGTGACTGCCACTATGGCACCCTGGCCATAGTTTATACAGTAATAGTTATAGTTGCAATCAAAATTATTCAACCCCCGCTGAAAATTAGGTTTATTGGCAAATGTACAAACTAGCAGCTGTTTGCTGCAAATAAATAAAAAACAAATACATAGCCCAACACAACTAATATTAAAGTGGCTTCCCCCTTATTTCAACATTAAAATGCCACTTATAATGACTACTGCAGTATCAAAATTACTCCCTTCAAGACAACCATTTTTGTACTTAGTAGAACACCCTTTGCTGTTGTGACTCACAGCAAATGTGATGCATTGCCAGACACCAGCTTCTGGCAGCTTTCCCAGTTCACCAATATTCTTGCGTTCGTGCGCTGCAACTGCCTTTTTTAAATCCCAACAGAGGCTTTCAATGAGGTTCAAGTCAGGCAACCATGATGACCAGTCTAGTATCTTCCAGGACTTCTTCTGAAATTAAGCCTTTGAGGTATGCTTGGGATCAATGTCCTGCCAAAGCTTCACTTTCCTTACAGAGGGCATGCTTGATTCTCCAAGAATTACTTGATTAAAACCATCCTGCTCTCCACACACTGCAGGTTTTCAGAGGAAGCGAAGCAGCCCAAGAGCATCACAGAGCCACCGCCATGCTTCACTGTATGTAGGGTGTTCTTTTCTGTTTATGCTTCATTCTTCCTCTTCCCGACATACCACTGATCCATAGGCCCAACAAGTTCTACTTTTATTTCTTCCCTCCACAGAACAGAATCCCAAAACCTCTTTGGCTTTCATATAGTTATGAGCAAATTGGAGATGACTTTTTTGTGCTTTTGGGTCAGTAGTGGTGTACATCTTGGAGTTTGGGCATGGAGCCCTGCAGAGTTTAGTATGTGCTTTACTGTGGAAAGTGAAACCTCAGTGCCTGCTGCCACCAAGTCTTTTGCAATCAGTTGGGTACTTTTGACCACCTGCCTCCTCAAGACTCTGGTAACAGGCATTAATAGCATTAATGGTTTTTGCACTAGGGGTGAGGTAAGCACAATAAAATCTGTTGTCATTGTACATACAACTATACAAGTGAGAGTTTTGGATGAGCTTGAGAGTAGTTGCTGAATGTGGCCATCCAGAGTTCTATGACAGCCATGGTTAATCATGAAAAGAAAGAGCCAATCATTTTCTCTTCTCTTCCAGTAAATATACACTGGTTTCCTGTTATTGTGCAAGAGATGTGACAGATGATAACAGCACAAAAATTATCCTGCTGCACATTAAATGGGAAACACCTGTGGTGTGGTGTGAAACCAGTGTTCTTTTGCACTGAATTGACTCAAAAACCAAGCATCTTGAGCAGTAAAATTATAATTAAATAAGCAAGATTAGCAACAACCATACCAGTCACAATTGTATCACAGTCCTATGGTATGATTATAAGTGTGGCATGTATATAAAATACAATATGTGTACAATTCAGTCTCATGCACACCATGTTGAACATATGGTGGAGCTACTGCACAGTAATGAAAGCTTTTAAATGTGCTTCCTGGAGTTCCAACCCTATAGACGTAGCCATCTATGAGATCACTGCAACAGATGGGCAAGTCATCCGCTCACTTCAGACTGGGTTATTTATAAAGTGTTAGAGAGTGCATATTCACACAAAAATACCACCTCTGAGAAAGTGAAGAAGTGTGGTATGAAGCAGCAAAAACTCTTGCACCCTCACAACGATGTGTCTCATGGTAGATCTGAGTGAGACATTTTTCGTTGTCTTTGCAGCGTGAGGAGATTTTAGTTATAGCTAGTCTCTAAAATAAACTTAGATAGAAAGGAAACAGCCTTCACATGACCTCGGAGAGGGGCAAGCAGATTCACCGCCATCTGCTTGTAGCTTTGACAATGATACGAGTGGAATTTTTAATATAGTCAAGGAGGCCAGGCAGAGCAGTGACATCCAAATGAGAAGCAGCGTGAACATGTCTGTTCATATTACAAGGAGTTGGGAACAGTGTGTGTTTAAGAGTGCATGTGTGCAAGCCTTTGTAGGCGCACATAAAGGAATGTGTTAACAATACGTGTGCATGTGAAAATGTGTGAATATCCACATGAGTGTGGGAAGGTAGAAGATGAAAGGCTGGGGAAAGCCATCTCTCGGAGAAGAAACAACAAACACCTTTTCTTTGAGACGGTCCTTCATATCTACAGCTTCACATCTCATAAGAGTTACCCTCATGAAGACAAACAAGCCATGAGTGGAAGGTATTGTAATGACTTTTTAAAACTAGGTGCAAACATTAACTAACTAAACATGCTAACTGAAACAAGTCTTAGAAGAATGAATGTCAACAAAGGCCTGCTCTGGCTTACTTAACCAGTTTCAACAAATTTCTGACAAAAAAGGTTGCAAAGAACACTCTAGCACTTAATCATCTGTGCCTCTCTAGCTCAGCATGTAGTGGTACTCTGTATTCAACATATAAAAAGGAAACCTGAATTCCTTCAACAAAAAGATTTTAAGAGTGCTTTTCACACACGTACTATCAAGTCCAGTAACATGTCAGATAATTGTTGGGGGATAACATTGCTGGCTATAATTGGATTGTCTATAATTAAATAGTAGTGATAAACAATTATTTATTCATGAATTGAAAATTCAAAAAAGAAGTCAGTCTGTACAATCACTGTAATTGACTTCAATATCGGAAAGATATCCCAATTTAACAGTAATGATGGAGCAATATATTGTACAAGTT
Source organism: Brachirus orientalis (assembly GCA_016785285.1). NCBI lineage: Eukaryota > Metazoa > Chordata > Actinopteri > Pleuronectiformes > Soleidae > Brachirus > Brachirus orientalis. Next base: position 2,604,257 of record JAFBJR010000099.1, on the reverse strand, counting down.
CTCTCAACCAAAGTTTATAACCAATTACACGCACAAAAGACAGAGAGTTTCCATTTAACAAAGATAGTAAAAAAAATTTTGTACTTTGAATCAATAAATGTCACTCACTTCAAACTACTAGTACACGACTGCTATGTACAACATTACACTTCGGGCTACAAAATGGCAACAGATCTTAGGCAAAATCGTGCAATGGCGGAGACTGTAGGACCAGGTTTTCACACAAGATGGGGTCCTAACACAAGTTAACAACATGGTCGCAGATCTTGAGTAGAGGATGTGTAATGACGGCAAATCGAACTACCACTTATCCATGTGTGATCGCATCCCTAAATGAGGTCTCAACTGACTGGACCTCAACAACTAAGAGAGAGAGATCAAGAGATTTATAAATGCTGTCTTCTGGTCCGACTTGATTTGTTGAGTTATGGAGTGTTGACGGGCTGTTGTGCGGCTTTGAAGCGGGACAACAGTGGCTGATTCTCTGCATTGTAGCAGGGGAAAACAGCTCAAGAGTTGACGTTCTTCTCTTCTGCAGGACAATGGTGAGAGAGCCTGGCGATGAATTTCCCATATGTGGATCCAGGGCCTCTGTGAAGTTGCACACTGGAATGCAAGTCTCTGACTCGACCAGTTAGCGCAAAACTGGCACTTTAGGTGTAGTTACATCAGTGTCGACATCCATGAGAGCTGAGGAGAGAGTGAGGTGTGCTAAAGTCAGGAGCTTGTACCTATGCATTCGGCTGATAAGGAGTAGGGGCAGCCACTGAGAGGAGAAAATTCTGCTCTGCTGGGGCTTCACACATAGGTGTGAACTGCAGTGGACGCTGGGAGCAGAAATTCTTAGGACACTCCTTTATCCTACAGAAAGGACTCCTTTTGTGGGAATTCCCACTTCTCTCCATGTCCATACAGGCTACAGTAGGCTGAGGCCCCCAACAAAATGTTCTGTATCACTATAATCCTTTTTTCAAAGCACTTTTCACTACAGTTTTACCATTGACCCATTCACACAAATTCATACAGCACATCAATATGCAACACTATCTATTGCACATCATTCACACCCACTTACTCACTGCCATCACTGCCGCCAGGATCAATTTGGGGTTAAGTGTCCTGCCAAGGGAGATATCGGCATGTAGACCAAAAGCTGGGGAAAACTCAAGTTGTTTAAAAGAATCGTAATAATAATGTGGTGATGGATGAAAAATGAGAACGTCCTTTTGTTTGTCATTTTTGACTGTAGCTGCAGTTGTGATTGGGTTCATGACAATCTCAAGCAGTGGAGCAGGCACGAGCATTGTTGCCTCACAGCAAGAAGGTGTATGTTGACTCTGCGATGGACAAGCTACCTGTCATGGTGTTCCCAACCCTTCATCCTGTGTCAGCTGGGAATGGCTTGCACCTACATGCAACCTTGGATCTTTTGGTTGCACCTGTTTCGCTCGGTGGAATCCTGGAAAGCAACCTCCTCAAGAACAGCTGTACCTTATATGCATGATAGACCAGTAAAATCAATCAGTCTTCAATAATGTAGATACAGGCAACTGGACTAACCTATACTCTTGAAAATACAAGGATCTGGACCAAGGATCTAAGAGTGTTCAGACATGAGAGTGATTCCCTTTCCCTTGGTTTCCTCCTCATATGTTAAATCTCTTGAAAAGCCATCAATGGTCCAAACAAGGGCTAACTTGTGACCTTTGGCTTGGTTTGCCCAAGCTTTTAGACTGTGATCATGGTTAATATGATTGATATAACATGATTGTGGTTATGTTATATAACAAATGTACAGTGTGGGTTATTACAATGACTGATATTGCTCTCACAACTTCCATATTTGACCTTTATGTAACAACATAATCTCAGTTCAAAGGTCTTATGGAGATTTCAAATGTATGTTTGCCTTGGAATGTATGAGTAACCTGTCCATGGAGTAACTCACCAATCCTAGCTGACTGGCCCCAGCTTCCCCTTCCCCCTCACAAAAACAAGCAGTTGTTAAAGATTAATTAATTAATCACCTCAATAAGGAATGCAATGGTTTTGTATCATATAATGTTCAGTAGAATTCATCCTAACATACCTTATACACAAATATGTAAAATACATTTAATTTAAATAAGCTATTTAAGTTGCTTTGTGCCATTTTTCAATTTGGCAACAATGTTGGTTAAAGCTAGATTTGAACTGTCCATCCGTGAAAATCAATTCAAAACCTTCCTAACACAGCAAATCAGTGTATGTACTGTCTTCTCCCCAGTCAGTGCAGAGCAACATGCCTTTTCAAATAAATACATTTAATTTAAATAAGCTATTTAAGTTGCTTTGTGCCATTTTTCAATTTGGCAACAATGTTGGTTAAAGCTAGATTTGAACTGTCCATCCGTGAAAATCAATTCAAAACCTTCCTAACACAGCAAATCAGTGTATGTACTGTCTTCTCCCCAGTCAGTGCAGAGCAAGAACACTGACAGCAAAAGTCAACATCTTGAACAAACAGGCAAAAACCAAAACATGCCTTTTCAAATCAAATCATTCAGAGCAGCACTTAGTCATCTCTAAACAAAATATGGTGTCAAATAAAATAAACTGAACACATATACGCTCGAACATGTGATAATAAATGTAAACAGAAAATATATATACAAACGATGCCTCAAAAGAATCAACAATCAAGGCAGATGTGAGTAGATTGGCTATAGCTTCATGACCCAAATGTACTTCCTATCCTTTATGTAACTTCCTGTTCCTGGCACTTAACGGTGTACCTAACTCAGCCTTTAGGTGGCAGTAAAATGCTTTAAGTTACAGGTGTAACAGCACACTTCCTACCTGGTGTGAATGAACACATGACTAATATTTAAACAATAAACTGAAACTAGCAACCCCGTCTCTTGGTAGTTAAATTCGAATTCAATTAACTGTGTCCTGATTGCCAACTGCCATCAAAATTGCAGGTGATAAGCTCATTATTTTTACTCCAAGCAGACTCATATAAATCCTTTGTTCCTATGTCGATTAAAGCCCTCAGCACCACCTAGGTATGTGTAGTTGTATGTTGTTGTTTTTTTTATGTACTTTACTGTTCCAGTGGGAAATTTGCCATGAATTCATTAATCCCTTTATAAACCTGCACAAACATCACAGTTAGTAATTTGTCCAAAGCAAATGTAATCCAGGACAAAATATGTTCTTATAATGGATGTAAGATCCCTGCAGCATTCTTAATATCTCTAATTTTGAGGGTTTTTTACTCAGCAGTGTCTTGGACAGGAACCTCCTCAGGAGCAGTTGTGCTTTAGATGGATGGCAGATCAATCAGATCTTCTTCACTAAACACAAATGACACATTACATCACTTACTTCAGAAACGCATCTTTTCTCACTTGAAAAAACGTTGATGAGTGCAGCTTCAGTAGCAGAAACTTTATGACAGCAGCTCTCCTGTGGTAAAAGTGACAGGTCAGGTTTTTTAAAGTGATTGTATGAGATATTGCCAGTGGGGACACAAGGTAAAACAGATTTTGGCTACTTACGAAAGGCTCACATAATAGAATCTATCCCAAGTGAAATATACACCATACAATTAATACATTCACTGCAATCTCAGCCTTTTCTGACTGGGAATTTTTACATCACAGCACACAGGGATTTGTTGATCAACTACGTTTTTTAAATTAAGATATTAATATCCTTGACTCAGAATTATGTTGCTGGCAAAAACTTATCAAATAAGGCAGTAGTGGACTAAGAATTCATATGTATGGATTTGTGCAGGGTAGTGAGCATTGTACCTTTTTTTTTTTTTTTTTTTTTAATTTAGTCTAACAGTGAGATAAAGCTGATGTAGTTCTTTTCTTTTGTCTATGCTGGCAGCTGTGTTTTCACTGCATAGGATTCAGTGCCATTTATACATAAGTACATCATGCCACTTCAAAACCCCAAAACCATCTTTGAAGAGGCGGGCTAAGCTTATGGTCTGTGTTGCAGTGGTGAATGCTATATACCGCTTAATAAGCATAGCAGAGTGCCTTTATTATGGCAGACAACTGAAGATTAATAAGGTGATGTGTTACGATTGTAACTGACCCAGTTAATGAGACACTTGTCTTGTGGTTTCCTTCCCTCTAACCGACTGTGAGGGTGTTCAAAACAAGTGCCAAAAACTCACATCTCTGCCAAATGAAATTGGCTTATTAATTCTAATTATACTGATCACTGAACACTCAAATGAAAAATGAAGATGTTTCAACTTGACTAATTGGCCCCAAGTGTGTGTGTGCGTGTGTGTGTTTTTTTTTTTTTTTTTTTTTTTTGTGGGGGGGGGGGGGTATATATGAAAGAGGAAGGGGAGAGAGCAAAAATAAATGATTGTAGGACAGAGTAGGCCTGCAGGGATGCTGAACACAAGGGATTACACAAGTGCTCAAAGTGTTAGAGATTTGGGCTAATTTACTCCATTTTCCCCTCTGCCATGGATGGTTCCTCTTCACATATTATTCAACTATTTAATAAAACAGACCAAGACATAAAAAAAAAAAAGTTTGTGATTGTCATGGGTCAGGCAATTTATCTGACCCATGTCAGATAAATTGGTCGGGCAATTTATTAGGCATGAGTGATTTGAGACACCAGCCCCACTTGTCTACAAGGTAAAGTGGCCTTTAACAAGACTCTGGTTATAAAAGTAACTCTCAGAGAAATGTGGATGGCAGCACTCCAGAAGAGATGACTGTTAAGAGTGTAAAATATAAATCTTTTACTTTTAGCCAATTTGCTTTGGGACAATGTCCTTTAGTGAAAGTAGTTCTGCAGGAAGGTTCTTTGTCTGAAGTGGAATTCACACTGTGGAATCCACTAAACAACTTCAGCAAGCTTGTAAGGGCTTCACAACAGCCATTTTGACAGATCAAGTCAAGAGTGGTCAGGTCAGAGGAGGAAAATAACAGGTTTGAAAAATCAAACTAATGAAGGCTAAAAACAATGGCTGCTGTGTGAAGCATTCAACACAGACAAATAGTGACGAGCAAAAACATCTTTAAATTTAAAATTCAATAAAATTTTTCAATTCGGTTTTATTTGTATAGTACCAAATCACAACATACATTATCTCTTCACTAATGTGAGAGAGAGTGTGAGAGAGTGAGTGTGTGCGTGCACCACAGGAAATCCCCCAGCAGTCTAGGTCTATAGCAGCATAACTAAGAGATGGTTCAGGTTTCCTATAACCATAAGCTTTATCAGAAAGGAAGGTTGTAAGTCAATTTTAAATAAAGAGAGAGCTGGTTCCACAGGAGAGGAGCCTGGGAAATGAGGACTGCCACCCATTCTCCTCTTATGGACCCTGGGAACTACAAGTAAGCCTGTGTTTTGGAACTGAAGTGATCTGTTGGGATTATAAGGTAAAAAATGAGGACTTGCTGCTGGTGTTCCTTGTCACTGGCTGGTTCATCTGTTAACTACTTCCTTTTCTGCCTCCTTTCTAAAAGACAGCTGAAGAGATGGTCAGTGAATTAATAATAAAAGAAATCAAAACACACATGCTGTTTGTCTTTTCCTCTTCTACTGCAGTGAGACATAGATCATAGTGTAATTATCATCCAAGTAGATTATGAGTGCTTGCACTAACATTTCTCAGGAATATAAACCCCCTCTTCTAAAGCTAAGCCCTGTCCAATGCCAAGATGTGGACTGAGAGCTGAGTGAGAGGGTGGAGGAGGAATGGGGAGTGGGGATAGGTGCAGTGGAAGTGGTCTGGTAGTGAAATCTGATATTGGGTTGTGATGAGGATTGTGCCTCACAGCTGTGTGAGGCACTCATTGAGATGAGCCTCTCAATTGCTCACACTGTGTTTCAAGTGGTGGAGAGAAAATGGCAACGCAGCATTTATAAAAGGAGGGGGAGGAGTCTGGTACGAAGAACCTGGGCAAGAGGGTGATGAAAGATCGTATAGTGTAGGTGATGCAAGAGTGGACGACTGCCTCTCTGGTGAATTGTGAAGATTTAAGAATCAGCATATAACATTACTAGATACCCATATACATTGGTTTACACCTAGAGATTTACAAATGATTCCAACTCACAATGTTTAATGTAGAAGTGATATTTTGATGATTGGTGATGAACAGTACAATATTTGTCTGTGAATGTTCTCAGTCATCCAGGTCATTGTCAGGTCAAATATTATATGTCTACAGCTTACTTCATGCAAGTCCAGTTGCCGACGGCAACTCCTGAAGAATACACAGATGTTTGCAAGACAACAACAATAATATTGTTACCTTCATTCACTTTATTTATTCAGAAAATAAGTTTTGACCTTTTTTTTTTACACATACTATATATCACAATATATTGTTATACTATGCACTATGACATGTATACATACAGTATATAGACATAATAAAAATCAAATGCCTTGCATTTTTGGACATTTAATTTTTTTTTAAATCAGAACTAGTCAAGCCATGAGGACAATAAATGCACTGCCAATTGTTTTATTTTGTTCCTTTTTAATAGGCTGACACAATATTCGCCTGCTAGTGACACAAGAGCATACTTCTCAGATTGCTAACATTTAAAATTAATGTCAATGTAACTGTAAGAACATGCCAGGCTGACATCTGGATGATGAACACAGCTACAAATTTACAAAATTCTTCCAGAAGCATCATGTAATTTACTAATTGTAATGTAATATAATTCAAGTGTGTAAGAAAATAAGTTCTAATATTCAATCAGTCTCTGAAGAGAGAACTACATGTATTTTGTCCCACTTAAATGTAGTTTAAATGTAGTTTAAATGTAAAAAGTTGTTAAGGGCCTGGCAGAGAAACTCTAATGACAGTAATGCAACATTACAAACACCACCATCTATCTCAGCAGGTGACGTGTGCAGTGGCAATTTTGGCAGTGTTTGGGTAATATTTTGCAAAAGATCAGTAGAATCCAACAAATATAATCACAAAAGGAGCCACTCTCAATGCTTCTCACACAGCCTAAGCATTATTTAAATTCAGGAACAAAGGTTTGTCTCTAAATTAAGGACAAGTTTAGGACTAATTCATAACCAGTTGCCTAGCTGCAGGAGACCTGTTGTGTTAAGTACTGTCAGGCTATGACCTCACCCTGTCAGTATAAACAGGGTCATCTCTCATTGTAAAATGTGCGAAAATACAACATTTGTACCTTAACAAAAATCCATCATAATTATTTACTGTTATACTAAGGTGAAAACATGATTAACATTTACTCTATCATTTTCACAATGTCAGCATTTCTCCTAATTTGGCTGTTTTTTCTAATTTGGCTGTTTCTTCAGCCTCTGATCCAGGATGGATCATTAGGTCCATGTGTGTATGGGCAACACAGAGGACCCCATGGCTGAGCTCTAGGAAGCAAAGCAGATCCTTTACATCAAAGAAATAGAAAAAAAGAGACTCTGGTTGAGCAAGAAACAAAACATGAGTTAAAAATAGAAATGTTTTTAGTCAATGACGATATGTGCGGGATCAAATTACGCTGAGCTTGGCTTTTTCATTCTGGAATAGTAAGTACATACTAACTTTACTATCTGGTGACCATCAGAATTCTGCTTGGTTGATACAGTGCTTTTAACGTCTAAGATAGAATGAAAAGGGATGAGTTCAGATAATTTCAGTTCAGTTTGTAAGCTATGCTCATTTCCCCAATTCAGTCGGAACTCTAGGAACAATCAAGTGATACATGCCACAAGAACAAAGTGTATAATGGCTATTTGTTCTTTGTAGTAGTGAGCACAAATAAGATGGAACCAAACCAAGAAGAGCCTCATAAATCTTTCGCAAACTCTATACTCAACTGACATAATCTGTAGCCAATATCCGTAATATGACTCATTAAAACCCTGCCAATCTGTGCAGCACATCCTGTATAGTGAGCTTAATGTATATGAATGTTCATGTTGGCACATATTCTGTCCTCATGGTACTTTTTTTTCATTATTGTATAACAGCATAGACCTGGCGAGTCATGGCTTCCATGAGCTCAGCCCTACATCACTATCCACTATCTCTGTGGTGAAATGCCATGTTTTCACTGAGTCCATGACTCTGTCAACTCATTTATACTTGCGTCACATCAACAGCTACAGTGAGGTCCGGGTTGAATGATACCCAAATGGGAAGCTATACAGTAGCCGGTTTTTGGCGACCGTGATACTTCCCGTTGCTGCAGCATTGATGCACACAGAAGTATAAAACTGACCTGAATTCTTGTTACTGCAACTTTCTGAGCTAAGCAACATTCCTGAAGTAACATGAAAAATTAATGTACTGCATAGGATGACGTTGTTTCCTGTAGCCTGCAATGCTGCGCTGAGCTGAGGAGTCATCAATGGAAGAGGCGTGTTGCAGTGTATGAGCTGTATTTAAAACAGTGCAATTACACATTGTAGGGGCACTTGTGAGTCGAAAAATCTATAATATTGCCCTGTATTGCTTTTAGGTTGACCACAATATACTTTAGCCAATCCCAGCTCACACAGGGCAAAAAGCGGGGTTCACAGGTCACCAGCCCATCATTTACCCAACATACAGAGATGATAAACTATTTGACTCTCACATTCACACCTACGGTCAATTTACTGTCCAATTTTTGCATGTTTTTGTGGTCCAAGCCACTCTGGGCACAGAAAGTAATATGTCCTTCTTTTCTGCATCTGGCCACATTTTTTTTCTGTAGTTTATGTCCTGTCTTTCACACACACAGACTCTTTGTACCACTTTCCCCGGCAGTCTTCAGTAAAGACATGTCCAGACATCCAGACTTCATTGTGTCTGAGAGGGGATATCTGATCGTGTGGCTGATAGTTATAAATTTTCCACCTCTACCAGGAAAATAATCCCTTTACAGGACAGAGGAATGAAGAGTAAAGTGGAAAGAAATGTGACACCATCCTTGGGACAGGTTACAAACCACTCTCTGAATTAACCAGTGAAGTGGCACATCATGCCAGAATGTTCTGGATTCATCTGTCCTCACTTGACAGAAGGTGATTGTGTGACAAGGTTTTTAAAAAAAGGATTAAAGAAATAAAAATGGTAAAACCATCATTCCAGTAGTAACTCATGGGGCCACAATGGCAGCAAAGCTTCACTCACCGCTGACAGACCCCACAGCAAGAAACACCACAGTGAGGCTATTCACAAGGACACTGAGGCAGGCGAAGTGTCGACTTGTTTATTTAGTTTTAGGGTTGGGACACAGAAGAAAGCAGCTTGGAAATTACACACATCCCCAAGTGCACATAGGTAAATATACACACGGCACATATGCATATACATATATATATACCATTAAACCTCAGCGGTGCTACTCAGAGTCTGCACTGAATACGGACAAAGAGGCCACTTTGAATTTCATGAATCATCATGCGGCAGAAGTTATGTCAATCACTACAAATAAAAAGTAGTTTTGTGTGCTATTATTTGGTTTGATGAATTTAAAATAATAAAAAAAAACTATGATAGGTAATAAAAAACACTCATTTTTCACACTCATGAAGTTTTATGATTTTTAACTTATTCATCTGTGCCGTCAAACTTTAGTATTTCAAAAACGATTCCAAACAGAAGTAATAGCCACTCTGCTTAACTGATATGGTCCTTCATCAATTCATCACCACACTGTACAAGTTTTTTTATTTGTTTGTTTTTTTGGTGCACTTCAAGGTACCGATATTTATTGAAAAAGCATCCGAGCAGCTAAAAAACTGGCCCCAGAGTGCTGACCATGAATATTTTTTAGAGGCAGATAACAGAGCTCAAGATTAATTCAAGGGCTGCCTCTTTTGAAAAATAGCAGTCTTTATGGCCGAAGAAGGCCTGGTGCCCATCCACTGGCAACATGGACTGTGGAGTCTGAACTGAAATGATTCCTAGGGCTGAGTTACCACTGTTGCCTAGCAATGGAGCAGCAAGTTGACACAGCCTTTAATTTGAGTTGGAGCTAGGTACTTGTAACCAAAATATTTTTTCCAGGCATTTTATACATTTTGGCCACCATTATCATTCATTCTAAATGTTCTTTTCTGCTATCTCTGCTACATAATGAATCCTTTGATCGTTGGGTTGAGCTGTTGAATCTTTTGTTGCCTGGGAATAGAAAAACACATTGCCACATTTGGAGAAATCATTGACATGGGACATCCAAGTCATGGTGGTGTGACACAGTTTTTCTTCTAATGCAGTCAGTCACTAAAGGTGGCAGAGCCTGAAGTGAGACACGACCAATGTCTTTACTCTACAGGGAAGTTCTGCAGCTCAATAAAGCTGTTATAGTTACCTAATGTTATATTGCACTTACTTTATATATTCTTCTGGCATCTAAGTGAATTAATTATATATAGGAACTGAAGATTAATGTACAAAAAAGGTTGTGGTTCTTCTATCACCACCCTCCCTGTTTAACAGCGAGCAAGCTCATCCTTACTGTAAAAAGCAGCAAGCAACAAAAAGCACCTATAGAGCTTATGGTATAGCCACTGGGACAAACATTGGACTCATGGTCATTTTGACCTCTTCTAACTCTTTGCCTTGTGAATGTGTCCAAAGAGGTTTAAATGTGTTATTTTGTGACATACATGTTGGTGCTTGAAATCCTATAATATTAATCTTGGCCTCAGTGGCAAAAACAGCTTTAAAAACCATGCACCAGTTTACCAGCTGATCCTGTGTCCCAGGGAACTAAAAACATTGATTTTCTCTGTGGAGTCTGGTGTGGGAGACTGGCCACTTTACAGATTTCTGTTTCAGACATCTAAGACTTAAGCAGGCATAGATTTTACGAGGTCAGGTGTTGATCCACTGCTGCCTCCATCAGTAAGTTTAAATGTGTTATTCTGTGACTTCAGTTTTTGCTTTACATAAGTAACACCAAGTTATTTGTCCATCCCATTCTTGGCTACACACATATATATATATATATATATATATATGTATATATATATATATATATATATATGAGCACATTTATTTTACTGCAAGTATTTCCTTTTTTTCCAGGTGTCTTTGTAGACACTGCTGGTGCTGGAGTAGCAATCTTGTTATAGAGTACGTGTGGTAGCAGAAGGAGGGCTGAATGTCTCTTTGAACTGCCCTGTGACTGGTCAAAGTAAAAAATAAATCCTGCCTTCTGTACCTTTATTTCAGAATTGTTCGGATTTCTGGTAATGCAGAGGGAACTTTTTAAGCAGAGAGGAACTGCTGAACCAGTTCTCTATCTTTTTTACATGTGATCTGAAAACTGAAATATAATTTTAGAAAATGTTGGGCACTAATGGAGCTGAAGTGAACTGTGAGTACTGAAACTGCTCTATGCCTGGTTTCACATAGATGTTCTTTGGGAAAAATTGCGTATTTCCTTCTTCTTCTTTTAAATTCACATTAAAGTTGTTGTTTATTAAAAAATGATGTTATCTGTCCATCTCTATATGGTGCGCTTTCATTTATTGGATGTTTTCATCATCTCTCTCTACTACAGGCATCTGTTGAATTTACATCCCTTCCACTCTGATTAAATCTAGCAAATATAATTGACACGTCTGACAGACAGTGTAGATTATAAGCATTACTGCAACAACAGCAGAGATTTCCTGCCACTACCATTAATATGATGGCTCTGTTGTTCTCGCTGCCTGAGACATATAATCTGTAAGTCTCATATAGTCTGTGGGTGTGTAGAATATAATTAAAGCCTTTAAAGAAGAGGGGGAGGGAGAGGAGGGGAGGATGACTTGCCCATATGTGTGATGGTAAACGATGGAGGATGTACAGTACAATAATGTAAATGCTGACAAGGAGGAGAACATAAAACTGACACAGTGAGAGAAAACAAGAGAAAGAGAGTGGAAAGAGAGAGAGAGAGAGAACGAGAGCAGAGAAAAGGTTGTGAAAGGAGCAGTAATCCACTTGTCACATGCAGATATGGCAATAAATCCATTTATACCAGTAATAGGTGCTCTTACCATCCACGGAATCATCGTTAAAGCATAATGTAATTTCCCTAATGCCCAAACAACAACTTATATGCTCAGGAGAGCAGTGAACCTGGCAACCTCCAGTCTTCACTGCTGGCAACGGTAACGAGTCGCTCTACTGGCTTCACGAGAAACACTCTAACCTGATGTGAAACATCAACAGCATTGTCAAAGCGCTTTATTGTTTGCTTGCAGGAGCCAAAGAAAAGCAGATGATGATAATTCAAGGATGGACTGACAAAGAGTAGCATATTAATATCCAATCATCATTGAATAGTTAACCATTAGTACGACATCCTTAAAGTATTGGGATGAAGTAACTTGGCCTGGAGGCTCTTTTCATATCACAGCTGTAATTAGGAAGTTGAACAACAAGGTACATACCTTGTGGTATTCATCAGGTGCATTTGAGTAAAGGACTTTCTTAAGGACTACAATATCTTAAGAAAGCATTAGCAACGTTCTATCACTTTTACACAGCATTTTGGACTGGAAACTGAAGTTTGTAAACCACTCCCTCTCCTGTACCAAACACCCTTGAGAAAACCTGTGTTTTTGGCTCACAGCGACACAGGATCTTCTGGTCTATTACTACTACTGCTGCATCCTTAGATGAGTCTGTGTGACTGAGATGAATATGAACAAACAATTTCACACATCAAAATCACAAAATAGTCCATTTGAACTGATTGTTGGAGGCAGCAGTGGATCAACTGCTCCTGTGTACCAAGATGATAAATCACTGATTGTTTTTTTTTTTGTTTTTTTTTTTTTTAATTTTGATTCAGCAAGGCTTTTGTTTTTTGGTTCAGTGATGGTTAAAAAGTGATACAAACTTCAGTATATAGGCAGAAAAGACTGTCTAACTGCAGGATAAAGCAGCAAACATATTCTTGAGACAAAATAGACTTAGGATGGCATCCATTTTATGATGTGAGACTTTTAGTTAAGTGGCTAGAATACACTCCCTGGCCAAAAAAAAAAGCCACCACCTGGATTTAACTAGGCAAATACATTGTAAGAGCCTCCTATTGGATAATTACTGCATGGGTGATTATCTTTCAGCTGGCAACAAGTTATTTAACCCCAACTGATGCAATGAGTAGCTTCTCATTTCTTAAACAACCATGTTGCAAGACACATCCTGTGGTTGTGGGAAAGATGTTAGTCTGTTAGAGAAGGGTCAAATCATTGGCATGCACCAAGCAGAGAAATAATCTAAGGAGGTTGCAGAAACTATGAAAATTGGAGGAAAAGCTGTCCAACAGAAAAAAAAAAACCCTGGAGGGATAATGGGGAACTGTTGGTCATAAGAATCCTGAATGATAATGATCGGCAGTCACTTGAAAGAGTGGTTCAGGGAGCATGAGACATAATTTTAACACATGAATTGGCAACCACAGAATCCAGACCTTAACCTTTCTGAGAATCTTTGGGATGTGCTGGAGAAAGCTTTGTGGTCCAACTCTCCCACCATCATCATGGTGAAAAATGAACACAACACTGGACGGAAATAAATCTTGTGACACTGCAGAATCTTATCGAAACAATACCACAATGCGTGCCATAATCAAAGTTAAAGGCAGTCCAACACACTTTTTTTTAGAGGCAACAGTGATGCAGGATGTCACTGAGTCCCTCTTCACAGCTGCAGAGTGGGACACTTCAGGCAGTTTTAAAAAATTGCACAAGTTTGTGTAACAAATATTGACTCTGAAAAGCTAAATTATTCAGTCCTAATTGACCTGTACGTGAATAATTCATAAGGGAAAAGGAGGAGAGAGCTTGTACTGGTGGAAGGAGGAAGCCTTTCCACAGTTTGACCAGACTCTGCACAACTTAATATGAGCAGACAGGTGAGAGTATGTGGAAAATACCTCCTGTCGCTTAGCCGGCTGCCTGTCTGTCTCCACACCCAGTACAACTGGTCAGATTATTGCTGATCTGAAAGAGCAAATGGTCTGCTTCAGACGGATGACTCAGATTTTGATCAGGTTTTTCTACTTTTTTTTTATCTAGTCATGCAAACAAATCTGCAAAGAGCAGGACGTTAAAAGCAGCGTGCTGATGCTTTTATATTCATTTGTCAAGCGATACCCTAATGACCTGAAGCTGCTTTATGCTCTCCCTTGGACTGTGCCAAGTTTTTAAGGATGGAAAACAGTTTCACTCGATTGCTTTGCACAGTGCCAATGTCTAACTCTGCAAAATCAAAATCAGGGAACGGGATTCATGGAGCTCTACTCACTCTTTTTCTTCAGAGGTCGTTATTTTGTACAGTTTTTCTGAGCTGAGGAGAATAAGAGATAATGTAGCAAAGTATTTTTAATTGGACGTGCAATTGCAACATGCTCATGCTCACCTTCACTAAGTGTTGGTGTAACCCTGGTGTGGAAGAATCACCACCAACACTACTACTTATAGTGTAACATAAGATAAAATAATATAAAATAATCCTTTATTAGTTCCACAATGGGGAAATGCACATTGTTACAACAACAAAACAATAAAAGTAAAGGTAAATGAATAGTTAACATGCAGCTACACTACCACCACAACTACCACTATGAATAATAGTATTTTATATTTTAAAATTCATTTAAAATAATTATAATCAAGATTGACCTCACATTTACATTACCTCACAGTGTTTTTGTCATGGTTATGCACTGGTTGTGATGGGTGGATTTTTTTCCTGAACTGTTGGTTGGGTTGAAAAGGAACCAGACTCCTCCAGGTGGAGCTTGGTTCCTGCTCCTTGCTGTCACACCTGCATCTCATCAAGGCTCATTAAGGAGCTTCTCTTAAGGATCTGCAGGAACAACCAGCCTCTGCCAGACGGTCTACATCTCTAATGTGGTAATCAGGTCAATTCTTGCCAACTCTAAGTTACTTGTCGGCTAGTTTTGTTACTTGTGCTTTCTAGTTCATTTGAGTTTTGGAAGTGATGACTCATCGCTATCTGTGGACTACGATCAACCAACTCTTCTAGAAATAATATATCTTTCCTTTATCCCCATGCACCATCACCTCACACCTGGACTATCTCTCTCTGATCCACTGACCATCCTCTTAACAGCAGCAGTTCAAAAAGAGTCCACTTTAACTTGGCTGTATGCGGATAATGGGATTATTAACATTATATGGAAAATAACATTTAAAAACCTGGGCACTCTAATATAATTACACTTATATTCATGGATGTTGAACAATGCATTTCTCCCTTCCTCAGGTTAACTTTTTGGCACCACCTGGGTGGGAAATCTAATTGATCTAAAAATATGTATTTACATATGTAACATACATAAACAAGAGTTATCAAATCATCATTACAAGAGTTATGGTTACCTCACAACATTATGTGAGAATTAATTAATGTAGACCTTTGGTTACAATCTGCCTTAGTGTGTAACATCCCATCTGTTTTTTTTTTTTTTTTTGCATTTTTTGAAATGACTCAAGTCTGTTGGTAATTTCACTTCCTGTCATTGGGATTGTCACTTCACCCCAATTGCTTACACCTGTTCACAATTACCCTCCCCTCCCTTCACTGTTAGACTGTGTGTTCTGCTCACAACCTGTCAGCTTGTCTGTTTCAGTTCCCATGTGCTTTTCCCCATGTTTCCCGCTTCTGTTTCCTGTGATGTTCCTGAGTTTTTTTTTTTTTTTTTTTGTTTTGTTTTTTTTTTCCAGAACCTGCTGCCTTTTATAGCTTAAACTTAAGTGTCTGCATTTGGGTCTACATCTCCTAACTGAGCTGTCTTGTCCTGTCCTGTTTTGGCTCCAAAGATCTGATTATGATCAATACCACACTTATAAATAAATTACAGTCTGTCTGCAGGGCAATTAAATTTGGTCTAGGGCCATTTTGTTCCCCTAAGCAGTTGAATAGCGGGCCAAAACATTCTTGTGCAAAAGTGACAAATTTAAGAAATTTATTATTTTTTTTAACTTTAAGGGCTCTAATTTTGTAGACCAGGCGGAGCGCAGGGGGTGTTTCCAGGTGCATTTTGCAAGTTGCATGTAATGATGTTAAGCATAAAATTAAAAAAAAAAAAAATATGGGCACTTACATGAAAATCCTTAACAGGTAAATCCTTAAAACATTGAACATGACTTATTGGAGTGTCTCTCTCTTTTTTTTTTTCCTTTTGAATTTTATGAGATTAGAAAAGCCGAATATATATCCTCACTATCTGATGCCGAGGCTGTTTGTGGTTGGCTGAGAGAGATGTGAAGTCGTTAGTTTGCATCACAATTTCAGCTGCGTTAATGAAATTCCATTATGCGTGCCAACCATCTTTGATCTGACATCACATGTGATGGGTCAGTCAATATAGATATAAATGTATGTGCTGATTCAGATAGTTACATTAAATAGTGGTTGTTGTAATCGCTGACATTCTGTAAACCTGCCTGTGAGGTTTTGGTGACATGTGCGCACTGTGCACAAGCCAGCCAAATTACCACTAGACCGACTTCACCTTGCGCCAAGATTAGACCAGGTTGGAGCTGTTGAGCTTTCAGCACACCTTCAGTGCAGCCTTTTGGCACAAAATTGTCACTGCACTAAGCTGAATCTGTCGACACCTCCCCCTTTTGCGCCACGGTCTGCCAAATTTCCAAATTTGCTGCGCAAGGTATTGCGCCTGACGAAATTACCACTGTGTGGGCTGCACTACATTCTTAAAACTGTGTCCTAAAACTGCTTATTTTTTTCCAGTAGGCAGTATATTCTTAACATTGTATTATGATATTCCAGACAAAATCTGATATTCACAAAATTTCATGCAGATTTTTAGAATAAAAGTATTTGTTTCAATATGGGTTGATACTCACTCACTCATTTTCTACCGCTTTATCCACTAGGGGTCGCGGGGGGCGCTGGTGCCTATCTCCAGCTAACATAGGGCGAGAGGCAGGGTACACCCTGGACAGGTCGCCAGTCTATCACAGGGCCACACAGAGACAGACAACCATTCACTCTCACATTCATACCTACGCACCACGGGGACAACATGCAAACTCCTTGCAGAAGGCCCCTTGTTATGTGTTGATACCTAATTTAAAAATGAAAAAAAGGGGAAAAAAAAAGAAATTAAACTCAAATTCAATGTCTGGACAACCTCAGTTAAAACACTTAAAAAGAAAAGCTTATACTGTATATTTAAACATGTTTAATATAATACAGCTACTGTGTTTTTACGGTAAAAATTAACTGTTTAGTGACATGTTCTGCTTATATTTGTATCTCTTCATTATTCTGGGCATAAGATGAAGTTTTGCTTTGAGTGTAATTGTGGCTATGGTGCAAAAGAATGTGTAGGTTTATCAGGTATGTCAGAGATATAAGGATACTGTATATGGGTATGTATACAGCTTCTCAGTATATAGGTACTGTATATTTGTAAAATATCTTTCTGTCTGCAGTCTTCTGTTTTTTTTGGTCCCACACCTCTCCTCTCCAAAAGGAGAATTCCACCTGAGTTCATCCATTAAGAAATTTAATTCTATTAAGAATGTACTACATTATATGTAATGTTTGCAGGAAAGTATAACAGCAACATTTTTTTTAAATAGGAGGCCAGGTTTTGCAGCTAATTACAGCAATTAGGAGTGAAACTGGCAGACATTACTTTGTGGTAAGTCATGTAAATTTGCTTCTTAAATATTTCCCCTTTTTGTATCTGCACTTGTCAGGCCATGTATCGATGTATCGCATGCCCGTGCACACACACACACCCTCCCTCCTCCCCAGGCTGGCACAGTGATGTCATTCAAGTCAGGAGGAAAGATGAGAGGTTCTGCTTCGGCTACTGTGCTGGGGAGCAGCAAGCGATACCTTAGCTCCCTCGCTCTCATCGGCTACAATGGGGTTCCCACACACAAGGCATCGGGTTTGAGTCTCAGAGCCTTGCCTCCTTGCCTTTCACCATTCATCCTCAACACTGATAAGGAGTGAGAAAATGGGGAGAGGGAGGGGGTTGAGAGAAAAGAGGCATAGAGAAGAGGAAAAAAGTGCAGAGCCATTAGGGTGAAAGAGAAGCAGGATGAATAGAAGGGGAAAAAAAAGAGAGGCACTTGAGGGCGAGAGAGAGAGAGAGAGGAACAATGTGGAAAGAAGGCATGAAAAAAGAAGAAAATGATGTGAAATGATTAGAGGGACGGAGGAGTGGATGAGAGGAGTCAGTGAAACAGGCAAGTTACTGTGACTGTAATATGTTAACGATATAGAACAAATGTTATACTAACGGTTGCATGTATAAAAACAAGTCTTTCTACTCCAATGACTACCTAAATTGTGGTGCCTCTATAAACAGTTGTCAGCAGCAAGCATTTAGTTAGCAGACTGTATGTGTGTTTGCAGAAATGATGAAATTTAAGAGGTTCCTTGAATGCATCTTGTTGCTCCTCCTCTGAGCTCAACTTGCGGTAGATAATGCAGAAGCGATTAAATTTACCAGGGTCTTTAAATGCATCTCCTTAGCTGCTCCTAACAGACTTTGAACTCTGCATTACTTTCACTGTTGCTCCTGCAGCTGAGTATAAAATATTTAAATATTCAACAAATACGAAGAGTCTTGAAGTATATGTGCGATACTTGGATGTTGGAGCAACCAGCTCACACTGTTAGCCATCAAGGTTGTGACACGTTGCAAGTATGAAAAAAAAAAAAAAACAATAAGAGGTGAAGGGTGGAGAATTTACAACTGAAATATTTTCATCAACATCATCAGCATTGTGTCCTAATGCCATTGCCGTCATCTCTGCATGATGAATGGTCGTTGGTCCATATGTCTTCACATATATAAATGTGGGACTGTGTTTGTATAAGCTGGAGACAAATGAACAGTGAGGATGGACTAATTCCTTATTGAAGCTGACGTTCAATGACTGGGCAGTGTCGAGACAGATGATAACACACTACATCCATAGGGGTAAGTGGAGGCGCGGTGATGAATCTGTGGAAACCACTTCTCCACAAGCTAAAATCACCTAGACCGAGACAGATCTCTCGGTAACTCGGCGAAAAAGCAGCTTCGACACCGTAGAGCAGTCTTCAACATATCAAAGTAGTCTATGGTTTCTACACTTCAGTGTCCATACGCATCGGTGTCCATACTGTTGTGGAGCACATTATTGTGGACTGATTTATTTATTAAGTAATTTATACCTTCCACTGGCCGCTTGGATGGTACAGCTGTAAAAATTGGATGCAAGATTCAGTATTCTTTTTTGCAACTAGAATGATTTTATTAGCAAAAAAATCTGTCTTTTCGGCCCCACTCCTTTCTCTCGCTCTCTGGAAAAAAACTGGCCGAGAAGTTCAACAGCTGAGTCAAAACCTCGGATCTGAAAAATGTACAAAACAAATGGAGGGTATAAAACACATAACACAACACAAGCGACCTGCCTCTGGCTAGAAAGGAAGAAAATAAAATGGAAGGATTCAGTGTTTCAACAATACTTTATTAAGACCAAAACTTTACTTTCACTATCCACGGAAATGCTATTTATGTATTTTTTTAAGGTCTTTCTTTGTCCTTCCCCTGAACCTCAATGGGTGTCTTATATAATCCTGGATTATGCATGGCCACACTCTTGTAGTCTGTGTCTCACCTGTATGATAAATGCAGTTTCAGTTTGTTACTGGAGGGAATCGTCGTCTCTGGAAGCATTAACAAAGGCTTGCCTGGGTTCAACACTGGTTTGTGAGAGAATGGAGACCAAGAGGAAGCACTATCCAAACGTCTGTATACGAACATTTACATGGTATAGAGTTATTTTAATTTGGACAGTATAATTTAAAATTTCAAAAATATCTTTTGACTTTTATCTTTTGACAGTAGAACTACCAAGGTGATCTTACTGTTTTAATTGCAAATAGGGGACCTTGGGCCAAAAATGCATGTTTGTGATGGTTTTATACATTCATTATATAAGAATTATTCCCTCTTTCATTTCCTGATGTTTATTATTATCCATCCTGACACTAAAGATATTTTTAAGATCATTGAAAATAACAAGTTAAGAAAATAATCTATATCAACACCAGAGCCATGCTAGAATTTGGACTTAATCTACTTAAAATAACAGTGACTAAACTTAGCTCTAGACAAAGTGACAGTAACACATAAAATATATAGAATAAAAAAAATCATCAATAGACAATGACTTTGCTTAACCAGCTTAAAATATGGGTCACATTTAAGTAATTAATTTAAATAATATTATCACTATTAGGGTGGTTAAGTATGCTCCATTTACATTTGATAAATATTTATTACAGTAAATTCAGAAAATAGAAAATAGGTAAGTAAAGTAATATACTGTATATCTTACATATAACAGCTTAATATGAACCATATCTGTTCCTGAGAGGACTCTGTGCAGTCCAGCAGCAAAGTTAAAGTTAGAGTCGACAACAGCACAACATAAAATCTCTGTATCGACCTGGCGTCTGTCCTCAAAACTGCATTTTATCTGACAAAACATCATTCAGCATTTGTAATATTTTCCTTTGGCAAGCTTGAGAACTCATTTGTGGGATTTTTTTTTTCTTTCACATTAATTCCTACCATAATCCAGCAAGTGGCTAATCAACACTTATGTCTTGAGTCATACATTTTTATCAGGTCAGAAAATGATTTTATTTTGAAATTATTGAAATTGTTTGTTAGAAAGAATTAAGAGGACTAAAAGCATCTTCTCTAATAAAAAAAAAATAATAATTTTAATTAATCTGTCAATTATTTTCTAGATTAACCGATTAGTTGTTTTGATCCAAGTTTTGTTTTTTCCTCAAACCAAAATTAAGTTTTAATGATTTCTCTGTTGTATGAATTGTATTTGAGTTATTCATCAAAATAGCATGCCCATATTATAATAAAGGAAGTTGTGCACAGACAGGCTGCATATAAATTCTGAGGATTTGTTTTCAATATCATTCTGGTGTGAAAAAAAATCTAAAATATAATAATATTTTACTGCTGATTGATTAAAATACTCCATATTACTGAGATTTAATTTGGATTTTTGGCATTAATATGTATTTTAAAACAGGGCTGCAGTTTTTTTTTTTTTTTTTTCTGCTCTTTATTATGCTATATGTCTCAATTTTAGAGTTTACATTTAATTTTTAGATTTTAGGTTTAATTGAAAGAAAAGGAAAAATCTAATTTTTCCTTTTTTTTCCCTTTTTTTTTATCATATTTTTATCAAATGTACAGTGTCAAGCACAATTCTGGCATGGGAAGCCATGGAATATTTTAACATTTCAGAGAAAGATCTGTGTGAAGATTGAATAACAAGGAAATGTGACTGGTGCCATTTTTTGTAGGAAAATGAATTAATCCTTTTTTTTTTTTTTTTTCAAAAGGCACATTGACACTCATAATTCTATGTAATAAAGCAGAAAAAATGTTTTTCATATACTCTGTGATCTTAGTAAACCTAAGAACAGTATTAGAATGCATACTATCTTTACAATCACAGAATGAAAGTAAATATATGAAACATACATTTTAGATGAAGGAATCTTGCAGATCTTATGCTCTGACAATTAAACAGGAAGATCACTTACTGAAGTAAAAATATTTATTTCACTTCAAGCTCCATATCAAACATCTTGTCTGTGTTGTATGTTTCAGTACATATGCTTGGTGCTGTTAAGAAATCAAGAGTATGAAATGAGAATAGTGGATGTTGTATTATTAACTTGAACACATTTTAATTTTTTTTTTATATATTATATGATAAATGGTCTAGCGCTTTTCTAGTCTTGATGACTGAACCACATCCAGACACTAGTGTTGTCTCTTTACACTACAGTTTTTGCCATTCACCCATTCACACCAAATTTCATAGAGCGCATCTCTGTGTAGTGCTTTTTGCTATCATGAATCATTCACACATTGCTGGCACAGCTGCCAGGACCAACATGGGGTTAAGGGTCCTGCCCAGGGACACGTCAGCATTTAGACTAGTGTAGTCAGAAATCGAACCCACAACCTTGAGTTGAAAGACAACTCACTACCTCCGAGCTACCATCGCTGTTGTATAAAAGTAAGTAATTTTAATTTTTTGTGGTGTTGCTTTAATTGAGTTGCAAGTGACAGAAATGGGAAATACTAATGTGATATTTCTAAATTATGTAATGATGAATCAATTATGAAAGGATTAAATGAATCGCCACTTGACTGGATGATAATCAATCATCCAATCAATCTTCTTACAACTGAAATATTTCCATCTTGGGTGAAGGCGTCGCTTGCTGGAGGCGGTGCTGGTGACCGCTGCCTGTGTTACGACCAGGCCTAGGGGTAAGCCTGATCACAACTAGAGTGTGGAGACTCCCTCTTCCCAACTCCCAACAAAACCAGCAGTAACACACTAAACAAAACATTTTAAAGGTTTATTAAGAACAAGTACACAGATGTCTGCTGGCAGTCTGGCTGAGAGTGGTTAAAGGGAATCAGGCCTCTTATATTGGATCCTTCTGTGCAGGACCAATCAGCTCTCAGGATCCACCTAGACACTCACACATGTCATTTAATCAAACACATGCACCTGCAACCCATCACACACTCGCATGCAGACTCATACATACAAGGAAAAAGGAACACAGGATCGTAACAGCCTGTCTGTCACACACACACGCAGGCACAGGGAGAGCAACACAGACTTTCTCAGACTGTAATCAAAAGAGCTAAATGTTCCGATGTCTGGTTGTATTTCACTGAAATTGACATAAATAACAGTCGTTGCCTTAAGTGCAATAAAAGTTTTGCTTGTAAAAGTGAAAATACAAGTAATCTCACGAAACATTGAGCTAAAGTTCAACACGCTCAAACTGAGAAATGAACGGTGTTTGACAGCTTAGTTCAAAGCTCGAAAGAAACGGCTGAGTTTTCCTAACTTTCCAGTCAAGTGGCCAGTGGCAGGAATAATAAAGTACAAAATATTCCACACGTCTAATAGATGAGTATGGACACTGATGCACAGAAACATTGACTAATGTGAAATGTTGAAGTCTGCCATACAGCGATTAAGATGCTTTTTTTGGGAGTGAGTGGGGGCTCAGGTCTCTGTCTGGGGGATTTCACCTTAGCTCGTGGAGAAGCGGTTTCCTCAGATTCACCACACTTCCACTTTCCCCTGCGGATGTAATGCATTATTGTCTGTCTCAACACCACCCAGTCATTGCAGGTCAGCATCAACATGGCATTAGACCGTCCCCACTCTAGATGTCACCATGTTTTGGTGACATCTGTCCACTTTTTTAGCACTTTCCATTGCAACTAATTAGCACTGTCAAGACAGAGACAGACCACTAAAGGTGCATCTTATCGTATTTCTTCGTCAATACAATGCCATTTAAGTGGGCAGTCACATGCAAGATGTTGTTATAGTTATGAAGTGTCAAATCTGCTCTGTAATGAATCCGATCGATTTGAGTCTTATTTCAACTGGGTTAATGTAGCCTACGTGTGGAGGAGGATCTGAGGTCGAACAGACTTTGTTGCTACAACAATCTCTCTGGCTACTGGAGAGCTTTTTCACAGGCACACAAACCAGCTTAAAGTTTCTTTGTGGAAGTTTTGACTACCTGCGGTGTTGTAGTGACATTTTGTGTCAACAGTCACCCCGTCCCTCAGATGAGATACAGAAATATAGTATTGTCCAACTTGAAATTCATCTGACCTACAGGTTTGACATTGTGGATGTTGTATGAAATATCAAATTCTTTCTTAAAAATAATA